>CM055127.1:181757429-182267429 GCA_029206835.1 Rana muscosa
CTCCAGGAAGAAAACATACATTTATCAGGCAATCCTCTCCCTCCCCCCTCCCTCCCACAGAGGGGATTCTTGTTTGATTGGCCACTGGAATGTCTCTTGTCCTGCAGGCAACTTGGAGTTGCCTTGTAAGTAGCTCCAGGTCGCGCTGTGATTCATTCTCAGGTCATGTCTGAGTTGCCTCATAAAATCGCGCTGGAAGTCGTGTTGCCCCTGTGTGAATGGGTAACTGTTTATGTTGACCTTTATTTAGTTTTTCGGGGCAAAAGCTCTTTCAATTATGGAAGTGCTTATTGCACAACCTAAACAAACTGCATGTGTCCTTGATTACCATGAGGACTCACAAGCAGACCAGAATCTAACGGTGAATTCAAAGCTGAACCTAATGATGATCTATCGGTAGCATGCATCAAAGAGTTATACAAGTGTTACAAGTGTTATGCATATCAAATAATTCTGTTTAATAGTTTCTTTTTTTTTATTATTGCTATGGTATTTTAGATTGAACAAATTCAAGTGAGGGGGTCAGAAATTAGATGCCTTTCAAGCAACCTATAACTTACCAACACAATGGCTCCATCTAGTGGTGGTTAATAAAAATGTCATCATAAAATCTTCCTAATAGGTATATGTTTTACAGTACAGAACTCAAGATTTAAGTTATAATTCTACCAAAGTAACAACATATCAATGCTAAGTAAATGCATAGATTCCAACTAACTACCGCCCCACAGCCTACAACTTAATGCTTCCTACTCAACAATACATATATATATATATACATATATACAGGCCATAACCCTATTCCCCATCCCTCCGCTCATTATTCTGTCTAAAACCCTGTACCTTTGAACTATTCGACCTAGATAGCTGCTCCGGAGTGCTAGAACTAAAAGAAAAAAAAAAAAGAGACTAGAAGACGAGAAAGACTGACTTTCTAATTACAAGAAAGACAATCTGAAAGAATACTAACACATCTCGAGACCCACTTAGAACACAAACCCACGCAAGGGGCAGAAATATTTTTTTTATTTTTTCTTGCCCTTTGAAACATCCGGCAGTCCACAAATCAGGGTAGACTAGCTGGTCTAAATCTTTCCCCGGATCACTTTACCCCTTATCTTCCCTATTCCCCCCCCCCCTTCCCCTTTTTTTTTTTTTTTTTTACATAAGGACGGACTGAATCAAGCGTGCTTCCAACCCCTTAAAGATAGATAAGCACGATAAGAAATACGCACACCTTACAAGATGTCTGCCAATATTCAACAAATCAAACCACTATCTATAAAGCTAATGTCTGTCAATGCTAAAGGATTAAATATACCTGAAAAAAGAACTACATTTTTAAATGAATGCCGCAAACATAAAGCAAACATTATCTGCATACAAGAAACTCACTTTAAATCTGATAAAATCCCGAAATTACACGACAGGAGGTATCCTACAGCATTACACTCCACCAACTCAGAAGGAAAAACAAAGGGTGTTTCTCTACTAATCTCTAACCAGACTCCTCTCCAGATACACAACACCATGATAGATCCCGGAGGTAGATTTATCTTCATAAAAGGAAGACTAGAAAACCACCTAAAAACAATCGCAAACATATATGCTCCAAACTCGAGACAGGTACCTTTTTTTCGTAAGATCAAAGATTTACTAATGACCTTTGCCTCAGGCATTTTAGTTCTAGGAGGCGACTTCAACATTCCCATGAATCCACTCATTGACACCTCGAATGGAGCGTCGAGCCTTCCTTACAGAGCACTGAAGCAAATTAAAACCTAGTTAAAAGACTTAATGTTGCATGACACCTGGAGAACCCTCTTCCCTCAAACCAAGGACTTTACATTCGTTTCTACTGTCCATCAGAATTACTCTAGA
This sequence comes from Rana muscosa, assembly GCA_029206835.1. Lineage (NCBI taxonomy): Eukaryota > Metazoa > Chordata > Amphibia > Anura > Ranidae > Rana > Rana muscosa. The sequence continues at coordinate 181,759,311 of CM055127.1, forward strand.
ATTGACTATTTCTTTGTAACACAACCGGACCTGTCCTACTTACAAAACTCAACGATTGAACCCATGACGATATCAGACCACCATCCAATTACCTTGACACTGACTTTCCCTGAGAAAAAAACTGTGACCAAAACATGGAGACTTAATACTATCTTACTAAAAGACCCTGTTGATGTACTTGAGTTTAGAGACAAACTGCAAGACTACTTTTTAAGGAATGAAAATAACGAGACCTCGACCATCACTCAATGGGAGGCCCACAAATGTGTCATCAGGGGGGAATTTATCAAAAAATTAGCTAAATTGAAGAAAGACCAACAATCCAAAATAAAAGCCCTAGTGGACCAAATCCATAGATTAGAAATAACACATAAAAGAACAGTGGCGGTCTCTACACTAGAGGAATTAACCAAAGCAAGAACACTCTTAGCGGAAGAACTGAACATAAAAATAAAAAGACAATACATACTGAGACATAAGATCTATTACGAACAGGAAAATAAAAGTGGAAAATTGCTTGCTAAAGCAGTCCAAAGTAAAAAAATAGCTTCAACCATACACCAAATAAGAGACAAACAAGGTAAGCCACGCTCTTCAAATGAGGAAATAGCTAAACAGTTTGAAGAATACTATCAGTCCCTATATAACATTCCATCTAACCCAAAGTGCCCCCATAACTCAGACAAAAGGGCGAAACTCATCCAAGAATTTCTAGAGAAATACAGCCCACCCCAACTAACGAAAGACAAAGCCCAAGAACTTGAAGCCCCTATATCAGACCCTGAATTTGACATAGCAATTAAAGAAATGAAATTGCCGTATATACTCGAGTATAAGCCGAGTTTTTCAGCCCTTTTTTTAGGGCTGAAAGTATACCCCTCGGCTTATACTCAAGTCAGTACCTCAAAATCGTGAAATTCCGCGGCCGGCGTCCATTGTTCAAATCTCGCGCCGTTCTCCTTGTCCCTTCCGCGATAGGCGTTTCCAGAAAACACTGTGATGAGTGTTTGCGCCTATCACGGAGGTCCTCTTGTCCGACGTCCGTGATTGGCCGAGCACTGAACACAGTGCCTGCTGGGAAACGGAGTCGGCGAATGAGAGGACCTTCGTGATAGGCGCAAACACTCAACACAGTCTTTCCTGGAAACGCCTATCACGGAAGGGACAGGGAGAACGGCGCGAGATTTGAACAATGGACGCCGGCCGCGGAATTACAAGATTTTGAGGTACACTGACTCGGGCACAGGGAGGCTGCAATGGACACAGTAAGGGGGCACAGTGAGGTGACAATGGGCAGTGAGATGGCAATGGGCACAGTAAGGGGGCACAGTGAGATGACAATGGGCATAGTGAGGTGACAATGGGCAGTGAGGTGGCAGAGTGAGATGGAAATGGGCACAGTAAGGTTGGGCAATGGGCACATTCCCCCCCCCCCCCCTCGGCTTATACTCGAGTCAATAAATTTTCCCAGTTTTTTGTGGTAAAAGTAGGTACCTCGGCTTATACTCGAGTCGGCTTATACTCGAGTATATACGGTAGGCAAAGCCCCTGGACCTGATGGCCTGCCCCTACAATACTATAAAACATTCAATGACATACTGAAACCAAGATTCTTGAAAACTTTCCAATCACTAAACTCTGACCAACAACCTCCCAAACAACTACTAGAAGCTCACATCACAGTGATACCCAAAGAAGGCAAAGATACAACACAGGTTACAAACTATAGACCCATATCCCTAATAAACGTAGATATAAAGATATATGCTAAAATATTAGCCAATAGATTGTTACCCCTATTAAACTCACTTATAGCATTAGATCAGGTGGGGTTCATTCCAGGTAGAGAGGGACGCGACAACACAACCAAAGCTTTAAACACTGGCTAACAACCAACAAAAAAAAATGATTCTTCCTGTCCCTAGACGCTAGACGCTAAATTCCAATACCATAATACTCAAAATATTGCACAGACACCAATGGGTGAAACCCCCCCATTTCTGTCTGTAACAATATTAATAATATACCCTTTACTATGCTTTCTATCAATGCTAAGGGACTTAACAGCCCATTCAAACATAGATCCCTATGGAAAACTGCCCTGGACAAGAACTGTGATGTACTGTGTGTGCAAGAGACTCACTTCTTGGATCAGAATCCTCCAAAATGCTCCCATAGGAAATTTCTACATGTTTTTACAGCAAATGACTCTAGCAAAAGAAATGGTGTTTTAACAGCCATTAAGGACTCAGTATCTTTTAAGCTTCTAGAAAAACAGTATGATGTTAATGGTAGGTATATTATCCTCGTAACCTAAATTAATTATGAACTATATACATTGGTAAATCTGTATGCTCCAAACAAAAGACCGATAAGATTCATTCGCAAAATTATACAAAAAGCTAAGGCATTGAAGAAAGGTAATCTGGTGTTATGTGGGGACTTTAATGTACTTATGAATGATGTGCTTGACTCCTCCTCTGAGGGGCGGAGACAAAGACCATCCCTGGGTAACCTTTGCCTAGAGGAAGATCTATATGACCCATGGCGCTGTCTCCGCACCACAGAGCGGGACTACCCCTACTTTTAACCAGTGCACAAAAGCTATTCCAGGATTGACTTCTACCTTACGGACAAATACACTTTACAAAAGGTGACCAAAGCAGAAATTCACTCTATCACATGGTCTGACCATGCCCCCATCACCATTGATATAGCCTCTACCAATAAAACTAATGCCTCACCCCTATGGCGTAACAACACCTACCTACTCTCCCAGCCCTTTATCAAAGAGTAAATTAATAAAAAACTACTGGAGTTCTTTGAGTTTAATGAAAGCCCTGGTACTCCCCCTTCCACAGTCTGGTGCGCTCATAAAGCCTTCTCGAGAGGTACCTTGTAGACATGTGCATTCGTTTTCGTCCGATTGCATTTTCGTCCGAATTTTAGCTATTTTCGTTATCGTTTTAACAAACGAACACGAAAGCACAGAATCCGAAAACCGAAAGATCCGACATAAACAAATGCTTTATTTTAGTTTTTGTTGCTACAACAGTTCGATATAGATAGGAGATTCGACGTGACGCTGACAATAACAATCTGTGTCTATCGAACCTGTGGTCGAATGTGCCTAACCTTAACTCTATTAGTCCAAGATTATTCTACATAGGAGAGAAAAGATTCGACATTATAGAGAGAAAAGATTCGACATAGGAGAGAAAGATTCGACATAGGAGAGAAAAGATTCGACATAGGAGAGAAAAGATTCGACATAGGAGAGAAAAGATTCGACATAGGAGAGAAAAGATTCGACATTATAGAGAGAAAAGATTCGACATAGGAGAGAAAAGATTCGACATAGGAGAGAAAAGATTCGACATAGGAGAGAGAAAAGATTCGACATAGAGAGAAAAGATCACTGCTGGAATTGGGTGGGGGAAGTAAAATAAAAATAAAGTTGATGATGAATGTTATTGGCTGATTGTAACCAAAGAGGAGGAGCAGTAAAATAGCTAGAATGACGAAGATTCGACAAAGCATCGAAAGTTAGAAGATTCGACGGAGCAGCAAAACTGTACGACGCTGCAATCGTACATTTCCGGTCAAATGCATCCGCCCATAGGCTATAGAAGAATTCTAATGTTGGTTGACTAGTAATAGTAATGAATAAATATAATTATTACTAGTCATACAACATTAGAATTCTTCTATAGCTTGTGGGCGGAACATTCGACCGGAAATGTATGATTGCAGCGTCGTACAGTTTCACTGCTCCGTCGAATCTTCTTTGAACATTCGACAGACACCATAAGCCTTCAATGACAGATTCGACCTTAATTAATTCAGATTTTCGGACGAATGCAATTTCTAACGAAAAACGAAATAAATAAAAACGAATTTCGGGAGTAACTAAATAAATTTATTTTTCGGACAAAAACGAAATTCCGAAACGAAATATTTCAGTGTGCACATGTCTAGTACCTTGATCCAAATAGCGGCCAGAGAAAAGAGGAAAAAAAGTAGGCTCATAACACAACTTCATGACCGCATAGCTGATTTAGAAAGTAAACATAAATAGACTGGTGATCACTCAGTATTGCAACAACTAAACTCTTGCAGGGAAGAACTAAGACTGGTATTGAAATCGGACTATGACCTTTACTATAAGAGACTCAAACTTTCATACTACTCTCAGAACAATAGGGCAGGAAAATTACTAGCCTTCCAACTAAAAAAAAAGCAAACACAGGCGAAAATATCGGTGATAAAACATCCCGCTAAAAACCGCTCATATCAGAATCCCAAGGACATTGCAAACACATTTAAAGACTTCTACGAAGCCCAGTATAATCTTAATCAGGACAAGACTACCCACCAACCCACTGAAACTGAAATCACTGACTTTCTAGGACGAGTTAACCTCCCATCGATAGATAAGGGGTCACTATGCAAACTTAACGAACCCTTTACAGAGGAATAAATTAGAGAAGTAATTAAGAAACTCCCCAAGCATAAATCCCCGGGAGCCGACAGGTTTTCAGCCGAATACTACCAAGCGTTCTCATCATTACTCACCTCCAGATTAGTGGACCTTTACAACTCGGCTGCAAGCACTGATACATTCCCCAAAGAAATGCTCCAAGCGATCATAGTGACTATTTCAAAGCCAGGAAAAGACCCTGCCCACCCCCAGAACTACAGGCCCATTTCACTCCTAAACTCGGACCTTAAGATTTTTGCAAAGACTTTAGCAAACAGATTACTACATATAACCCCTACACTCATAGGACTAGATAAAGGCCCCAGATGGCACTAGGAAAATGATAAACCTACTTAGATACGCTGAAGTTTCACATACGCCTAGCATCTTTGTAGCCTTAGACGCAGAAAGGGCGTTTGATAGAGTCCACTGGACATATCTTTCACATGCACTACATAAATATGGTTTATGCGGCTTCTTACATTCGGCTATCATGTCCCTATACACGAATCCCTTGGCCAGAGTGTTTACATCAGGAATGCTCTCTGACCCTTTCAACCTTACAAATGGCACTAGACAAGGCTGCCCACTGTCACCAATAGTCTTTTCACTAGCGATAGAACCCCTAGCAGAACTTATTAGATCCACTAAGGATATCGCAGGCCTCCAAATAGGAAACAAAGAACACAAAATAGGACTTTTCGCAGACGATGTAATTCTTACCCTGACAAACCCTATGACCTCCCTATGTAGAGCCACGGAACTCATGCACGACTTTGGGAAAATAACATATTATAAAATTAATACCTCTAAGTGTTTTGCTCTACCCCTTAATATTCCCAAGAAAACTGTACATGAAATCAAACTAATATTCCCATGTACCTGGGATGCTCCTTCCATTACCTATTTGGGTATCCAATTGACCCATCCGACGTCCAACCTGTACTCTAGCAACTTCCTACCTCTTTTAGAACAAATTAAGACTGACTTTGCACAAATTTCCAAAATCCAATTAACTTGGATGGGGCGGATTGCAGCATATCAGATGCAAGTATTCCCAAAGATTCTCTATCTTTTTAGAACAATTCCGATCCCCCTCCCACACAAATTTTTCTCTGAACTGGCGAAACATCTGAATAAATTCATTTGGATGAACAAAAAGCCTAGAATAGCGCTAAAAACTCTCCACTTACATAAGACTGTAGGAGGAGGGAGCTTACCGAATGCTCACGCCTATTATATAGCTTCGTTATTGGACCAAATAAAATTCTGGTTCTCCTGTCAGGAGGACAATCTCTGGAATCAAGTAGAGAGAGAGGTCACACCAAGTCATGATTTAACGGCACTACTGATGGCACCCACTATACATCACAAACCAATGATACCAGACTATCCTACAATACAGGCCACACTTGAGGCGTGGTCCCTCTTTACCAAGACAAACTTCTCAGATGAACCCACCCACAAACTAGATATCCCTCTGACGACCTACACATTCCTCATTCAAAACTTTTCAACCCATCACTGGAAAAAAAAGGGCATACACTTTAATACTGCAGACATAACTCATCCTACCGCACTAGACACCTTCATGATGCAGCAAATTAAGGTATATACTAAGAAATATTCTCACACTACCACTGAAATTCCATCAGCTTTATGGGATTTTCTCCTAAGTAGATGCAAAACTACCACTAGGGGCATATCACTCTGTTATAGATTCTGTAATCCGCAACCAAAGAACACCAAAATCCCACCCATGCTCAAATGGGAGGCGGACATACAAAAATCCTTTACATTGCCACAATGGCTGACCGCTATTAAATACAATAGAATATCCTCAGCCTGTGTGGACCACTGGGATAATTCGTGTAAAATACTCCATAGGTGGTACATTACTCCAACACGCCTACACATTATGAAACCCACCCTATCCCCACTATGTTGGAGAGATTGTCAAAACAATCTTCTTCATATTATGTGGTACTGCAGCATTTTAAAAAGTTTAAAAAGTTTTTGGAGAGACGTATTTTCGCTTATTTCTGACATCTCTAAAACAAACTGTACCCCCACCCCGGAACTAGCTTTACTTACACTAGGAATAGAATCCTTCCTGTATACATGAAGGAAGGTAGTTGTACATGTCCTGCATGCTGCCCGTATATCTATAGCGGCCAAATGGAGAACATCAACCCCTCCGACTGTATTGGAAGTTGTAAACAAAGTAAATACTCAATGTTTAATGGAAAAAATGCTAGCATACAATGTAGATTGAATACATGTCTATCAGAAATTTTGGGATAGTTGGCCCTCGCTACACAACACCCTCTAGCATTGATTACTATATATGATATGTTGATTACAAAAATAATAAAAATAAATAAATGTGGTGTAGTAGCAATACTAGAGCAGTGAAATAGGAATTAGCACTGTTATCTCTGTTCGCCTGACTACAGGTATTGTTAATATGTTCAAATAACTATTGACGATGTATGTATTTACATTAAGGTACAACTGGTGTATCTGTACCTGTACGGAACTTTTATTTTTTTCAATCAATAAAAATTTAAATAAAAAAAAAAAAGAAATTCGAATTTCGGAAGATGGTTATGTTCTATTACCGTATATACTCGAGTATAAGCCAAGTTTTTCAGCCCTTTTTTTTGTGCTGAAAATGCCCCCCTCGACTAATACTCAAGTCACCTTTTTTGCGCCTGATCTTCCGGACTTTGTGGACCCGCTACTGGCCGGTCGTAGGTCCCCTGGACCCCAAACTTGGCACACATTTAGCCTCACTCTTCCTCTACAAGTGTGCAAAGTTTGTTGTCCAAGGGACCTACGACCGGGGAGTATCAATTTTTCAAACCCGGGCACCCCTTTCATAGACTCCTATGTTAAACTGTAATTTCTTCAGTAATTTTGGGGACCCGGTACTGGCCGGTTGTAGGTCCCCTGGACCCGGAACTTGGCACACATGTAGCCCCATTTCTCCTCTATAAGTGTACAAAGTTTGTTGTCTGGGAGACCTACAGCCGGGGAGCACCGATTTTTCAAAGCCGGGCACCCCTTCCATAGACTCCCATGTTAAACGTCAGTCTAGTCATGGACACAGTGAAGCATGGGCACAGTGAGGCATGGACACAGTGAGGCATGCAGATGGACACAGTGAGGCATGGACACAGTGAGGCATGCAGATGGACACAGTGAGGCATGGACACAGTGAGGCATGGGCACAGTGAGGCATGGGCACAGTGAGGCATGGAAACAGTGAGGCATGGACACAGTGAGGCATGCACATGGATGCAGTGAGGCAAAGTGAGGCATGCAGATGGATACCCTAGGCTTATACTCGAGTTAATACGTTTTCCCAGTTTTTTGTGGTAAAATTAGGTGCCTCGGCTTATATTCGGGTCGGCTTATACTCAAGTATATACGGTATATTGTTTTTTCTATAGTCTTCTGTTATGTTCTATTCTATTCTTTTCTATTCTATTCAAATTCAAATTGATTATATTTGATGATTTATAATTTGTCACTTCCTTAACGCTGCAAAATCTTGCATTTCTCTAACTTTAAAACGCCCACAGCCACCGATCCTTGGCCTCTGGCTTATCAAGGTGGAAGAAATGTCTCTCTCTTTTTCTTTTCAAAATAAAAACAAAGTTTGGCAGTTTTTTTTATTTCACTTATTGTGAACAGTCTTTCACCATTTCTTTTTCTTTTGGCTCTCCATAAGGGGACAAAGTTTCACACTGTCTGAGAATCCGTCTGGATTATGTCTACTAGCTGGCTATACTTATATATTGTATACTGCATGCGTTATCTGTTTTTTGTCCTGTTGACATGGAAACTGCCTTTCTGGGTAAATAAAAAATTTGAAAAAAAAAAGAAAATATGCTTCATACACATACATGTAGCGATGGCCACGTGTTACAGCATCCACACATTTCACCCCGCTGCCAGACATCCAACAAACACACTTCTCATGCCTCGTACACACGACCAGTTTTCCCGTCAGGAAAAAAACTGAGGGTTTTCACGACGGGATTCCTGTCAAGCCTGCCTTGCATACACACAGTCACACAAAAATTCCGGTAAACTTTTGACTGCCAAGAGCGTGGTGACGTAAAAGACTACGACGAGCCGAGAAAATGACGTTCTATGCTTCCGCGCATGCGTCAAATTGTTTACTAGCATGCACGTTTTTTTTTCCTCGGGAAAGCATACACACAACGGTTTTCACGATGGGAAAAAGACCGCTGGGAATCCTGGCAGGAAAATAGAGAACAAGTTCTCTTTTTTTTCCCCGCAGTTTTCTCGTCGGAAAAACTGCCATGGAGCATACACACGGCCGTTTTTCCTTGCGAAAAGCTATCATGACAGTTTTCCTGCTGGGAAAAACGGTCGTGTGTACAAGGCATGAGTCAATAAACAGTCTCTTGCTTGTTTTTATTTTTTTATTGGTTGAAGGAAAGGGACATGGGATGCCCACAGGATAAGCACCTGCTGCAACTCCTGGAGTATTCCCTTTGGATTCAATATACAGCCATATCATATGCTAAGCAAATAAATATTTTGTTGTGGTGTGTTATTTCAATAAATGATCTGGGTTTGGTTTTCTCATTCTCTGTCTTTGTGCTGGTAGGTCTCACAACCACACCACTGCTATTACCAGCCACAGGTACTCTTTCCTCTGGTAAGTGTGTCAGTTTTGGATGCCAGTGTTTCTTTGAGTGTTTACTTTGTTTATGTGTTGGGACACTTGGGGACTGTCACTGAGTTCACAGCAATCTGATTTTTTTTTCTTCTCAGTCAACGACATATTGAGAAGCCAGCTGTGTGACTCTACAGCCACCACCACCGTCAGATTAGACAACCTTATCTTCTAAACAGTAAACGGTTATCTTTAATACTAATACACCACACATATTTTGTCTTTGCAGTCTACTGTAAAAGGCAAGTGGGCAAAACAGACAACATTCATTTTCTTCTTTCTTTTTTTTTTTTTAGACACCCTTCTCCAAGACTTCGAATCAATCTTCACATGTGACACATTTCTAAGTGCAGCTAATATGTTTTCATAAATTTTTTCACAAATTTCCAAAAGATCATTTTTCGTTAACAACTGCTACAGGCATCTGCAGCACACAAGGCAGTAGCTTATACAGTTACTGAAATTCAGGAGGGATCAGGGCTGGTTTGGCCCACAGAAAGTTGTGTAGCACGATGCCTCACTCTCCCTCTTTCCCTTCTTGATGAACGGCTTGTGTCTAGGGGTACTTGGGAGAGGAGAGTGCAGGAACGCTACGCCAAGCTCTCCCCTCATGTGTATAAGAGGTTTGAGCTGATTGGTTGATTTGCCACCCGGGTTTGTCCACTGCATACGAAGCCTCAGTTACACCATGGAAATGTGTCCGATAATGATAGAGCCCCACACCAATCGAAAGTCCAACACTACTTTATTTTCTTTACAATACGGTGAACACACTCAGTTGAACTTTCAATGACAGACGAACATGAGGGTGTGGGAACAAGTAGGCCCAGGCACAACTGAACTCACCTATTCCTATTATAGCCAATAGGCCTGGCGCACAGTCTCTGCCACCGACTGTGAGTTTTGGTCTCTGCCACAAACCGGGTGAACCATTGAGGCCCCTGCCACGGGCCTAATAGCAGGCCCCTGCCACTGACCTGGTTGGAATAGCTGGACCGCTGCCACCGGTCATTGAACGTGGACTGAACTTCCTTTTTGAACTTGGCCCCTGTTCGGGAAAGATATCCCTCCGGGCGGTCTCCAGAGGTTCACCCGGCACTGGCAATCTGCTGCCCCAGGTCTTCAGGTGAGTCCCTCCTCCGGTCCCTTACACCACTGGATTCGAGTGCCCCACTCCCGGGGCCCCCTAGGATGATCCCTCCCTCGTGGGACCCTGCGGAAGGTACTGGGCCCCAGGCCTCCGGCTGAGTACCTCACCCCAGACTGAAGGTGTCTGGGATGGAACACGAACTCCGGGTGTCCAGGCCTAGGCCGCCTGGACACCTACCGCGAACTGCAGCCCTCAGGCTGAAGGTGCCCGGGACTCCAACCTCGTGGTGAAGATGTCCGCCCCCTTTATACCCTCCCCCAGCAAGTATGGCGGGTTCCCCGCCCCGCCGTACAAGTGCTGTGAGAGGCCACAAAGGGTACGGCACTGCAGCGATGGTTCAACCCCAGCCCAAAGTGACAGCGCCACCTGCTGGGCCGCAGGGAACTATGCATCACTGGTGTCCTCACCAGTTTTAAAAGTACATACCCGCTACACACTCCCCCCTGTTATTTGACACTGGTCCCCAGTGTCTGGAGCAAACCATGCCCAAAAAGGGCTATCATAGCCTGATTCAAAAACTAACTAACGAATTAAAAAAAAAAAGAAAAATCTTTTTTTTGAAAGCTAAGCAACAGTGGTGCCTGAACCTGACATAAAAGGGAAGGAAGGAAACAAACAACACATAACACATTATCAGAATCACATGTTCACAAACAACATTCCCTTACACCCATCCTGACTAAGACCCACCCCATTCTCAGTGGTCTTGATGAGATGTTCTCCTGCAGAGGGGAAAAGAATGTTAAACACACATATTCCTGACACATATGTTTGTGTAAGAACGAAAAAACCTCTCTGTAGAGAAGTCCCTTCCTTCTCTAAGTGTGAGTGAACAGTGAATATCGATGTGCAACACTGCCACCTGGTGACAGTGCCACGGTAACAACACTGGCTGAAGATCTTCTTCTCTTTTCTACTCTAACTACCCCAAAGTCCATGATCACTTTGCGGGATGGAAGAATGAAGAACAACAACGGTAACAGTCCTTCAATTCCTCCAGAGAGCACAAGCACCCATAATACAGGTACAGTCACTGGGTTTTCCCGGGAAACAACCCCAGAAAGTTCAGTAGCAACAGAGCATTAGGCAAGGAGTTTTTTCTCCTACAAGTAGAACCTGGGATGCGGCAAGACAAGCGGCTTGAGATGCTTATCCACAGTCTCTATGTGATATTCAACATCCTCCCCCTCTTTCCGTCGGATCGACACTTTGTCAGCATGGATGTGCCGATCCAACATCCACTCTGCTTTACAGTCCTTGAACCGCTGAGCAGCTTTAGGGGAACATGCAAGGTACCTGCGGGCATGTGGGACCTGGAGGTGCGTCCACACAAATTCGTCGTACCAGCGGTTCCGGCAGACTTCCACTTCATACAGAAGCTCCTTTGGCAAATACAGGTACTCCCATCCATATTCGGTAGCAACTTTTTGGCCAAAGAGACGCTGAAGCCTTGCTAGCGGAGGCATGGTGGCCCGGTCCCCCTCGCCTGGTTGGACGATGGCGTCTGGGTGACGAGGTGCCTTGACCACCTCCACTCTAGGCCTAGGCGGCCGCAACAACAGTCTCTTTTCCCCGGTGCCAGGTGCAGGAGGCACCGGAGGTAGAAGGGCAGACTGGGGATGGGACCCCTCCTCAGGCGCTGGTGCCTCCACCCGGGGTGTACTATCCCCTGTAGACATGGGTGGATCCCTGACTTTTCGGGACGAGGAGAGAGGCATCTTGTCCCAGCCCTTCTTAGCGAAAAGTTCATCTATGATGACATCGTCTCCCAGATCGGAGATGGATTCTAGGTCGGAGGTGTCACACTCCTCCGCGGGCAAGTAGCCTGTAGTGAAGGCTGAATTGCTACGTCCCGTGGGCACACAGGGCCGTGACTCCCCGACACCTCCGTCCCAACACCAAGTCCCTTTGTCCGGCTTACCTTGGCCCAAAGTTGAGAAGGGATGTCCGGGACTCTTCCTACCGGATTCATCCGGGGCGGGCGTAGGCAAGCAGGGTGATCCACCGCGACCGTTGGACGGGGCAACCAAACCGGTCTTCCTCTTAGGCAGTGGACGCTGGGAAGCAGTGGCGACCGAGTCAGCATCCTCGGATTTCTCCCGTAGCTCTGTGATTGCGACCTCCCCTGCGGTCGCTGCATTGCGCACAGGGATGGCTGTAAAAGCAGCGATTCCTCCTTCATGAGTGGTGTGGCCTGTAGCGTGGTTGAGGTGGATAGTTCTGGGTTTTTCAATGGTTGGCTCCACCTCAAATAAGAACTCTCCGCAGGCCTCGCAGCGTCCAAAGGGTTTTAGCTGACACACCAGTCCCGAACATCCGGGACAAATCAAACCCAGGGCCTCAATGTCCATGCATGAGTACAGGGCGAATCGTCCCCGGGGCTTTAGCCGAATCCCCGTATCCGTTATAGGAGCAGCAGTAGTCAAACTCGTGGTAGTGGGATGAATAGGAATCCACAATGCATTGGTGAACATGGCGACTCTCTGCTGATCCATTGCGCACTGCCTTGTTGGCGCCAAAGTCCCCACGTGTAATCCTTCACACGATTGGACTCCTCCCCTCTTGCACTCCAGTTCGCGGGCTTTCTCCTTCCCCGGGTCACGCCCACGAACTGAGCAGGGGGGGGTGCCTGATGGCGCAGTGGCCAATATGGCCGACCTACTCGGTACTCTTTTGGGCAGACACTTTCAATTTCCAGCAACTCCAGCTCCATTGTAGCGTGAACACATCCCGGACCAGAGCCCCCACGTGTAGCGCGATGCCTCACTCTCCCTTTTTCCCTTCTTGATGAACGGCTTATGTCTAGGGGTACTTGGGAGAGGAGAGTGCAGGAACGCTACGCCAAGCTCTCCCCTCATGTGTATAAGAGGTTTGAGCTGATTGGTTGATTTGCCACCCGGGTCTGTCCACTGCATACAAAGCCTCAGTTACACCATGGAAACGTGTCCGATAATGATAGAGCCCCACACCAATCGAAAGTCCAACACTCCTTTATTTTCTTTACAATACGGTGAACACACTCAGTTGAACTTTCAATGACAGACGAACATGAGGGTGTGGGAACAAGTAGGCCCAGGCACAACTGAACTCTCCTATTCCTGTTATAGTGAATAGGCCTGGCGCACGGTCTCTGCCACCGACCATGAGTTTTGGTCTCTGCCACAGACCGGGTGAACCGTTGAGGCCCCTGCCACGGGCCTAATAGCAGGCCCCTGCCACTGACCTGATTGGAATAGCTGGACCGCTGCCACCGGTCATTGAACGTGGACTGAACTTCCTTTTTGAACTTGGCCCCTGTTCGGGAAAGATATCCCTCCGGGCGGTCTCCAGAGGTTCACCCGGCACCGGCAATCTGCTGCACCAGGTCTTCAGGTGAGTCCCTCCTCCGGTCCCTTACGCCACTGGATTAGGGTGCCCCACTCCCGGTGCCCCCTAGGATGATCCCTCCCTCGCTGAAGGTGTCTGGGATGGAACACGAACTCCGGGTGTCCAGGCCTAGGCCGCCTGGACACCTACCGCGAACCGCAGCCCTCAGGCTGAAGGTGCCCGGGACTCCAACCTCATGGTGAAGATGTCTGCCCCCTTTATACCCTCCCCCAGCAAGCACGGCGGGTTCCCCACCCTGCCGTACAAGTGCTGTGAGAGGCCACAAAGGGTACGGCACTGCAGCGATGGTTCAACCCCAGCCCAAAGTGACAGCACCACCTGCTGGGCCGCAGGGAACTATGCATCACTGGTGTCCTCACCAGTTTTTAAAAGTACATATGGTGTCCTCACCAGTTTTAAAAGTACAGTTGTAAAGATTTTAAAGGGCTCTTTGATTTTGGTTTAAAGTTTAACACATTTAACAGCTGCTGTTGGTAACAATAAACAATTCAGGGTGTGTGTTTTAGCTTACAGTGTGTGCAGTGCAGTTTTGAGGCTTGAGCCTCCTGCCAAGAAATGTAAGAAATTTAGGCATTGTTTCTTTTCAGGCTCATGGCCAACCAATCTGCAGTTCAAATACTGGTTATCAGCAGATGATGTTTCAAAACAAAACGCAAAGTGTCCGTGGTGCAAAAAAATGTTCAGCATTGCACATGGTGGAATTTGTGATGTCTGTAGTCATGCTGCAAATTACAAACGCAAGTCTATTGCTGCAGCTAGGCAAGCCAACTCTGGAATTGTTACGTTTGCTAAACAAAACACAGATTCAGAAGTGTTGGCTCATAAAAAAAAAACTTGTATAATGGAGTAGAAAATAGTTAATATAATTACAAAAAAAAATAATTGCCATTACGTTTGTTAGATGGTGTTACTGATAGATGCCCCTGATGACGAAACGTTGGGTGGAGCTAGAGTCATGTGACGTATTGACGCGGACGGAGACGTGGACACCATCTTGTTGGTAGGAAGCGCTGGACGTTTTTCCTTTGGCTGGAAACTTTTTTACAACATGTGAGTTTACTTGTAGCTTTTTATAGTCAATAAATTAAATCCTGCTTGGATGTCTGCGCGATGAGCGTTCTTAATAATATATCCACTGTGTATACCCTATACACTGACGGTAAGGGTCAGTAATATCGGGTGATGGTCTTTCTGTCCTTACTTCACAGAATATCTTCAATTGTGGATTACGTTTTGATTGTTCCGGGAATTTTCACACTGTTGAACTCTCAATATATGAACTTTTCGTTTATTACCACTTTATATTTAGCGCTTCACCTTCATTTCCAATCTCTTCTATTGTATCCAGCAATATAGTGTCAACAGCTGTTTTCTTATCCATTGTTTTGTAAGCGCAACAAATTTGTCTTTTTTACTGATAGCATGGCTGACTGGTTTCCAGACTCCAAAATAGCAAAATCCCTTAGTTGTAAATGTACCAAATCATCTGTGCTGATTAAAAATGTAATTGGCAAGTGCCAAAAAAAGGGTGTTGTGCAAAAAACTTGCATGTTGTAACTTTTCATTACTGATTCTACAGAAACTAAAACATCCCAAAAATTTGTGTAGCGGACCCCTACTTAGGGGGGTCGCTATGCTTACATTTAGGGGTGACCTGAGCGGTAGTTGGCTCGGGTCTTCTAATTGTTTGGACTCTGCCTTGCTGCTGTGTCACCTGACGTGCAGTTCCCCTTTAGGCGTATAGGTGGTGCTGTCACTTATACCCAGGGTTGAACCACAGGTGATGGAGTGGCTATTGGATGCCCTCTCTCGGCTGCCGTGCGGTGGGCGGTTCCGGCCTGCTGCGCAAGCCGGGAGAGGGTATATAAGGGGCAGACGCCATTGTTAAGGAGTAGTACCCGGGGACCTGTACCCGGAGGAGTGTGCCCCTCTAAGGGGGGGTGCGCCCAATTTTGACTAAGGAGTCTCGGGCACCTTTAGCACGAGGCTACAGAGTTCCAAGTAGGCCCAGTACCTTTAACTGGGTCTACAACCAGAAAGGAAACCCAGGGAGCCCAGGTGAGGGTGACCGCTCTGACTGAGAGGAAACCAGGGGAGGATCGGCCCCATAGAGGAGACGAGTAATACAAGATTGCTGTCTCGGGAGAGGCCTGGTTACCTGTCGGAGGGAAGGATTCCTTTCTTCGCAAACTGCCCTTGCGGAATGTCGTTACTTAAGGAGGGATCTCCTTGACTTTGTCCTTGGAGGGGACTACGTCACTGTTCGAGCTTCATGCCCGCTGCTAGTGCCATTGAGTGACTATCCGGGTGAGCTGTACCCACTCGGGACCGATTAGCGATGAAGCCAAGAGTGTGCCTGAATCTATCCTATCCTGCTAACCTCTTTCCTCTCCAACTTTCTGGTTACTGAAGCAAAAAGAGAAAATAAACTCTTGTTGGAGTTGAAGTGTTGTGTGGACCTTCTTTGGGAAAGGTAAAGACTTGCCTCTATAGTCTAGAGGGGAGAACCAGTGGAAGGAAGCAACTCGCTGCGGGACCCAAATACATAACACCGCCTGACCTTTAACCCAGAGGACGCAGGCATGTGGCATGGTGTGTCTGATTCCCCCTAAAAGGAAGGTAAGAGGGGGGAAAAAGATGATGTGTGCTACATTTGCCATAGTGGTCATTTATTTTGATGAAGATGCTGGTAAAACCAAGTATCAATTCTACTGGAAGATGGTATCCGCTTCAAAGCAGAGCAGCCTTTAATTTTTCACTATCATTGTACCTGCCATATTGTTCTCTTGTGTGCTGTAGATGACTGTAAAGCTATAACTAAAACTGTTGAGCAAGTATGCAGAGATATACAGTAATTAACCACTTTGCACATGTAGTTGCAAATGTTTACAGTTGCATCACAAATTTCAGGAATTTGTTGAGACAGATTGTCTAAAGATTTTACAGCTTTGTTCTATCAGTTGGCTTTCTATGCTGGAGTTAGTCAACCACATTCTCAATCAATTTGATGTAATATAAATGTCAAGCTATAAGATCCTTTTAGTAAGTGCTAATTTCTGTTAATCAAGCAGTTCTGCTAAACTTCACCCAATTCAATTATATTTTCCAGAGCAATTCCTCTATTTTATCTGACGTGAACTTTAAGTACTGCCAACTGGTTAAACATTTTATGGGCCACTTTATCAGGCCAACCCTGTTGGTTTCACTTGAAAAATTTGCACTGGTTGCATTTGAACAGTACAAAGTTCAAATCAACAGACAGCATTTTCATTGGCTACAAAACATCTGTCTACAGCAGATGATTTGTCCGTTGTTCGCCATTTCTTGGCCAATGAAACAACATTTTACACAAGAGCAGTAACTGTCATTAAGAAATGGATGCCCATTGCAAACAGAATCATTCAGCTGCTGGCTTTACTAAAACTTTTAAACTTTTAAACTTTTGAACTTACAAATAATTTTCCACAAATTGTTCCCCCATCTGATTTTGAGGCACTGAATACTCAATTTATTGAATACCAAGTGACAGATTTCAGTGATGTTTCTGAGACTGCCACGTGATTTTTTTTGGCACATGGTAGGACAAAGCTGTATTATCCACCAAGACAATCTGAAAGTACCTAAATTCCCATATTTGGTAAAATTTTCAAAAACGATGCTTTCCTTTCTTTGACTAAAGCACATAAACCCAAGGTAATTATAGTAACAAGTAGGGATGAGCTCCGTGTTCGAGTCGAACATACGTTCAACTCGAACATCGTGTGTTTGATCGTTCGACGAAGATCGAATGTTTTGGGTCGTTCGTGCCAAATTCGAGTGACGCGAATGGCCCAAAATCCCGGCGCTGTGATTGGCCAAGCATGCACTGTGACCCTGCATGCCTGGCCAATCACAGCGCCGGCAGCGAGGAGAGCCATAATTGGCCACAGGCAGGATGCCTGTGGCCAATTATAGCTCAGGGGGGTTTAGTACACGCCCCACACTATAAAAGGCCGCCTACGCGGCGGCCTTGTGTAGTGTGTTGGCGTGCAGGGAAAGACGTACATAGGCAGGGAC
This sequence comes from Rana muscosa, assembly GCA_029206835.1. NCBI lineage: Eukaryota > Metazoa > Chordata > Amphibia > Anura > Ranidae > Rana > Rana muscosa. The sequence goes on from CM055127.1 coordinate 181,777,098, forward strand.
AGTGTTAGAGAAATTGTGTGTAGGGAGAGAGAAGGATAGGTAGGGACAGTGTCAGTGATATTGTGTGTAGGGAGAGAGAAGGATAGGTAGGGACAGTGTCAGTGATATTGTGTGTAGGGAGGAAGAAGGATAGGTAGGGACAGTGTCAGTGATATTGTGTGTAGGGAGAGGGAAGGATAGGTAGGGACAGTGTCAGTGATATTGTGTGTAGGGAGAGAGAAGGATAGGTAGGGACAGTGTCAGTGATATTCTGCTAAACCTTGTGTGCAGTGAGAGAGAAGGATAGGTAAAGACCGTGTCAGTGATATTTTTGCTAAGCCTCCTGCACAGTATACAACCGAAGCTAGCCCTTAGTGCTGTGATTTCCTGTTGTGTAACACAGGCAGGCATCTGCAGCACTTAAAGCAGGCGTAGTGTGATTCCTGCAAAATATACACCTGAAGCTAGCCCTTATTGCTCGTAGTTTTTTTCTTTTGTGTTACACTAAGGGCTCTTTCACACAGGACGGATCAGTAACGATATGCCCCGTGAAGCTAGCCCTTATTGCTCGTAGTTTGTTTCTTTTGTGTTACACTAACAGGCATCTGCAGCACTTAAAGCAGGCGTAGTGTGATTCCTGCACATTATACACCTGAAGATAGCCCTTATTGCTCGTAGTTTTTTTTCTTTTGTATTACACTAACAGGCATCTGCAGCACTTAAAGCAGGCGTAGTGTGATTCCTGAAAAATATACACCTGAAGCTAGCCCTTATTGCTCGTAGTTTTTTTTCTTTTGTGTTACACTAACAGGCATCTGCAGGGGCATATAAAAAATATATAATGTGGCGCTGTGAGAGAAGTAGTAAAAAAACGTACTTCATGTATAGCACAATGGTGCACATAAAAATATAGTGTCAAACAAAACGTTTGTACACAATAGGTGTACACAAATGAATGTGATAAAAATGTAAGTGAATACTAACAGTGAAATAATTGGTATGGGGTATAGGTGCACAACAAAAACCAGCAATTAAACTGGAATATTGATCATACCCATAATAAACAAAAATAAAAATGAAAATATAATGTAGGTGGAGACAAACTCATATAAGGCGTCACAGATGAGTATGTAGAATAATGTCCAATCTTATCACATATGAAAAGAAGTTCATAGGTCAAAATCCAACAAGGAGCTGCATCGTTTGAAAATAGGTTTGAAGGGTGCATCTATCACATTTTTCCCTTTTTACATGGCTTGTTGTCGCCATATTGGTTTGGATTTCTTCCTTTTCGGGTTGGAAATACGGACCAGTGGTGCTGTCGGCATAAGGAAGGAGGTGTCTTGCAGATCCTGACTGTTCCTTGGGTCCACAGAGTGGACAAAGCTTTGTTGATCCACCACCATACGGTGAGCTGGGTCCACTCTGTCCGGTAAGAGCATTTACTTCTCCCCCATTGGCCCAAGGTGAAGGCACTCCCGGGTGATGTCATATATCCTATATGCCTATAAAGAAAATGTGATAGATGCACCCTTCAAACCTATTTTCAAACGATGCAGCTCCTTGTTGGATTTTGTTTATTATGGGTATGATCAATATTCCAGTTTAATTGCTGGTTTTTGTTGTGCACCTATACCCCATACCAATTATTTCACTGTTAGTATTCACTTACATTTTTATCACAATTATTTGTGTACACCTATTGTGTACAAACGTTTTGTTTGACACCATATTTTTATGTGCACCATTGTGCTATACATGAAGTAGGGTTTTTTACTACTTCTCTCACAGCGCCACATTATCTATTTTTTATACGTTCTATATATCCTGTCTGATTTTATGTTTGGCTGCTTCATTTAGTATTTAGAGTTGGTGCAGTATTATTATTATTTAATCTGCAGGGGCATGTAATTATAATTCTTGATCTAATAATTCACAGCAGGGCCCATTCCTGCGCTCACCAAGAGTAACTGTGAGGGCTTACAGTGTTGTGGCAACACCACCACCACCACCAAAGGCCCAATTTTTCAGCCCCTGTTCAACAGGGGCATGCAATTACAATTCTTGATCTAATAATTCACAGCAGGGCCCATTCATGCGCTCACCAAGAGTAACTGTGAGGGCTTACAGTGTTGTGGCACCAGCACCACCACCAAAGGCCCAATTTTTCCTACCACTGTTCAACAATGGCATGTAAATATAATTCCTGATATAATAGTTGACAGCAGGGCGTTCCAGCGCCCACCAAGAGTAACTGTGAGGGCTCACAGTGTTGTGCCAACACCAACACCTAAGGGGCCAATTTCAGCAGACTATATACGGCAGGCCCCTACTTTCAAACATCCAACTTACAAACGACTCCTACTTGCAAACGGAAGGAGACAACAGGAAGTGAGAGGAAATCTACCCCTAGGAAGGGAAATTCTCTCCTGTAAGAGTTATAATGGGAAAAAGGTGTCTCCTCTCTACTGATGCTTTATCACCAATCCTTGTTTCAATAAAAACCCCACTTTTCAAAAACAGTTGTCATTGGGACGGAAAGTGAGGTGAAATATTCTGAACAGGGGCACAGACAGCAAAACAAATGTTACAGGGGTGATAACCCTTCCCTATGTTTTCCAAAAAGCTTAAAAATAGGTATTTGGGCTGGAGCTACACTTAAACAATGTACCTGTTCAAAATTACAAACAGATTCTACATAAGAACAAACCTACAGTCCCTGTCTTGTATGCACCGCCTGTATACGGCTGTTCAGAGTATATAGGGCCTTTTTTATTTTGTGTGCAGGGTTCCCCTTAATATCCATACAAGACCCAAACCAAAGGGGCTGGTAATGGGCTGGGGTGGGGGGGGGGTTGATGGGGTAGCTATGCCATTTTTCTCAAAGATTTTCATCCATATTACCGGGAGTTCTAAACACGGGAAACACGTGGCACTTCACAGGCATACTTTAGACACCCCCCAGGTACGATATTTAAAGGAATATTTGACTATTTTTTTTTCACTTTATGCATCATTAAAATGACTGCTCCCAAAAAACGGCCGTTTTTAAAACTTCGTTTTGCATTGATACATGTCCCCTGGTGCAGAACCCGGGTTCCCAAACCCTTTTTAGGACAATAACATGCATATTAGTCGTTATAATTAGCACTTTAGATTTAGAACGTTCGCATCCATTGTATTTAATAGGGTTCTAAAGTTCGTGCGAACTTTCGGTCCGTTCGCGGGTTCTGGTGCGAACCGAACCCGGGGGTGTTCGGCTCATCACTAGTAACAAGTGCTAGTTGCAATCTCGGAACACCCAATAAGAAGATAATATGCGACAAGTCTAAACTACGTGGCATGTTCACCAATGCCAGGAGTCTGGCGGACAAGATGGGTGAACTAGAGATACTGTTGTTCGAGGAGGATTTGGATTTTGTGGGAATTTCAGAGACTTGGTTCAACAGCTCTCATTAATTGTCTGGCAACCATTCAAGGGTATACCCTTTATCGCAGGGATAGAGAGAGTAAAACAGGGGGAGGGGTATGCCTATATATCAAGAATATTGTACAAGTGAATGTGAGAGATGACATCACTAAGGGAGCTAGGGAGGAGGTGGAATCATTATGGGTAGAGCTCCAAAGGGATGAAGCTAAGGGGAAAAAAATACTGGGAGCATGCTATAGGCCCTTTAACCTGAGAGAGGAGGGGGATACGGACCTCCTATCACAATTTGGTATTTGCAGCAAGGATGGGAAGTGTCATTATAATGGGGGATTTTAATTATCCAGACATAGACTGGGCGGAGGGAACCACGCATTCGTCTAAGGCTTGCCGGTTCCTAAATGTCTTGTAGGACAATTTCATGGGCTAGATGGTAGACGCACCAACTAGAAATAAAGAGTTACTAGATCTACTGATTACCAACAATACAGACCTGATCACGGATGTGGAAATACGGGGCAATTTAGGAAACAGCGATCACAGGCTTCAATTGGCTTCAGTATAAATCACACTTGCTAGAAGGCATGAATTGGGATAAATTCTTAGAAACAAAGAACACGGAGGAGAGATGGGTTTGCTCTAAGAGCATATTAAATAAGGGCATTAGCCAATGCATCCCATTGGGAAATAAATTTAAAATAGCGAACAAAAGTCCTGGGTGGCTTAACTCAAAAGTAAAAATGCATATAAAAGCAAAAGAGGCCTTCAAAAAATACAAGGTTGAGGGATCATCATCAGCATTCGGACTTTATAAACAATGCAACAAGAAATGTAAGGGTGCAATTAGGGCAGCTAAGATAGAACACATAGCGGAGGAGAGTAAGAAAAATCCCAAGAAACTCTTTAAGTATGTAAACAGTAAAAAAGGGAGGACAGACCATTTTGGCCCCATAAAAAATGAGGAAGGACATCTGGTTACAGAGGATGGGGAGATGGGGCAGGTATTGAATTTATTCTTCTCCTCAGTCTTTACGAGGGAATTTGGGGGCTTCAGTAACCAAAACTGCAGTGTTTATCCTCATGACACATCACAGGAAGCATCTCCATGGTTAAAAGAGGACAGAATTAAAATTAGACTTGGGAAACTTAACATTAATAAATCACCGGGACCAGATAGCTTGCACCCGAGAGTACTTAGGGAACTAAGTCAAATAATTGCCAGACCATTGTTCCTAATTTTTACCGACAGTCTACAGTCTGGAATGGTACCAGCTGATTGGACAAAAGCCAATGTAGCACCAATATTTAAAAAGGGCCCAACATACATCCCTGGGAATTACAGACCAGTTAGCCTAACATCAATAGTATGAAAGCACTTGGAGGGGATGATAAGGGACTATATACAAGATTTTAGTAATGAGAACGCTATCATTAGCAGTAATCGGCATGGATTCATGAAGAATCGTTCTTGCCAAACCAATCTATTAACCTTCTATGAGGAGGTGAGTTGCCATCTAGATAAAGGAAGGCCCGTAGACGTGGTGTATCTGGATTTTGCAAAAGCGTAAATGTTTACTGTACAAAATAAGGTCCGTTGGCATGGACCATAGGGTGAGAACATGGATTGAAAACTGGCTACAAGGGCGAGTTCAGAGGGTGGTGATAAATGGGGAGTACTCGGAATGGTCAGGGGTGGAAAGTGGGGTCCCCCAGGGTTCTGTGCTGGGACCAATCCTGTTTAATTTGTTGATAAACGGTCTGGAGGATGGGGTAAACAGCTCAATCTATGTATTTGCGGATGATACTAAGCTAAGCAGGGCAATAACTTCTCTGCAGCAATCCTTGCAAGAAGATCTGAACAAATTAAAGGGGTGGGCAACTACATGGCAAATGAGGTTTAATGTAGAAAAATGTAAAATAATGCATTTGGGTGGCAAAAATATGAATGCAATCTACTCACTAGGGGGAGAACCTCTGGGGAAATCTAGGAGGGAAAAAGACCTGGGGGACCTAGTAGATGATAGGCTCAGCAACGGCATGCAATGCCAAGCTGTTGCTAACAAAGCAAACAGAATATTGGCATCAATTAAAAGAGGGCCAGCAGAGGAATTCACGCTATGCATGCTCCACCGCGCATGCGCCCACGTCATCCCGCATGTGCCAAAGTGCCATTCTACCGCGCATTCGCGCAGGAAAATGTTGATAATGGCAATTCAGGTTTCTGCCATTTCCCTGACACTCACCTACTATGTAACTATGTAACTAAAATGAATTCCAAAACCAAACTAAACAAATTCCATAACTAAATGAAATTAGTAACATAACGAATCTGTACAAAACAAAACGAATGTATCCATTCTGCACATGTCTATTTGTGAGTATGAACACTTTTTTATATAGCATGTAATGAGAGTTTTTCCATAGTCTGGGTTTAATGACACTTTATGTTAATGAAAAGTGATCGACCTGCTGCCAATCTCACATTCTACCACATCCCAAGGGTGCTCTATTGGATGAGATGTGGTGAGTGTGGAGGCCATTGGAGTGCAGTGACCTCATTGTTCAGTGGTGAGTAGGGATGAGCTTCGAGTTCAAGTCGAACTCATGTTCGACTCGAACATTGCCTGTTCGCCCGTTCGCCGAACAGCGAACAAATTGGGGTGTTCACGGCAAATTCGAAAAATCTATGGGAGAAATCTAAAGTGCTAATTATAAAGGCTTATATGCAAGTTATTGTCCTAAAAAGTGTTTGGGGACCCGGGTCCTGCCCCAGGGGACATGTATCAATGCAAAAAGAAGTTTTAAAAACGGCAGTTTTTTCGGGAGCAGTGATTTTAATAATGCTTAAAATGAAAAAATAAAAGTGAAATATTCCTTTAAATTTAGTACCTGGGGGGTGTGTATGATATGCATGTAAAGAGGCGCATGTTTCCCGTGCTTAGAACTGTCCCTGCAAAAAATGTCATTTTTGAAAGAAAAAAAGTCATTTAAAACTCACTCGCGGCTATTAATGAATTGTTGGCTCCCGGCAATACATACAAAAGTCATTGATAAAAAAAAAAAAAAAAGCGTGGGGGTTCCCCAGAATTCAATTACCAGGCCCTTCAGGTCTGGAATGGATATTAAGGGGAACCCCGCCGCAAATTTAAAAAAAAATTGACGTGGGGTTCCCCCAAATATCCATTCCAGGCCCTTCAGATCTGGCATGGATTTTAAGGGGAACTCCACCCCAAATTTAAAAAAAATGGCGTGGAGTCCCCCTAAAAATCCATACCAGACCCCTTATCCGAGCACGCAACCTGGCCGGCCGCAGGGGAAAAGGGGGGGACGAGAGAGCGGCCCCCCCTCCCTCCTGAACCGTACCAGGCCACATGCCCTCAACATGGGGAGGATGTCCCCATGTTGATGGGGACAAGGGCCTCATCCCCACAACCCTTGCCCGGTGGTTGTGGGGGTCTGCGGGCGGGGGGCTTATCGGAATCTGGAAGACCCCTTTAACAAAGGGGACCCCCAGATCCCGCCCCCCCTATGTGAATTGGTAAGGGGTACATTGTACCCCTACCATTTCACGAAGAAAGCGTACATTTAAAAAAAAAAAAAACACACAATCACCTTGAAAAAGTCCTTTATTTAAAAAAAAAAACATTCCAGCGGTGAAATCCAGTGTCCCGCGGCGATCCCGATGTCCAGCGCTGTCCTTCATTGGTTGTGTCTGAGCGGACCTGATGGGGAACTCCCTCTCAGTATTTTAAATGTATAGACCCGCCCCTTCTAAAATTCCCCATCAGGTCCGCTCAGCGGACCAGATGCGGAACATGAGAAGGGGCGGGTCTATACATGTATTACCAAAGTGAGAGCAGTTCCCCATCAGGTCCGCCCCCTCGGTATGTCGGACCCGCCTACGTCATTGGCTTGAGCGGGGAACTTCCTTCACTGTGTAATTTAAATTTACATAGTGAAGGAAGTTCCCCGCTCAAGCCAATGACGTAGGCGGGTCCGACATACCGAGGGGGTGGACCTGATGGGGAACTGCTCTCACTTTGGTAATACATGTATAGACCCGCCCCTTCTCATGTTCCGCATCTCGTCCGCTGAGCGGACCTGATGGGGAACTTTAGAAGGGGCGGGTCTATACATTTAAAACACTAAGAGGGAGTTCCCCATCAGGTCCGCTCAGGCACAACCAATGAAGGACAGCGCTGGACATCGGGATCGCCGCGGGACACTGGATTTCACCGCTGGAATGTTTTTTTTTTTTTTTTAAATAAAGGACTTTTTCAAGGTGTTTGTGTGTTTTTTTTTAAACATTTTTTTTTACGCTTTCTTTGTGAAATGGTAGGGGTACAATGTACCCCTTACCAATTCACATATGGGGGGGCGGGATCTGGGGGTCCCCTTTGTTAAAGGGGTCTTCCAGATTCCGATAAGCCCCCCGCCCGCAGACCCCCACAACCACCGGGCAAGGGTTGTGGGGATGAGGCCCTTGTCCCCATCAACATGGGGACATCCTCCCCATGTTGAGGGCATGTGGCCTGGTACGGTTCAGGAGGGAGGGGGGGCGCTCTCTCGTCCCCCCCTTTTCCCCTGCGGCCGGCCAGGTTGCGTGCTCGGATAAGGGGTCTGGTATGGATTTTTAGGGGGACTCCGCGACATTTTTTTTAAAATTTGGGGTGGAGTTCCCCTTAAAATCCATGCCAGATCTGAAGGGCCTGGAATGGATATTTGGGGGAACCCCACGTCAATTTTTTTTTTAATTTGCGGTGGGGTTCCCCTTAATATCCATTCCAGACCTGAAGGGCCTGGTAATTGAATTCTGGGGAACCCCCACGCTTTTTTTTTTTTTTTATCAATGACTTTTGTATGTATTGCCGGGAGCCGACAATTCATTAATAGCCGCGAGTGAGTTTTAAATGACTTTTTTTCTTTCAAAAATGACATTTTGTGCAGGGACAGTTCTAAGCACGGGAAACATGCACCACTTTACATGCATATCATACACACCCCCCAGGTACGAAATTTAAAGGAATATTTCACTTTTATTTTTTCATTTTAAGCATTATTAAAATCACTGCTCCCGAAAAAACGGCCGTTTTTAAAACTTTTTTTTGCATTAATACATGTCCCCTGGGGCAGGACCCAGGTCCCCAAACACTTTTTAGGACAATAACTTGCATATAAGCCTTTATAATTAGCACTTTAGATTTCGAACGTTCGAGTCCATTGTATTTAATAGGGTTCTAAAGTTCACACGAACATTTTGTCTGTTCGCAGGTTCTGGTGCGAACCGAACAGGGGGGTGTTCGGCTCATCCCTGGTGGTGAGATGATTGGAGCTTTGTGACATGGCGGATTATCCTGCTGGAAGGAGCCATCAGAAGATGGGGGGCACTGTAGTCATAAAGGGATGGAAATGGTCAGCAACAATACTCAGGTAGGTCGTTGTGTTTAAATGATGCTCATTGGTACTAAGGGGCCCAAAGTGTGCCAAGAAAATATCCCCCCCCCACACCATTACACCACCACCACCAGCCTGAACCATTGATACAAGGCAGGATGGATCCATGCTTTCATGTTGTTTACACCAAATTCTGACCTGACCATCTGAATGTTGCAGCTGAAATTCAGACTCATCAGACCAGGCAACGTTATTCCAGTCTTCTATTGTCCAATTTTGGTGATCCTGTGCGAATTGTAGCCTCAGTTTCCTGTTCCTAGCTGACAGGAGTAACACCCAGTGTGGTCTTCTGCTGCTGTAGCCCATTTGCTATAAAATTCAATGTTGTGTTACACTATGTGATTATTCTTGCTCTGTGTCTTTAAGATCTGTCCCCTTCTTTCTTGCTGAACTCTCTCTCTCACCGTAGTTCTTTATATATCTCCTCCACTTCCTGATTCTGGTCATTACTCCTGTATATCTTCCATGCTAAACATCTTACATGTGGCTTACAACTGCAACGTTTTTCTACCTATGAATATCCATCATTAAACGGAACATTCGAAAGGATTCATCGTCTGTCGTCCTAACTGTGAGTTTATTCATTGAGTTAAACTGCCTGTATCGATGCAAGGGATGAATATCAAATCAGCTTGAGTAAGGCCTACTTAAACCTGGAGATGAACTTTATCGCTTTGTAGTTGAGACAGAACAGTAGAAAAACAGAGTTTCACAGCCTAATTACAAGATTTCTGCATGTCAGTACTGAAACAGACAAGATTTACTGCCCTCATAGCAAGACAAAAGGGACAGAGCAGCACATGGCAGCCTTATAGCCTGAGACAATCTGCACAGTGTCATATTTCAGCACACAGATCCTGCCTGCTTTCACAGTCAGTCTGCTATCATGAGTGACCAAGCTTCTGCAAGTGAACTCACATCTCCTTCCCCACAAGTTCCTTAAGAAACTGAGTTACCCAAACGCTCAGTTAAACCCACTTGGAAAGTAATGGAGAATTATGAAGCTTCAAGGACTGAATTGTCAAATAGCTTGGAATTAGTCTGGGAGAAAATCCTTGCTGAAGCCAATACAGTGTCTGTTGAACGTGAACTACTGACACTAGAGGGCGCCATTAAACAACTTTCTGCCTCATATGAGCTTTATCAGCTTACCAGCATCAAATTCACTAATGTCTTACAAAACATGAAGTCAGAAAATGTGATGATGCAATTAAAGCGCGTCAATGCTCTCAATATTGAAAGAGACAGTTTTATCCAGCAAACCAGATTAAAGGCAGAAGCAAAAATAAAGATGTTACAGGACACTGCATCTCACAGATCTGTTTCCACCAGACGTTCTAAAAACTCGTCAAGATCCCATAGTTCAAGATACTCAACACGCAGTGAGCGACTTATTAATGCCCGCGCTGAAGTGGAAGCCAGCAAAGTGCAGAGTTGGAAGCTCAAAGGGCAGAGTTGGAAGCGCAGTCAGCACGTCAAAGAGCAGAGTTGGAAGCGCAGTCAGCACGTGAAAGAGCAGAGTCCGAAGCGCAGTCAGCACGTCAAAGAGCAGAGTTGGAAGCGCAGTCAGCACGTCAAAGAGCAGAGTCGGAAGCGCAGTCAGCACGTCAAAGAGCAGAGTTGGAAGCGCAGTCAGCACGTCAAAGAGCAGAGTCGGAAGCGCAGTCAGCATGTCAAAGAGCAGAGTTGGAAGCTCAGAGAGCAGAGTCGGAAGCTCAGTCAGCACGTCAAAGAGCAACAATGGAAACCTTAAATGAACAGTGTAAACATGACGCAGCTATGGCAAAGCTAAGGGTCCTACAGCAAGCTATCAGTGCAGACGAAGGTGCAAGTGAGAAAGACAGCATTAACCTAGCAGATATGGAAGACCCCCTCAAACGCACTAAAGACTATGTCCTAAGCCACTGCAGTGCACACTCCATTGTCTCCAATGCTCCCGACTACATAGAGACTCCTTCACAGCTTCAAGTTAAAGAGGTTCCAGCAACTTCCTGCACTCAAAATCACTCCACTGCATTTCCTACCTGCCTACCTTGCCTGCCTTCATACGTCACAGAGCATCAGCGCAAGCTTCAAGCAAGTCATCAATCTCCAGTCATCGGTACAGCCTTGAATCAACGTACCATTGGAACAACTGACTTCAAGCAAGCAACTCACCTGGATGCATCTGCTGCACCATATTTCCCTGTGTCCTTTAACAACAATGTCAAAGATAACGCAATCAGCACCATACAGCCAACAGCATCTCACATAAAGGCGGAGACAACTGAGACAGAAGAGTTTGTGAGGTACATGCTTCGCAGAGAGCTCACAAAGACTGGTCTTACAAGTTTTGATGACCAACCTGAGAACTACAGAAGTTGGAAATGTGCCTTCAGAACTACAATCAGCAATATTGGCATTACAGCTGATCAAGAATTGAATCTGCTGATCAAATGGCTTGGTCCTCTATCTGCTGCACGTGTTAAGCCATTAAGATCGGTTTTCATGGACAATCCTACTGCAGGCCTCACAGCTGCATGGGAGCGACTAGAGCAAAGTTATAGCAGTCCAGAAGCTATAGAAAATGCTTTGTTCATGCGTCTGAAAACTTTCCCAAAGATATCCGGTAAGGACAACAAGGAGTTCCAGAGACTGAGTGACCTTCTCCTTGAGCTTCAGCTAGCCAAGACAGACCCAAAACTACCTGGACTCAGTTACCTTGACACTCCAAGAGGGGTAAACCCAATTGTCTCCAAGCTCCCGTATGGTTTGCAAGAGAAATGGACTGCACTAGGGTCATCATACAAAAGAGAGAACAAGGTTTCCTTCCCTCCATTCTCTTTCTTCTGTGAATTCATCAGGAAAATTGCAGAGACCAAGAACGATCCAAGTTTTTCCTACGGTGAGTACAGCCTCTTCTCACCCCTTCCTAAGAGTACCAGTCTTCAGGGCAACTATAGAAACCATAGAGGCCCAGTGTCCGTGAAAAAGACTGACATCCTTCCCACTCCTACCACAGTTCTGGCCACGAACAAACAGAGTAGGAAGATTGAAAACCCTAACAGAGAGTGTCCCATACACAAGAAGCCACACCCCCTCAATAAATGTATCGGCTTTAGGAAAAAGCCTCTGGAAGAGCGCAAGGAGCTTTTAAAGACATTTAGGGTATGTTTCAGGTGCTGTGCTTCTACAGAACATTTTGCAAGGGACTGTAATGTGTCCATCAAGTGCATAGAGTGTGGCTCTGAAGAACATGTGCAAGCCCTCCATCCTCTTGAGCCCAGCTCTGCACAACCTGCCAACACTCCTCCCAGGTTAACGCATGGTGGGGAGAATACAGACCAAGTGCCTAATTCTACCATCATTTCTTCATCCTGCACTGAAGTTTGTGGAGAAGACCGCTGTGGTAAGTCCTGTGCTAAGATATGCTTGGTGAACATATACCACAAGGATCAACCAGAAAAGTCTCTAAAGGCATATGCTATCTTAGACGATCAGAGCAATCGATCACTTGCAAAATCGGAATTGTTCAATCTATTTGAAATAAAAGGCGAAGCTCATCCTTACACCTTGGGTACCTGTAGTGGAACTATAGTGGTTTCTGGAAGAAGGGCTCATGAACTCATGGTATCTTCTCTCAAAGGTAACTTGCAATTAGCCTTACCTACACTTGTTGAGTGCAATCAAAGAGGAAGAAATCCCTACTCCAGCTGCTGCTTTCCATCACCCTCACCTCAAGGTAATAGCAAATGAGATACCACCGCTTGACAAAGTTGCTCAGATCCTTCTTCTGTTAGGAAGAGACATTCTAAGAGTTCACAAGGTACACAGACAAGTCAGTGGACCCCCAGATACCCCATTTGCCCAGCCCACGGATCTAGGGTGGGTCATCATAGGCAACGTCTGCATAGGCAAAATGAAAAGACCTACCAACATTTCGTCATTCAAGACAAATGTTCTGCCAAATGGCCGAAACACTTGCTTTGAGCCATGCCCACATCACTACTGGGTGAAAGAGAAGATAGCCAGCCACGAATGGCAACATGGTATCTCAGGTGACACAAGCCCTTTCTCCTGCCATGATGGCGACTTCGGCTCTACAGTGTTTAATGCAACCAGTGAAGATGACATACTGGCTCCTTCAATGGAAGACAAAGAATTCATCAAGGTAATGGACAATGAGTTCTTTCAAGATCACTCCAATAACTGGGTAGCACCCCTACCCTTTCGTCTCCCAAGAGAGAGATTGCCCAACAACTTACAGCAGGCCATCAGTAGATTCTCCTCCTTAAAGCGAAACTTAAGCAGGAAACCAGAGATGCAAAAGCACTTTGTGGACTTTATGCAAAATGTATTTGACAGAGATCATGCAGAGCCTGCTCCCCCACTAAAGGAGGGAGAAGAATGCTGGTACCTTCCATCCTTTGGCGTGTATCACCCACGCAAACCAGACCAAATCAGAGTTGTCTTTGATTCCAGTGCTCAGCACGAAGGTGTTCCTCTTAACAACATGCTCCTTACTGGACCCAACTTGAACAACAGTCTAATAGGAGTCTTGATTTGTTTCAGACAAGAGCCTGTAGCAGTAATGGCTGACATTCAACAGATGTTTCACTGCTTCATCGTCAGAGAAGACAACAGAAACTACCTCAGGTTTCTATGGCACAAGGACAATGACCTCAACAAGGAAGTTATAGATTATCGCATGAAGGTACATGTCTTCGGTAACAGTCCTTCCCCAGCAGTGGCAACTTATGGGCTAAGGAGAACAGCTCAGACTGGAGAAGTTGAATATGGATCTGATGCCCGTCAATTTGTTGAAAGAAACTTCTACATTGACGACGCACTTAAGTCCTTTCCAACTGCTAAAGAAGCAATTGATCTTCTCACCAGAACAAAGGAGATGCTGTCTGTAGCAAACCTTAGACTGCACAAGATTATATCCAACAGCCCGGAACTTATGAATGCCTTTCACTCTGAGTACTATGCCACTAGTCTAAAAAACCTTGACTTAGGTACAGATGTGCCTCCTGTACAGCGAAGTCTGGGTTTGTTGTGGAACATCAAGCAAGACAAATTCACCTTCCAAGTCAACTTGTGACAAACCCTTCACTAAGAGAGGAGTCCTGTCGGTGGTGAATAGCATCTATGACCCACTGGGTTTCCTTGCTCCAGTTACCATTCAAGGTAAGATTTTACTAAGACAGTTGTCTACTGAGAACATAGACTGGGATACTCCCTTGCCTAGTGAGAATCAACACAAGTGGGAAAGGTGGAGATATTCTTTGAAGTCACTAGAAAAACTTCAGATTCCCCGTTGCTATGTTCCAGGATCCACTTCAACTGCTAACCGGAGAGAGATTCATATTTTCTCTGATGCATCAGTTGAAGCTATTGCTGCAGTAGCCTATTTGAAGACCTCTGAACTGAATGGAGAATCACACTGTAGTTTTGTCCTAGGCAAGGCAAAACTCACACCCAAGCCTGCACATACCATACCAAGACTTGAACTTTGTGCAGCCGTGCTAGCAGTAGAAATTGCCGAGGTCATACGAAGTGAAATGGACACTAGAATTGATTCTTTCACCTTCTATACAGACAGTAAGGTAGTACTTGGTTACATAAACAACCAAACAAAACAATTTTATGTGTACGTCAGCAACAGGGTTGAACATATGAAGAGATTCTCTCTACCAAGTCAATGGCATCACGTTCCCACTGAACTCAACCCAGCTGACTGTGGGACCAGAGCCGTGTCACCTGCCGCTCTTCAGGACAGCTTATGGCTGTCACCTTCAAGGTTTCTGTGTGAGGACTCTTACTTACTCCCTATTGACACCACCTATGGGCTAGTAAACCCTGAAGATGATAAGGAAATAAGAACTGTGAACATCTCACTACACACTTCTGTAAGTACAAAACAGAAGCTGCGGTCACACCGTTTTGAGCATTTTTCCACCTGGTCATCCGCTGTACGAGCTATTGCTCGCCTTATTCATATTGCTCGTTGCTTTGGGAAGAATTCCGCCGCAGGGTGTCATGGTTGGCACAACTGTTCTGGACACTTTACAGCAGCAGATGTTTCACACGCAGAAGAGGTAATTATCCGTTGTGTGCAACAAGGGGTGTATCAGGAGGAATTCGGGAGAATCAGAAATGGAACCAAATTTTCTAAAAACAGTCCACTCTTCAATCTAAACCCCGTAGTCGACGCCAATCAGCTGCTGAGAGTTGGTGGCCGTATAACAAAATCCGACTTATGCAGCAAAGAACAGAATCCTATAATCATACCAGGTCAACATCATGTTACTACTCTTCTGGTTCGCCACCACCATGAACTGGTACATCATCAAGGCCGTCAGTTTACAGAAGGTGCCATCAGGTCAGCCGGCCTTTGGATCATTGGTATGAAGAGGTGTGTCTCCTCCTTGCTCTTCAGATGCGTTAAGTGCCACAAGTTAAGAGGAAAACATCAACAGCAACAAATGGCAAGTCTTCCAGCTGATCGCCTAAGTACCAATCCACCCTTTACCTACGTTGGGGTAGATGTTTTCGGCCCATGGTCCGTCATCACTCGGAGAACTCGTGGTGGAGCTGCCAATAGTAAAAGGTGGGCTGTATTGTTTACCTGTCTCAGCATCCGAGCTATACACATAGAAGTGATCGAGTCTGTGGATTCTTCTTCCTTCATCTGTGCCCTATGAAGATTCTTCTCTGTCAGAGGACCAGTTAAGCAACTGAAATCCGACTGTGGTACCAACTTTGTTGGAGCATGTAAAGAGCTACAATTGGACAATTTCCTGGCCAACAATGGATGTACTTGGTTGTTTAATCCTCCACATTCTTCACACATGGGAGGATCCTGGGAACGAATGATAGGAGTAGCACGAAGAATTCTTGACTCCATGTTGCAGACTCACAAGTCTTTACCACTCACCCATGATACTTTGTCTACCTTTCTCGCTGAAGTGTCTGCCATAATGAACGCAAGACCCTTAGTGCCAGTATCTTCAGATCCTGATGCTCCAGTGATCCTTACTCCAGCCTCGCTTCTTACTCAAAAGATTGGGACTGCTGTAATATCTTCAAGTGAAATCGAACCCAAGGATATCTACAGGCGTCAATGGAAGCAGGTTCAACACCTAGCCAATGTGTTCTGGCATCGCTGGAGGAAGGAGTATCTTCACCACCTTCAAGGTCGTAACAAATGGCAAGCATCTAAGCCGAATCTTAAGGTTGGAGACCTCATCCTTCTAAAAGACAAGGAAGTTTGTCGGAATGAGTGGCCTATGGGTCTTATTACTAAAGTTATGCCCAGCGACGATAACAAAGTCCGGAAGGTAGAAGTTAAGGTAACCAAGGGAGGATCGACACAAACCTTTAGTCGACCAATTACAGAGTTAGTAGTCCTTTTGCCAGGTGAGTGACTTGTGCAAGGACTAGCCATGCTGTTGGCACGGTGGGGAGTACATTGCTGCCATCTACAGGTTCTACTCAGAACTTTGGAATTATTTGAAGACATCATACTGTGACTTTATGTTCTTCATCCTGTTGAACTTACGTTTATTATTTGCTTGTTGCATGTTTTTCATTACAGGTTCCAGGACATTTATCAGTATTGGACTTATTGAAAATATATATATTAGTTTAAGGTTATGAAATCTAAAGATTTCAGACGGGGAGTGTTGTGTTACACTATGTGATTATTCTTGCTCTGTGTCTTTAAGATCTGTCCCCTTCTTTCTAGCTGAACTCTCTCTCTCACCGTAGTTCTTTATATATCTTCTCCACTTCCTGATTCTGGTCATTACTCCTGTATATCTTCCATGCTAAACATCTTACATGTGGCTTACAACTGCAACGTTTTTCTACCTATGAATATCCATCATTAAACGGAACATTCGAAAGGATTCATCGTCTGTCGTCCTAACTGTGAGTTTATTCATTGAGTTAAACTGCCTGTATCGATGCAAGGGATGAATATCAAACCAGCTTGAGTAAGGCCTACTTAAACCTGGAGATGAACTTTATCGCTTTGTAGTTGAGACAGAACATTCAATGTGTTGTGCATTCAGAGATGGTATTCTGCATACCTTGGTTGTAATGAGGGGTTATTTGAGACACTGTTGCCTTTTTATCATCTGGAACCAGTCTGCCCATTCTCCTCTGACCTCTGACATCAACAAGGCATTTTCCTCCACACAACTGCCGCTCACTGGATATTTTCTCTTTTCCCCACCATTCTCTGTAAACCCCGAGAGATGGGTGTGTGTGAAAATCCCAGAAATACTCAGACCGGCCCATCTGGCACCAACTACCACGCCACGTTCAAAGTCACTTAAATCCCCTTTCTTCCCCATTCTGATGCTTGGTTTTAACTTCAGCAAGTAATTTTCACCACGTCTTCTAGATGCATTGAGTTGCTGCCATGTGATTGGCTAATTAGCAGTTTGTGTTACCAAGCAATTGAATAGGTGTACCTAATAAAGAGGCCGGTGACCACCATATGCATGTGTATGTATATGTTTAGGAAGTTTTCCTTCATAATACTGTGTTACTTGTATGCGTTTGGTTTGCATTTTTTAATTGCATTTAATGATTGATTTCAATATTCTGCAGAGGGTGACATTATTAGGCTACTTTCACACTGAAGCGCTTGATGCGCTGGCGGTATAGCGGCGCTATTTTTAGCACCGCTATACTGTCGTTTTTGCAGGTGATAGCCGGGTGATTTTAACCCCCTAGCGGCCGAAAAAGGGTTAAAAACGCCCACAATAACGCCTCTTTGCGATGTTTTGTGGGCGTTTTGGAGGAGCTACCCCATTGATTTCAATTATCAGGGGCGCTATAGGAGCAGTATTTTTACCGCTCCTATCGCGCCTCAAAGATGCGGCTTGCAAGAGTTTTTTTACCCTCCTGCCAGCGCACCGCTCCAGTGTGAAAGCATTCGGGCATTCACATTGGATACAAAGTAGCAGCTTTTTCAGGGCGTTTTGCAGGCGCTCTTTTTAGCGCAATAGCGCCTGAAAAGCACCTCAGTGTGAAAGGGGCCTTATTGTTACATTGCATTTTTAGGGTTTTTGCTACACGTTCAGGCTGTATATTTCTATAGTATCCATAGAGGATGAAAACATTATTTCATATATCACATACACTGGTTTACAGCGTATTTAACCCCTAGGGCGGTATTTTAAAAAAAATATATATATATTTGTTTGGTTTCACTGGGCAGTTTTTGTGTTGCGTGTTTTTTACACATTGTATTCACACGCATACTATTTTTTAGTTGTTTTTTTTGCCCTCCTTATGTAATCATTTTGTATAGTTTTTTTTTGCACTAATACTGTATGGTCAGTTTATTGGCTCGGAGTAGCTCCCCGTTTCCTTTATTTTTTGCCATTTCTGATAAAAGAAAAAAAAAAAAAAATCATTATGAGCACAAGGTGGCACTGATGATACAGGAAATACACATACTAGCTAAAATACAGCAATTTTCATCATGACTGTGCAGATTTTTACCATTTCAGCACAGGGAACAATATATTTCTAGACTCCTAAATGTCTATAATTCGGCTCCATTGAAAAATCATTACAGGTCTCTTTGGTCCTTTATTAGAAAATAAAACAAACAAATGTTCTGTATTTAAAAAAGGAAAAGTCACACAATATTAATCAATGAAATCTATCAAAGTAAACAGTAAATACAAACACTGACATTTTTTGTCCTAGTAAAATCCTAAAATATAAGTCCATCATCTATGATGTCATTCAGCAATGCAGATCGTCAATGAGGATGAATGAGACCCGCCCACAGCAGAATGTAAACAAGGGGTACGCTATTCTGGGTGACTTCAGGGACATGACCATATTCAGTTAACCTCTTCAGTACCCCTTCCTACCCAGGCCAATTTTCATCTTTCAGCGCTGTCACACTTTGAATGACAATTGCGCAATCATGCAACACGGTACCCAAGAGAAATTTTTATAATTTTGTTCACACAAATAGTGATTTCTTTTGGTGATATTTAATCACCACTGGGTTTTTTACTTTAGAAAAAAAAAAAAGCCAGAAAATTTGGAAAAAAAAAAATTGTCTTTGTTTCTGTTCAAAAATGTTGCAAATAAATAATTGTTCTTCACAACTTTAGGCTCAAATGTACAGTTGCAAAAAAAAGTATGTAAACCCTTTTGGAATGATATGGATTTCTGCACAAATTGGTCATAAAATGTGATCTGATCTTCATCTAAGTCACAACAATAGACAATCACAGTCTGCTTAAACTAATAACACACAAAGAATTAAATGTTACCATGTTTTTATTGAACACACCATGTAAACATTCACAGTGCAGGTGGAAAAAGTATCTGAACCCCTAGACTAATGAGATCTCCAAGAGCTAATTGGAGTGAGGTGTCAGCCAACTGGAGTCCAATCAATGAGATGAGATTGGAGGTGTTGGTTACAGCTGCCCTGCCCTCTAAAAAACACACACCAGTTCTGGGTTTGCTTTTCACAAGAAGCAGTGCCTGATGTGAATGATGCCTCGCACAAAAGAGCTCTCAGAAGACCTACGATTAAGAAATGTTGACTTGCATAAAGCCGGAAAGGGTTATAAAATTATCTCCAAAAGTCTTGCTGTTCATCAGTCCACGGTAAGACAAATTGTCTATAAATGGAGATAGTTCAGCACTGCTGCTACTCTCCCTAGGAGTGGGCGTCCTGTAAAGATGACTGCAAGAGCACAGCACAGACTGCTCAATGAGGTGAAGAAGAATCCTAGAGTGTCAGCTAAAGACTTACAAAAGTCTCTGGCATATGCTAACATCCCTGTTAGCGAATCTACGATACGTAAAACACTAAACAAGAATGGATTTCATGGGAGGTTACCACAGAGGAAGCCACTGCTGTCCAAAAAAAAAACATTGCTGCACGTTTACAGTTTGCACAAGAGCACCTGGATGTTCCACAGCAGTACTGGCAAAATATTCTGTGGACAGATGAAACCAAAGTTGAGTTGTTTTGAAGAAACACACAACACTATATGTGGAGGAAAAAAAGGCACAGCACACCAACATCAAAACCTCATCCCAACTGTGAAGTATGGTGGTGGGGGCATCATGGTTTGGGGCTGCTTTACTGTGTCAGGGCCTGGACGGATTGCCATCATCGAAGGAAAAATTAATTCCCAAGTTTATCAAGACATTTTGCAGGAGAACTTAAGGCCATCTGTCCACCAGCTGAAGCTCAACAGAAGATGGGTGTTGCAACAGGACAAGGACCCAAAGCATAGAAGTAAATCAACAACAGAATGGCTTAAACAGAAGAAAATACGCCTTCTGGAGTGGCCCAGTCAGAGTCCTGACCTCAAACTGATTGAGATGCTGTGGCATGACCTCAAGAAAGTGATTCACACCAGACATCCCAAGAATATTGCTGAACTGAAACAGTTCTGTAAAGAGGAATGGTGAAGAATTACTCCTGACCGTTGTGCACGTCTGATCTGCAACTACAGGAAACGTTTGGTTGAAGTTATTACTGCCAAAGGAGGTTCAACCAGTTATTAAATCCAAGGGTTCACATACTTTTTCAACCTGCACTGTGAATGTTTACATGGTGTATTCAATAAAAACATGGTAACATTTAATTATTTGTGTGTTATTAGTTTAAGCAGAAGACTGTGATTGTCTATTGTTGTGACATAGATGAAGATCAGATCACATTTTATGACCAATTTGTACAGAAATCCATATCATTCCAAAAGGGTTCACATACTTTTTTTTGCAACTGTACTGTCCTCCTGTGCTTGAAAATTGACTGTTAGTAAAGTTTTTTTTTTGGTACTTTGTTATATCTTGTAAACTCCTGTTTGATCAGTGATCAATTTTTTTCCACACTGGTCACTGCTAGGACACACTTGTATCATATCTGCAGTCTCTGACCTTCTCCTGTATCATATCTGCAGTCTCTGACCTTCTCCTGTATCATGTCTGCAGTCTCTGATCTTCTCCTGTATCATATCTGCAGTCTCTGACCTTCTCCTGTATCATGTCTGCAGTCTCTGACTTTCTCCTGTATCATATCTGCAGTCTTTGACCTTCTCATTTATCATATCTGCAGTCTCTGACCTTCTCATGTATCATGTCTGCAGTCTCTGACCTTCTTCTGTATCATGTCTGCAGTCTCTGACTTTCTCATGTATCATATCTGCAGTCTCTGACCTTCTCCTGTATCATATCTGCAGTCTCTGACCTTCTCCTGTATCAGGTCTGCAGTCTCTGACCTTCTCCTTTATCATGTCTGCAGTCTCTGACCTTCTCCTGTATCATATCTGCAGTCTCTGACCTACTCCTGTATCATATCTGCAGCCTTTGACCTTCTCATGTATCATATCTGCACTCTCTGACCTTCTCCTGTATCATATCTGCAGTCTCTGACCTTCTCTTGTGTTATAATCACAGTCTCTGACCTTCTCCTGTACCATGTCCGCAGTCTCAGACCTTCTCCTGTATCATGTCTGCAGTCTCTGACCTTCTCTTCTGTTATAATCGCAGTCTCTGACCTACTCCTGTATCATATTTGCAGTCTCAGACCTTCTCCTGTATCATGTCTGCAGTCTCTGACCTTCTCTTGTGTTATAATCGCTGTCTCTGACCTTCTCCTGTACCATGTCTGCAGTCTCTGACCTTCTCCTGTAGTACATTTTGCAGTCTTTGACACTCTCCTGTAGTATTTCTGCAATAAAGGCATGGTGGATAGTGAGGGATGGGGGGCCCCCGGCATGTTGGGTGGTGAGGGAAGAGGGCTGTAGGTTCGGTGGGTGGTATGGCAAGGGAGGCTGCAGGCATAGTAGATAATGAGGACAGGGGTTCCAGGTTCAGGTTCAGTGGGTGGTGATGCAAGGGGTGCCTAGGCACAAGTGGTGGTTAATAAAGGCAAAGCTGTAGAGAAAATTCTATTGTAGCATACAGGGCAAGGGGCTTCATAATCCAGGGCCCACCAAAATCCTCAGCACCAGGCCCATGATGCTCCTAATCCAGGCACTTGCAATCCGGCCCTGGTGTTCCACCACTGTTGTCACTTCCGCCACAAATATTTTTTTTTTATAAAGGCACACAGTGAAATAATTAAAAAGTGCCATTATAAAAAAACACTGTGATAGATTGTCACACAATACACACTGGGATCTGGGATCAAAGAGTGTATTGTGCTATTATTTAATGACACTGCACAAAGCAATTCAGTATTTTCTTTTGGGGGGGGGGGGCACCAGTAGCTGGTCTTGCCTAGGGCGCAAAATAATCTAGCACCAGCCATGCGCCTGATGGCGGCACTACCCGATAGAACACCGGCTCCCGACAATACAGATAAAAAAAACGAAAAAAAAAAAAACGGTGGGGGGTCCCCTTCCAGTCCATACCAGGCCCTTTGGGACTTCATAGGGGGCGGGGTCACCCGGTGACTTAACCGGGTGGCCCCGCCTTTGCCTATTTAAGAGCTGTCAAAGTGAACACAGCACATACAGTGGGTAGCCTCTTATTGAGGCGGAGCGTTTTTCAGTTATTTTGCTATTTTTCGGGTCCGTCGGGCATCGTGATTGCGGGGGGGGGGGGGGGGGTGACGCGAACGGGCGGGACTCCCGCGGGAGTGAGAACCCGGACGTGCTGCAAATACCTGTATTAGACAGGTATCTGCACCCCTCCCCCCTGGAAGGTGCCAAATGTGACACCGGAAGGGGGAGGGTTCCAAAAAGCGGAGGTTCACTTTTTGTGTGAACCTCCGCTTTAAAAACTGTATTTTCAGTTTTTTTTTTTTTTTTACACTATTTGGAGTAAATGAGTAGGGGTACGATGTACCCGATACCCATTCACATAGGGGGAGCAGGATCTTGGCGCCCCCTTATTAAAGGGGGCTTCCAGATTCCGACAAGTCCCCCACCCGCAGACCCCAACAACCACAGCCCAGGGTTGTCGGGAAGAGGCCCTTGTCCCCATCAACATGGGGACAAGGTGCTTTGGGGTGGGGGGCACAGAGACCCCCCTTCCCCAAAGCACCCACCCCACCATGTTGAGGGTATGTGGCCTGGTATGGTTCAGAAAAAAGGGGGGTGCTCCCCTATTCTGACCTCCAGGCTGCATGTTCGGATAACGGTCTGGTATGGATTTTGGGGGGGGGGGGCATGCCAATTTTTTAATTTTGGCTTGGGGAATTTTTTATTTAATTTATTTTTTTAAACCTGTATTGTCAGGAGTCGGCAATACATTACAGCCACGGGCAATTTTAAATGTCATTATTGCTGCGGCATATTCTAGACATCACACAGATGTACCACTTTACAGGCAGACTAAGGGGACCCCCCCTGGCACAATATTTCAACAAATTTTTCATTTTTATTGTTTCACTTTAAGCATCAATAAAATCACTGCTCCTGAAAAAACTTTTTATTTTATTTTATTGATACATGTACCCAAGGGCAGGACCCAGACCCCCATACCCCTTTAATGGTCAATTACTTGCATATAAGCCTTCTAAATGGGCACTTTTGATTTTTCCTGTTCGGCTCCCATAGACTTCAATGGTGTTCCCTGTTAGAACATTTCCCCTGTTCTGAATTCTGCTGCGAACCGAACATGGGGGTGTTGGGCCAATAACTACAGTCTAGCAACCAATCACCTGCCAGTTAACCAGTTCCCTACCGGCGTATAGTAATATATAATATGATAGTATAGAACACTCCGTCCCACCGGGCGGGCATCATAGGTAGGATATGCTCTATTTAATATATTGGCAGGACTACGAGAAGGCTGAAAGATCGCCTTAATGACCATTTATACAATAGCGTAAAGGAGCATGGTACAAATGTGTCGAGACAATCCAATAATGTTCATGGGGGCAATATCTCTGCCTTACAAATACAGGGCATTGAAAAAGTTGTAGTTCCTTCAAGAGGTGGAGATTCGTTCAGAACGCTCTGCAAACGCGAGGTGTTCTGGATATTTCATGTTCAAACCAGAATTCCATCAGCGTTACATTTTGAATGGGATCTCACCCATTACTACGATTGATGGACTATAAGAACTGTGATCCATCTGATGAATATTTGTTACAATATGTATGTGTAATACATGGATCACAGTGATGATACCATATCCATCAACAAGGCATTATGTTCTTGGAACTTTTTCATAATTTTTTCTATTGATGCTCTTCTATTGTAATTTTTTCTATTTTTGGGGCTCTATTTTTATTTTATTTTTCTAGTCCAGCATGGAAAGCATTTATCTGTATTTTTTTGTCCACCATGCAGAGCATTTATTGATGTTGCTCCAAACCCCCCAGCCCTAGTTTTTGAATTTACCTTAAAGCGGATGTCCACCCAAAAAAAAAAAATGACACTAAAGCCCTGTACACACGATCGGTTTTACCGATGAAAACAGTCCGATGGACTTTTTTCATCGGACGAACCGATCGTGTGTTGGCTCCATCTGACTTTTTTCCATCCATGTTTTAAAATTTTCCGATGGAAAAAAAAAAACTATAGGAAATTCCGATCGTCTGTGTGGAACTCCAACGGTGAAAAAAAACACGCATGCTCAGAATCAAGTCGACGCATGCTCAGAAGCATTGAACTTCATTTTGTCGGCTCGTCGGAGTGTTTCACGTCACTGCGTTTTGGACTGTCGGAATTTTGTCTGATGGTGTGTAGGCAAGACTGATGGAAGTCAGCTTCATCGGAATTCCGACTGAAAATTCCATCGGATTTGATTCGGAAATCCGATCGTGTGTACAGGGCTTTACATTCTCCTTAAAA
The DNA here is from genome assembly GCA_029206835.1 of Rana muscosa. Lineage (NCBI taxonomy): Eukaryota > Metazoa > Chordata > Amphibia > Anura > Ranidae > Rana > Rana muscosa. The sequence continues at coordinate 181,801,749 of CM055127.1, forward strand.
TCTGTTAAAAAACATTTGAAAAAAAAAAAAATACTTACCTTAAACGCATGTTGCTAGGCAGTCGTTAGGGATGAGTAAAACACCCCCTGGTTCGGTTCGCACCAGAACATGCGAACAGGCACAAAATTTGGTCGAACACGCGAACACCGTTAAAGTCTATGGGACACGAACATGAACAATCAAAAGTGTTAATTTTAAAGGTTAATATTCAAGTTATTGTCATAAAAAGTGTTTGGGGACCCGGGTCCTGCCCCAGGGGACATGTATCAATGCAAAAAAAGTTTTAAAAACGGACGTTTTTTCGGGAGCAGTGATTTTAATAATGCTTAAAGTGAAACAATAAAAGTGAGATATTCCTTTAAATTGTGTACCTGGGGGGTGTGTATAGTATGCCTGTAAAGGTGTGCAATGTTTCCCGTGTTTAGAATTGTCCCTGCACAAAATTTTATTTCTGTCATTTCGCGGCTATAATGAATTGTCAGGTCCCCGGCAATATAGATCAAAGTCATTGAAAAAAACGTCAGGGGTCCCCCTCACAGTCCATTACCAGGCCCTTTGGGTCTGGTATGAATATTAAGGGGAACCCCGAACCAAAAAAAAGCGTGGGTGTCCCCCCCAAATTCCATAGCAGGCCCTTCAGGTCTGGTATGGATATTAAGGGGAACCCCACACCAATTTTTTTTTTTTTAAATGGCGTGGGGTCCTCCCCAAAAATCCATACCAGACCCTTCAGGTCTGGTATGGATTTTAAGGGGAGCCCTGCACCAAAAAATAAATAAAAAAATGGCGTGAGGTCCCCCCAAAAATCCATTCCAGACAAGAGAGCGCCCCCCCCACCCTCCTGAACCGTACCAAGCCACATGCCCTCAACATGCATTTTTACATTTCTATCATGAACCAGCCGTTTGTCAATCCAACATACAAACAATATCTCGCAATGGACATACATCCCAATCCAGCTGTTGTGTTGCTCTCCGCTGGTGGCGGTGTTGTTTTGTTTTGCCTTGGGAGCTGTGATATGTATCAAGGGGGGCTTTTTGTCCCCTGCTGTCCCCGCCCGCCCTTTTTGAGCGGGCGGGGCCACCTGCATATCGGCGCCAGGTAATGTGTCAGCCGCGTGATGTCCGCTATTTTGCACCACCGAGATGACCCGGGGGACTGTCTGGGCCTGCGCGCCGCCTTCTGACGGTGGGCAGGTCCCTGCGCTCTTTTTTCAGTCATCCACACATGGCGTTGGGGGCGGAGCCTCTCAAGCTCTTCCGGGGGTACTTATTGGAGGTTCGGCACAGCGTGGATCTCATTGTTTGCTTTCTTTCACTGAGGTCAAACACACAAGTGTAGGTCCCTTCATTGGAACTCACCACCTCCAGACTCACTCTACTAAGGTACACTTTTATATGCTTGCATATCACTTATTTGAAGCATTCACTTGCAGCCTGTTTTTCATTACAGTTCTTACCACACACCTGCACTCTATCTCATTCACACTCTCTCTTCCTTGTTGCTTTCCCATCTGATCCTTCCCTCATCACACTAGCCAGTCTTTGGCATCTTTTTCACCTCATTCTCCCCTAGTCTCTATACCTTTACCACCTTTGGCTCAGGTATTTTATTTATGCATAGACATACATATGTTACCATACACTTACCTACTCCAATACTCTAATTATCTAACATACATATTTATATTTAGAGCCAATATTCCTTATGGACCCATTGAGACTTCTTGGGGATACACATATTTCATCCATGCTGTGCCTTCCTTCCGTTTGGCCCCGGTTGGGACTTTGTTTGGCCCCGCCTCCTCTGCTCCCTGGCGAGACACCCGCTGCCGTCATTTGGGAGCCTCACCTCCGCTGTTCTTTGGCAATGTCCGGTGGTGAATATGGGATTCTCCATATTAAGGCCCCCCTACCTTGTGCCTTTATATCATACTATATCATTTCATTCTAGGTATACTACGTGCATCTACCCCTGAAGAGCAAACCAAGCCTCACGAAACGCGTCGGGTACACTTGATGCGTGTGTGTTTATATGATTATTGTCATATACTTGCAATATCATTTTACCTATTTTTACTTGTCGTGTATTCTGTATGAATTGGCCCATGTTCATGACATTAATGTATCTACCGCTTTTTATCTGATTAAATATATACTGCAACTATTCCTGCTAATTTTATTGGCTCAATAGTGCTCATCTCACTCAAAGTCCCAAGGGCGAACCTTTTTCTTTTCATGTTGATGGGGACAAGCGCCTCATCCCCACAACCCTTGCCAGGTGGTTGTGGGGGTCTGCGGGCGGGGGGCTTATCGGAATCTGGAAGCCCCCTTTAACAAAGGGGACCCCCAGATTCCGGCCCCCCCCATATGTGAATTGGTAAGGGGTACATTGTACCCCTACCATTTCACAAAGAAAGTGTAAAAAATTCTAAAAAAATACACAGACACAGTTGGGATAAGTCCCCTCTTACGTCATGGGGGTTTAGTGTGGAGTGGAGACTGGAGATTGCAGCATCACTGGACATTGGATCACAGCGGGACATAGAGAATGGCGCTGGACAGACTGGATTACATCGCTGGAATGTTTTTTTTTATTTTTTTATTTTTAATAAAGGACTTATCCCAACTGTGTCTGTGTGTTTTTTTTACAATTTTTTACACTTTCTTTGTGAAATGGTAGGGGTATAATGTACCCCATTACCAATTCACATGGGGGGGCGGAATCTGGGGGTCCCCTTTGTTAAAGGAGGCTTCCAGATTCCGATAAGCCCCCCTGCCCGCGGACCCCCACAACCACCGGGCAAGGGTTGTGGGGATGAGGCCCCTGGTACGGTTCAGGAGGGGGGGCGCTCTCTCATCCCCCCTCTTTTCCTGCGGCCTGCCAGGTTGCGTGCTCAGATAAGTGTCTGGTATCGATTTTTGGGGGGACCCCACACCATTTTTATTTTTTTTGGTGCGAGGTTCCCCTTAAAATCCATACCAGACCTGAAAGCTCATCCCTAGCAGTCGTACATTACTGCCTCTTCCTATTCCACGGAGCTCCTCATTCACTTCCTCCCTCGCCTGTGCTCCTGGGAAATGGGGCACGTTGTCTTCTGGGACTTGTTTATGGAGCAAGGCTCCACTGCCTGTTTCCCTTAGTTAGAATGGCGGCACCGGAACCCGATCCAAGGGATGGATCAGCCTTGAGGGGCCAACATCGCGGGCTCCCTGGACAGGTAAGTGTCCTTATTAAAAGTCAGAAGCTACAGTGTTTGTAGCTGCTGTCTTTTAAGGAAAAAAAATTGCGGGTGGAACACCGCTTTAAACCCATATTGATAGATAAAGTATGAATATACATGTTTTTATCTTGTAGATATGTTTTTGGAACATTTTGTATCATTATTTTAACACTTTATTATTCGATTTTTGGAACACAAGTTTTTCATTGCTAAGCAATGAAAGTACTTGGTATTGAATTAGTTAATTAACCTGCTGGCTAGGTATAAATTGCCAGTTCATAGATGAAACACATGGGCTTTGATAAAACACAATTTGAGAGTGAAACATATAAGCCTTTTCTCCCTTGCTTGTACATGTAGTGTTCTTACTGTGAACAAAGGCATTTGAATCCCAGTTTGGTGTGCAGCCATCCCTATTTTCCTTTTTAAAGGGGCTGTAAACCCTTGTTTAAAAAAACAAAAAACAAACATGTCCTACTTACCTCCACTGTGCAGTTCGTTTTGCACAGAGTGGCCCCGATCCTCCTCCTCTGGGGTTCCCCGGTGGCTCTATCAGCTCCTCCCCACACTGGGTGGGAAACCACTTAGGAGAAGCGATTTCCTTGGGGGTCCCCGTGCAGGCGCGCTCCCGTGTCCGGCTTTTGTGTCCATAGACTAGGGTGACCACATTTCGAAACTGCCATTCAGGGACACCCCCCCCCCCTTCCCAAAAATTCAGCTTGTGCTGTAACAAATCACAGCACAGTAATTGGACAGAAGAGGCGGGATTTATTATTTCTCCAATCACAAGCAGGGGGCGGGGATTGTGCTCCTCCAGGCATTCCCAGCGAGGACAAGTACTGTCAGTGAGTAAAGCAGGGATTTGGCAGCCTTTTTTTGGGGGCATCAGATTGGCCCGGGGGGTGGCTGTGTCAGTTTCATTCCAGGACACTGTATTGTCCTGGAATGAAGGTGCCCGGGACAGACCTGCAAAATACGGGACTGTCCCGGGCAATCTGGGACACGTGGTCACCCTACCATAGACACAGAATGCCGGACTTGGCCCCACCCCTGGTGCCCACGTCATTAGATTTGATTGACAGCAGCGGGAGCCAATGGCTGCTCTGCTATCAATCTATCCAATCAAGACCCGAGACACCGGACAGAGAGGGTGAGCACATCTCTGGCGGTGGAACGAACGTGCTCAGAGGATTAAAAACAGGGGGGGAAGTAGGGGGCTGCTCAGTTACAGAAGTTTTTCCACCTTAATATATAGAATGCATTAAGGTGAAAAAACATGAGGGTTTATATCCCTTTAACATAGCAAGCAGGTTTTAGTGGCTAAAAACCTCCACTAGATGTAAGCATTACTGAACAATAACCTGCTGCTAATAAAACAAATAATACATGATGTATCATGTGACGTGTCAGTAATTTATTCATACAGGCTTGTTCAGTTAGTGACAGGTCCACTTTAACTGTTTGCAAATGTTTAACATGGGTGCAGTGTTGCCAACCGTACGTATTTTTACGGACAACCCGTAAAAAAAAGGCAATTTCTTCCTGTCCGTAATTGTCCGTGATAGGACGAAAGTGCCCGCAAAAAATAGCCGTGACCGAGTCGGCTTTGAACTGCGCATGCGGCCGACTCCCGAGCTAAGCCGCCGAAAAGATCCGATTCTTATACTGTATTCCGCCCGGGCACAGGGGGTGACAGAGGCTGACTGCGTGGCGTGCTACTGGAGGCGCGATGGCGCTGCGAGTGATGTCATGGCGCATCCAGCCAGGCGCGCCAGGCTTTAAAAATACTGTAGTCACCAGGAGCTGGGCAGGCGGAATGGAGCAGTGGTCTGCCCAGGCAATTCAGTGAGAGCCCAGCCCAGCAGCTGCCCATGCATCCACACACAGCGCAAACGGACCAGCTCAGGGCAAACCTGCATTCTCAGACTTCTTTGCTTTAAGGTAAGGAGGTGATGGTGGCAAGAGGAGCTGGTGATAGTGGCAGGAGCTGGAGGGGGCAGGAGATGGCGGGGGCAGGAGATGGCGGGGGCTGGAGGTGGCAGGAGCTGGTGATGGTGGCAGGAGCTGGCGGTGGGGGCAGGAGGAGCTGGACGGTGGGGGAAAGAGGAGCTGGACGGTGGGGGCAGGAGAAGCTGGTGGCAGGAGCTGGACGGTGGGGGCAGGAGAAGCTGGTGGCAGGAGCTGGCGGTGGGGGCAGAAGGAGCTGGTTATGATGGCAGGAGCTGGTGGTGGCACGAGGTGATGGGGGCAGGAGCTGGTGGTATCAGGAGGAACTGCTGGTGGTGGCAGGAGGAGCTGCTGGTGGCAGGAGCTGGTTGGGGCAGGAGGAGGTGGTGGAAGGAGGAGCTTGTGGTGGTGGTGGCAGGAGCTGGTGGTATCAGGAGGTGGCAGGAGGAGCTGGTGGTGGGGTCAGGAGGAGCTGGTGATGGTGGCAGGGGCTGGTGGTGGGGGCAGGGGCTGGTGGAGGCAGGAGGAGCTGGTGGCGGTAGGAGGTGATGGTGGCAATAGCTGGTGGTGACAAGCTGAGGTGATGGTGGCAGGAGCTGGTTGGGGCAGAAGCTGCTGGTGGTATCAGGAGGTGGCAGGAGGAGCTGGAGGTGGGGGCAGGAGGAGCTGGTGGTATCAGGAGGTGGCAGGAGGAGCTGGTGGTGGTGGTGGCAGGAGGAGCTGGTGGTGGTGGTGGCAGGAGGAGCTGGTGGTGGTGGTGGCGGTGGCAGAAGGAGCTGGTGGTGGCAGTGGCAGTGGCAGGAGGAGCTGGTGGTGGCAGTGGCAGGAGGAGCTGGTGGTGGCAGTGGCAGGAGGAGCTGGTGGTGGCGGTGGCAGGAGGAGCTGGTGGTGGCGGTGGCAGGAGGAGCTGGTGGTGGTAGCAGTGGCAGGAGGAGCTGGTGGTATAAGGAGGTGGCAGGAGGAGCTGGTGGTGGTAGCAGGAGGAGCTGGTGGTGGTGGCAGGAGGAGCTGGTGGTATCAAGAGGTGGCAGGAGAAGCTGGTGGTGGTAGCAGGAGGAGCTGGTGATGGTGGCAGGAGGAGCTGGTGGTGGTGGTGGCAGTGGCAGGAGGAGCTGGTGGTGGTGGTGGTGGCAGTGGCAGGAGGAGCTGGTGGTGGTGGTGGCAGGAGGAGCTGGTGGTGGTGGTGGCAGGAGGAGCTGGTGGTGATGGTGGCAGGAGGAGCTGGTGGTGGTGGCAGGAGGAGCTGGTGGTGATAGCAGGAGGAGCTGGTGATGGTGGCAGGAGGAGCTGGTGGTATCAAGAGGTGGCAGGAGGATCTGGTGGTGGGGGTAGGAGGAGGTGGTGGTGGCAGGAGCTGGTGGTGGGAGGTGGTGGTGGCAGGAGGAGCTGGAGGTGGGGGTAGGAGGAGGTGGTGGTGGGAGGTGGTGGTGGCAGGAGGAGCTGGAGGTGGGGGTAGGAGGAGGTGGTGGTGGGAGGTGGTGGTGGCAGGAGGAGCTGGAGGTGGTGGTGAACAAAAACTGATGGACCATTTTTATATTGAAAATAACAGAAATGTTTTTTTTTACCTTTAATATCTACCTTAAATTGCATTGCTATTTTGATAGTATACTTGTTTGTAGCCTAAATACTGAAATTAGCACCTAAAACTGTAATTGTGTAACTTTTGTAAAATGTCAGTAAAAATTTGGCTGTGCCAGTAAATTCTAGGTGTCGTGCCAGTAAATTTTAATCTGGTAGGTTGGCAACACTGCATGGGTGTAAACATGACTGAGTGGTTTCCTCTGCCACACAGGAACTAGGGTGACCACGTGTCCCGGGCACCTTCATTCCAGGACAATACAGTGTCCCAGAATGAAACTGACACAGCCACCCCCCCCCCCCCGAGCCAATCTGATGCCCCCAAAAAAGGCCGCCACATCACCGCTTTACTCACTGACAGTACTTGTCCTGGCCGGGAATGCCTGGAGGAGCAGAATCCCCACCCCCTGCTTGTGATTGGAGAAATCATAAATCCTGCCTCTTGTGTCCAATCACTGTGCTGTGATTCGTTACAGCACAAGCTGATTTTTGGGAAGGGGGGTGTCCCTGAATGGTAGTTTAGAAATGTGGTCACCCTAACAGGAACCCGGTGTCTCCTCTAAATAAAATGACTAAAAAGATTTTGTTGACATGTTAAAATGTGAAAGTGAAAGTAACTGTTTCTACTTCAGGAAGCTGGAGTAACATGTACACACCCCTGTGTACAGACATTTTCTCAGGGAGAGGAGAAGACAAGAACACAACGATAATAACCAGAGACCTTACTGACCGATTGACCTTCCTATTTTGACATATGCAGACGAGAGACCCCAGGAAATGGAAGCACTAGAGGAAGAGAAGACAGCAACAAAGGGACAAGAAATAGCACCAGATAGAGAGGAAACAGAACCACAGGGACAGGAAACAGAACCACAGAGACAGGAAACAGCACCAGATAGAGAGGAAACAGAACCACAGGGACAGGAAACAGCAGCACAGGGACAGGAAACAGCACCAGATAGAGAGGAAACAGAACCACAGGGACAGGAAACAGAACCAGATAGAGAGGAAACAGAACCAAAAGGACAGGGTACAGAACCACAGGGACAGGAAACAGCACCAGATAGAGAGGAAACAGAACCAAAAGGACAGGGGACAGAACCACAGGGACAGGAAACAGCACCGCAGAGACAGGAAACAGCACCAGATAGAGAAGAAACAGAACCACAGGGACAGGAAACAGCATCAGATAGAGAGGAAACAGAACTACAGGGACAGGAAACAGAACCACAGGGACAGGAAACAGCACCAGAGGGACAGGAAACAGCACCAGAGGGACAGGAAACAGCACCAGAGGGACAGGAAACAGCACCACAGGGACAGGAAACAGCACCACAGAGACAGGAAACAGCACAGCAGGGACAGGAAACAGCACCAGATAGAGAGGAAACAGCACCAGAGGGACAGGAAACAGCACCAGATAGAGAGGAAACAGCACCAGAGGGACAGGAAACAGCACCAGAGGGACAGGAAACAGAACCACAGGGACAGGACACAGAACCAGATAGAGATAAAACAGAACCACAGGGACAGGAAACAGCACCAAATAGAGAGGAAACAGAACCACAGGGACAGGAAACAGCATCAGATAGAGAGGAAACAGAACTACAGGGACAGGAAACAGAACCACAGGGACAGGAAACAGCACCAGAGGGACAGGAAACAGCACCACAGGGACAGGAAACAGCACCACAGAGACAGGAAACAGCACAGCAGGGACAGGAAACAGCACAGCAGGGACAGGAAACAGCACCACAGGGACAGGAAACAGCACCAGATAGAGAGGAAACAGAACCACAGGGACAGAAAACCGCACCGCAGGGACAGGAAACAGCACCGCAGGGACAGGAAACAGCACCGCAGGGACAGGAACCAGCACCAGAGGGACAGGAACCAGCACCACAGGAACCAGCACCACAGGGACAGGAACCAGCACCAAAGGGACAGGAAACAGAACCAGAGGGACAGGAAACAGCACCAAAGGGACAGGAAACAGCACCAAATGGAGCACAGTAAGATAACCTAAGTACATTCTATACTTCTCAGTTCATACTTTGTAATGTAAAGATCCACTCACCATTTCTGTGTGTGTTGTGTGGTTCAGGAAAGTCTCTTTAAGGATCAACTTTGATCCACAAGAAACAAGTCATCTGCCAGTGAATTTTGTGTTATGTGGCTGAGGGGTGACAACATTGACCTAATATAACCAAATGGTCGTGTTTGAATAATGTCTTTGACCAAGTATTACCATGTGGCCATATTAGGTGAAGGATGTCACCAGCATTCTCACCCATTTGTTGCATACATGTAACAGCAGCCTGCTATCATGTGACTGAGTTTGTCTCATCCTTAACCTCCTGTCGACCATGTATTCTTCACCAGAAAACTTTAGCTTTAATTCATAGCTACATATGTGTCCATGGTGGCCTAATGTTGTGTGCTGAGAGAGTGCCTCCAGCACACTGATTGGGATGGCACTGAAAACTTTCAGACACAGCTTATGATTGGGAGCTGTGGGGGGCTCCCGATCATGTGACTGCTGTGAAAGCCAATCACTTGGTACAGAATCCACACCACCTCCTGGGTATTAACCACTTGCCACCCAAGGTATGTAAATGGACGTCCTTGGGTTTCAGTGGTTATACTGGGATGGTGGATGCACCTACAGGCATCATCCTGGTAGCAATTTTTTCAGCCTGCGATTCTTAGTAAGGCAGAAGTGAAGTGAGTGGCTAATTAGCCACTCAATCACTTCTATGGGTGGTGGAACGGGTCCCACCCCCCTCCTGCCAACGCCTCTCCCAGGCTCTCTGGTCCCATTGCGGAGGCCAGGAACAATGCAGCCGGCGGCGATGGCTACCCTGTACAGAGGTTAAGAAACATACATTGTTCCCCTCTCTCTCTGTAACCCTGAAAACTGGGAGCGACAAGTAGTTAATTACTTCTGGTTCCGCCTCATTCTTTACCTGATCGGCTGTGTGGGAGGCCAGAGGAGAGATTTGGGGTCTACATAAAGAGGACCTGTCACAGCCTATGCTATCACAAGGGATGTTGTTCATCTCTTGTGATAGCAAAAAAGTTGGTACAAAAAAAGTGTAAAATAATATATTTTTGTAAAAAATTAATAAATAATAATAAAAAAAATGCTATATGACTTTTATATTTATATTAATAAATACAAATTACATTTTTACCACTTCTCTGTGTTGTTTCAGTGATACTTGTAGCAGGAAGGCGAGTACAGAGACGTTCAGCATATTCACCAGGCACCCTGAAAGCGATGTACTACAGCTAGTAAAACATTTGTCAGAAATTTCAGTCTTTGGCAGTGGGTCTCTGTGTTACTACATTTCTCCTGATGATGAAGAAATCTGGAAATCTTGTGCAGATAAAGTTGATAAATCCTCCATCATTATTGTGCATCTCTCACACTCTCCAGAGACCCCTCTGCCGGATCTGTTTAATATGAAGGAATTACTGGATTACTGCAGAGAAAAACATGGTAAGAGAATCATACTGAGTCACAGATGAGAAAGAGATCTACTGGATTCTGGATCCACTCTGAACATCTCCACAGATCAAATTACATTGTTTATAGGGATTACCCATCCCTCTCCATTCCTTATAATAATGATAAATATCTTAAACTTCAGAGTCTCCTTTCACATGAAAAATCATGGATTATAGTGTGTGGAGAGGTAAAACTTGTTTTTTTATAGATTGAGGAAGACTAAAGCCCCGTACACACGGTCGGACTTTTGCCCAACAAACTTCATTTTGAGCAAGTTGGACCAACAATCCGACCGTGTGTACGCTCCATCGGACAAACTTTTTTTGCTTTTTTCTTGTTTTCATCGGACAAAAGTTGGGTCTGCAAACGGACAAACTTTTGCCCAACAAAAGTCCAATGGAGCAAAGTCCGACCGTGCGTACAGAAAACCATCGGACTTTTGTCCGATGGACAAAACAACTAATGTTAAAATCAACCAACAATAGCAGAAGTTGGCCAAAGTGTGGCGGTAAAGAGCAGAAAAGAGTATGCTATGAGTGTTCCCTGTCAACTCCGTTCAGACAAAAAACCACGGAAAAGTCCAATGGAAGTCCGATTGTGTGTACGGGGCTTTAGAAACAAAAAAACAAACATGTCATACTTACCTCCTCTGTGCAGTTGGTTTTGCACAGAGTGGCCCCGATCCTCCTCTTCTGGGGTCCCTCAGTGGCGCTCCTGGCCCCTCCTCTTCTCAAATGCCTTGTTGGAGAGCCGCTCCCCCTTGTGGCACTCGTGCGGGTGCGCTCCCATGTGCTGCTGCTGCGTTCATTGACACAGACAGCAGGACTGGATCCCGCCCCCCTGGCTCCTGCATCATTGGATATGATTGACAGCAACGGTAGCCAATGGCTGCGCTGCTATCAATCTATCCAATCAGGAGCCGAGACACCAGATGGAGCTGCTGTGCTCGTCCCCCGTCGCTGGAAAGACCAGGTTCAGGTAAGTAAAAGGGAGGGGGGGTCTGGGGGGGGTCTGGGGGGGCTGCTGCATCACAGGAGGTTTTTCACCTTAATGCATAGAATGCAAACCTCAAGGGTTTACAACCCCTTTAAGGCAAAGAAACATATTTCTTATATTTTTTCTCCGATATAGTAAGTAAGTAGCTCAGGGACAGGACTCACACACACACATGAAATTAACTCTCACCGTGACACTGACAGCAGTGTGCAACATCACAGATCTAGACATGCTACAGATGCACCACTTTACAGGCAGACTACGGGAACCCCCATGCATTATATTTAACCACTTAAGGACCGGACCATTATGCAGTTTAAAGACCTGGCCACTTTTTGCGATTCGGCACTGCATCGCTTTAACTGATAATTGCGCGGTCGTGCGACGTGGCTCCCAAACAAAATTGACGTCCTTTTTTCCCCACAAATAGAGCTTTTTTTTGGTGGTATTTGATCGCCTCTGCGATTTTTATTTTTTGCGCTGTAAACAAAAATAGAGCAACAATTTTGAAAAAAAATCAATATTTTTTACTTTTTGCTATAATAAATATCCCCAAAAAATGTATAAAAAAACCATTTTTTTCCTCAGTTTAGGCCGATACGTATTCTTCTACTAATTATTGGTAAAAAAAAATCACAATAAGCGCATATTGATTGGTTTGCGCAAAATTGATAGCGTCTACCAAATAGGGGATAGTTTTATTGCATTTTATTAATAATTTTTTTTTCTAGTAATGGCGGCGATCAGCAATTTTTATTGTGACTGTGACATTATGGCGGACACATCGGACACTTTTGACAATATTTTGGGACCATTGTCATTTTTACAGTGAACAGTGCTATAAAAATGCACTGATTACTGTAAAAATGACACTGGCAGTGAAGGGGTGCTGTTTGGGGTTAAGTGTGCCCTGATGTGTGTTTCTTACTGTGGGGGGGCGTGACAGGGAACAGACGATCAGTGACACTCACACTAGGAAGCACGGGGAGAGGTTTGTTTACACTTACCTCTCCCCGTTCTTCCTCTCTGTGACCCGATCGCGGGACACCGGCGACGATCGGGTCCGCTGTTCCCGCGGGGATGGTCAAGGTGAAGAGGACCGGGTCGCGAGCGCGCTGCCGGTGGCGTGTTTGCGACCCACGGCTGGGATTTTAAAGGGGACATACCTGTAAGCCCTTGTGCCCAGCCGTGCCATTCTGCCGACGTACATCGGCGTGCGGCGGTCCTTAAGTGGTTAAAGGAATTTTTATTGTTGCACTTTAAGCATAATTAAATCACTGCTTCTAAAAAAAACAATTGTTTAACCACTTGCCGACCCCTTCACGGAGATATACGTCGGCAGAATGGCTCGTACAGGCACAATCACGTACCTGTACGTGGCCCTTTAACTGCCGACGTCGGGGTCGCGACCCCCCTGCCTTCCCCGTGAGTGGGACCGCGGGTCCCGCGGAATCGTCTCACGGAGGCTCGGAGCGGGGATATGTGTGTGTAAACACAACATCTCCCCGCTCCTCTACTGACAATGGCAGCGATCTCCGCTCTGTGTAATCAGAGCGGAGATCGGTGATGTGTCAGTCGTAGCCACGCCCCCCCCCCTCAGTTAGTAACACGCCCCTAGGCACACTTAACCCCTCCAGCGCCCCTAGTGGTTAACCCCTTCACTGCCAGTGTCATTTTCATAGTAACCAGTGCATTTTTATAGCTCTGATCGCTGTGAAAATTACAATGGTCCCAAAAATGTGTCAAAAGTGTCCGATGTGTCCGCCATAATGTCGCAGTCACGAAAAAAATCGCTGATCGCCGCCATAACTAGTAAAAAAAAAAAAAAATTATAAAAATGCCTTAAAACTATCCCCTATTTTGTAAACGCTATAATTTTTGCGCAAACCAATCAATAAACGCCAATTGCGTTTTTTTTTTTACCAAAAATATGTAGAAGAATACGTATCGGCCTAAACTGAGAAAAAAAAAAAATTTTTATATATTTTTGGGGGATATTTATTAAAGCAAAAAGTAAACAATATGTAATTTTTTTTTTAAATTTCACTCTATTTTTGTTTATAGCGCAAAAAATAAAAACCGCAGAGGTGATCAAATACCATCAAAAGAAAGCTCTATTTGTGGGAAAAAAAGGACGCCAATTTTGTTTGGGAGCCACGTCGCACGACCGCGCAATTGTCAGTTAAAGCGACGCAGTGCCGAATCGCAAAAAGGGGCCTGGTCATAATGGCCCGTATTGGCCTGGGGTTTAAGTGGTTAAGAAAAACAAAATTTGCCTTCATACCTTTTCCCCCAGGGCGGTACCCAGACCCCCATACCCCTTTTATGGCCAATTACTTGTATATAAGCCCTCAAAATGGGCACTTTTAATTTTTCCTGTTTGGCTTCCTTGAGAATTTAATGAGGTTTGCCGTTCGGGTTAGAACATTTTCCTTGTTCGGGAGTTCTGCTGCAACTCGAAAAGGGGGGTGTTCGGCCCATGTCTAGTGATATGCAACTATTTTAATCGTGATTCCAGCATAGGGAGGAAACTATTCAGTCTCAGGTGACTCAAGAAGATATGTGGCCACTCAATGAAGTTGGAGGAGAAGCGGTTCAACCTTAAACTGCATAAGGGTCTTCCCTTCCACAATTGGTTTCAGCGGGTAATGTTGCTAATTAAAAAAAACCTCTTAGATGGACATCTTAATGAACACAATATACAGGGATATGGGAAATGGTAAAGACATATTTAGACACATACACCCACCCAAGGTGAACTGGATGGACTGGTGTCTTTATTCCACCTTACCCCCTACACTATTTTCTGCACACAACTACAAAAAGGCACCAAGAAATGGACACCAGTAGGGATGAGCTCGGTGTTCGAGTCGAACGTACGTTCGACTCGAACATCGGCTGTTCGATCGTTCGTCGAAGGACGAACGTTTTGGTCCGTTCGCGCCTAATTCGCGGCCCACAATGCACTACGCCATCGCAGTGTCATCCAGGCGCTGTGATTGGCCAAGCATGCACTGTGACCCCGCATGCTTGGCCAATCACAGCGCCTGCAGCGAGGAGAGCAATGATTGGCCACAGGCAGGATGCCTGTGGCCAATTATTGCTGAGGGTGTTTAGTACACGCCCCACACTATAAAAGGCCGCCAGCACGGCGGCCTCGTGTAGTGTGTTCCGGAGCAGGGAAAGAGAAGCATAGGCAGGGACAGTGACATTTTTTTTTTTTTGCTTAACCTGGATTCCTTTAGTTTAGGGAAAGAGAAGGATAGGTAGGGAGAGTGTCAGTCTGTTTTACTGTGCTAAACCTTCTTTGTAGGGACAGAGAAGGATAGGTAGGGAGAGTGTTACTGTGCTATACTGTGTTAAAGCATTCATCATCAACCATCTTTAAAAACAAAACATTTATAGGGACAGAAAACTATAGGTAGGGAGAGTGTCAGTCTGTTTTACTGTGCTAAACCTTCTTTGTAGGGACAGAGAAGGATAGGTAGGGAGAGTGTTACTGTGCTATACTGTGCTAAAGCATTCATCATCAACCATCTTAAAAAAAAAAAAAATCATAGGCACAGAAAACTATAGGTAGGGAGAGTGTCAGTTTGTTTTACTGTGCTAAACCTTCTTTGTAGGGACAGGGAAGGACAGTGAGGGAAATTCTCATTGTGCTATTCTGTGCGAAAGCAATCATCCTCAACCATATTTAGAAATCCTTAAATAAAGGGACAGAGAAGGACACCTGAAGGTAGCCCTTATTGCTTTTTTCCCATCTCCCTGCAGGCCATCCATTATAATGTCTGGAAGGCAAACAAGGAGAGGCAGACAGTCAGGAGGCAATAAAAGAAGGCAAGCAGGCTCTGTGTCTGGGGGCAACAGTGCTGGTCAAGGACGCGGTGCATTGTCATCAGCACATGGCCATGGGACACGCTTGTCCTTCTTGTCCCACCAAGAGTAACTCTGAGGGCTTACAGTGTTGTGGCAACCACCACGAAAGGCCCAATTTTTCAGCCCCTGTTCAACAGGGGCATGCAATTACAATTCTTGATCTAATAATTCACAGCAGGGCCCATTGCTGCACCCACCAAGAGTAACTGTCAGGGCTTACAGTGTTGTGGCACCAGCACCACCATCAAAGGCCCAATTTTTACTACCACTGTTCAACAATTATATGTAATTACAATTCCTGATATAATAGTTGACAGCAGGGCGTTCCAGCACCAACCAAGAGTAACTGTGAGTGCTTACAGTGTTGTGCCAACACCAACAACTAAGGGGCCTATTTCTGCAGAGTATATACGGCAGGTCCCTACTTTCAAACATCCAACTTACAAACGACTCCTACTTGCAAACGCAAGAAGACAACAGGAAGTGAGAGGAAATCTACCACTAGGAAGGAAAATTCTCTCCTGTAAGAATAAATATGGGAGAAAGGTGTCTCCTCTGTACTGATGCTTTATCACCAATCCTTGTTTCAAGAAAAACACCACATTTCAAAAACAGTTGTCATTGGGACGGAAAGTGAGGTGAAATGTTCTGAACAGGGGCACAGACAGCAAAACAAATGTTACAGGGGTGATAACCCTTACCTATGTTTTCCAAAAAGTTTAAAAATAGATTTTTGGGCTGGAGCTACACTTCAACAATGTACCTGTTCAAAATTACAAACAGATTCTACATAAGAACAAACCTACAGTCCCTGTCTTGTATGCACCGCCTGTATACGGCTTTTCAGAGTATATAGGGCCTTTTTTATTTTATGTGCGGGGTTCCCCTTAATATCCATACAAGACCCAAAGGGGCTGGTAATGGGCTGGGGTGGGGGGGGGGGGGTCATGGGGTAGCTATGCAATTTTTCTTAAAGATTTTCATCCATATTACCGGGACCAGACATTACATAAAGCCGCAAGCAGTTTTAAATGACTTTTTTTTCCTTTAGAAATGTAATTTTGTGCAGGGACAGTTCTAAACACGGGAAACACGTGGCACTTCACAGGCATACTTTAGACACCCCCCAGGTACGATATTTAAAGGAATATTTGACTTTTTTTTTTTTCACTTTATGCATCATTAAAATGACTGCTCCCGAAAAACAACCGTTTTTAAAACTTCTTTTTGCATTGATACATGTCCCCTGGTGCACAACCCGGGTTCCCAAACCCTTTTTAGGACAATAACATGCATAATAGTCGTTATAATTAGCACTTTAGAATTTGAACGTTCGCATCCATTGTATTTAATAGGGTTCTAATGTTCGTACGAACTTTCGGTCCGTTTGCGGGTTCTGGTGCGAACCGAACCCGGGGGTGTTCGGCTCATCACTAGACACAAGCTACCAACTGCTTAAGTCATGGTCTGTGGCCCCATAATGAGGCTCTTTTGCTAACTTCACATACCAAACAGAGATGTATCCAACCCTGGTCCTCTTGCAGAAAGAGAGAGTCCTTTCCTTACAGCCTGGGGCAACTTCTCTCCCTCACCCACCCCCTTACATGCCACTCCACTGGGGATTGTAGCCTGTCATCTCATCTGCTTTCACAACTGAGTCCTTTCCACAAACAAATCTCCCATAGTACAGCACAGTCTGCATCAAAAGTCTTTCTAGTCCTTCATGTACCACCTGCTTCCTCCAGTGAATGGAACAGAGCTAACTAATTAGGCAGAGGAGTCCTGTATGGACACATAGAGCAGCTGCAGCACATTGTCTCTGAGGTTTCTTTCACCTGGCCTGCTAAGCACCCTGCTACATATCTAAACCTGAGAATATAAATGTAATATATTGCAGCTTAACAGTCTTTAGATGTAGTGACTGCATTCATTTTCTTTTCTCAGACTAAAAATATGAATATTTCATGATGGGAGGACAGGTATTTAAGGAAAATTGAACAATGTACAGTTGTCACTGTAACATGAAATAATAAAAAAAAAAATGTATTGTTTGCTAAGACAACATTTTTTGTGCCTCCTGGACAGGAACTGAAAGAAAGTCAAATAGACTGTGCCCTTTGCAAGTGCAGTTGCTCCAGAGCTTAGTACATAAGGGGGCGCTCTGCTGACTTCCATCATCCAATCATGTGCAAGCAAAAATGCTGTTTGTTAATTCTCCTTGCATGTGATTCTTTGTAAAGTGTCTCATTTACTAAGCTTTAGAGTAACTGCATTTAGAGTGCTGCACTTGCAAAGGGGCACAGTCTATTTGCCTTAAAGGGGTTGTAAACCTTTGTGTTTTTTCACCTTAATGCATCCTATATACACTGCCACTAACTAACCTGCCTGCCTAATCTAGCGTAATCTATCTCCGTCCACACACTATACACGGCCGCTATGTAAGCAGCCTTATATAGTGTGGGGTGTGGACTTAGTCTGCCTGAGCCATGATTGGCCAAAGGCAATCCCTACCCCTACCCATTCACCTGGGGGAAAAAAGTGGCAATAAAAAAAACACACTACACAGGTTTTTAAAGTAATTTAATAGGCAGCTCCGGGGGTCTCTTCCGACTTCGGGGGTCTCTCTGGCCTTTTGTCCCGCTCTCCGACCTCTTCTCCCGGTCTCCTCTGCTATCTTCTGCTCTTTTGCTAGCGTTGGCCCGGTCTTCTCCGTCGTCTTCTTCCCTCTTCCGATGTTGACACAACGCTCTCTCCCGTTGTAATGCCATGTGCACGGTGCACAACGACTTATATAGGCATGGGGCGTGGTCACCGGGTGATGCCATCTGGTGACCCCGCCCCTTGTGACATCACCACCCCATCATACCCCGGGCAGTGACGTCATAAGGGGCAAAGAGGTTGGAGAGCAGGAGAAGAGCCCGGAAAGACCCCCGAAGTCGGAAGAGACCCCCGGAGCTGCCTTTGGCCAGTTATGGCTCTCTAAGCAGAGTGTGCTGTGATTGGCCAAAGCATGCAGGTCAGGTGATTGCTTTGGCCAATCATCATACAGCAA
This sequence comes from Rana muscosa, assembly GCA_029206835.1. Lineage (NCBI taxonomy): Eukaryota > Metazoa > Chordata > Amphibia > Anura > Ranidae > Rana > Rana muscosa. Next base: position 181,819,932 of record CM055127.1, read on the forward strand.
TGCACTGCGATCTCGCAGTGCAATATGGGGCGTTCAGCGCCACTTGAATTTCCCACGCATGGCCCATAATATTCGCTGTTCGGCAAAAGGGCAAACTCTCGATTCTCAAGTTGAACTTACGATCGATTCGAACATCGAGCTCATCCCTAGTATAGATCGAAAAAAGGCTGTAAATATGCACACATACCTATAATTTACTGAAAGGCCGGATTCACACTAGTGCAACAAACGATCCAACATTGGGAGCTCATGTCGCATGACGTGTGAAAATCAATGTTTCCCTATGGGAGCCATCTTAACTGGTCCGACACATGTCAGTCCAACTTTAAAAATGCTCCCTACACTACTTTGGTCCGACTTCGATCCTACTTCAGCCCATTGAATATCACTGAAGTCGGATCACCGTCTTGCATGATCCGACTTTGGCATGCGACATGTGCTCTGATGGTCTTGAGGAGGAACTCCACGCCAAATTTTTAATAAAAAAACCGGCCAGGCCCTTCGGTCTGGTATGGATTTTAAGGGGAACCCCCTACGCCGAAAAAACGTAGTGGGGGTCCCCCCAAGGTCCTTACCAGACCCTTATTCGAGTACGCAGCCCGGCCGGTCAGGAAAGGGGGTGGGGACGAGCGAGCGCCCCCCCTCCTAAACCGTACCAGGCCGCATGCCCTCAACATGGGGGGAAAGCACCCTGTCCCTATGTTGATGAGGGCAAGGGCCTCTTCCCGACAACCCTGGCTTTTGGTTTTCGGGGTCTGCGGGCGGGGGGCTTATCGGAATCCAGGAGCCCCCTTTAATAAGGTTACTTTCCAAATGTATCGCTGTGCCTGAGGACCATGTTACAATGGTCAGGTCTAAGGTACTTGGAGGTTAATACACTAATGCCGCGTACACACGACCATTTTTAATGTCATTTTAAAAAACAACGTTTTTCTCTACGTGATTTTTCTTGTTTCCTCTCAAGCCTGTCTTGCATACACACGTTCATTAAAAAAAACGCTCGAGCAAAGCGCAGGGACGTACAACACGTACCACGGCACTATAAAGGGGAAGTTCCATTCGGGTGGCGCCACCCTTCATGTTAGTAATGTTTGTTGAGCGATGATTCGCACTTTTCAGCCTCGTGCTTTTCAGTCCGATACAGCGCGACAAATGTGCTATCTCCATTACGAACGCTAGTTTTACCAGAACGAGCGCTCCCGTCTCATACTTGATTCTGAGCATGCGCGTTTTTTTTTCCCAGTCCCCCTAGGCTCAGATACCTGGGAATTTACCACTTAGGTTGAATGTGGTTCAATTGCACATGTGAATGGTGTCCTGTGTGTTTTTTTTTTTGAAGTGACAACATTGTTTCTTTCTTTTTTACCAATTTTATTGGTGCTTGGAGGGGTGGACCATGTCAAAATGGTTTGTCTTTTGTATCAATAAAGTTTACATCACCAATTACATACACATTGGTTGGTCCTCCTTTACAACTATAATTGTCCCCTGTACCCAACCCCCCATCCCCCCTTTTCAGATTCCCTCCTAATATGTTTTATCAAAGCTGATGCCATTGAGACTGTCTTCCCATGCCCCTGATGACATCAGCATTGACAATATGTTATGTTTTTTCCCCCTTTTTTTTTCCATTTGTAATTCTTTTCAATAATGCAACTGTATCTGGCAGTTACACTATTAAAGTGGAGTCCCAGCCCCCCGCCCTTTAAAATTTAAAGTCAGCAGCTACAAACACTTTAGTTGCTGACTTTTACTATTAGGGCACTTACCTGTCCTCACCCAAGCTGATTCTTGAATTGGCTCTCAGGTGCTGGTGCCTCCATCTTGGCTAAGGGAAACTGGCAGTGAGGCCTTGCCGCAGTTTCCTACTGCGCATTCGCAAATCGTGCTGCACTTTGTGAATGGGCCGGTGCCAAATGTGGCAGCGGAGGGGGGGGGGGGGGGGAAGGCAGACAAGCGGAGCTTCCCCTTTTGGGTGGAGCTCCGCTTTAAAAATAGTTGGTGCTTCAAATGAACAGTGCAGCCTAATGGTGGCAGTCTTTATATGCAGGCTGAAGGCTTTCATTTTATCAGTGGAGCCTCCACTATGTCATAGCTGACTCTCATGGGGGATGACATTTAGCAATGTATCTATGGCATTGGACATCGTACTAGGGAATGTTAATACCCAGAAGAGGTTACAGTGCTGCAAAAACATTTGTGAATGAAATGTACAGCCTTCTCTCTCCTTCTCTATTAGCTTTTAGACAATCCCTGAAAACCCTCCTCTTCAGAGAAGCCTCTCCCACCCACACCTAACCACTGTATTTTCATTTTTGTCCATCTGATCATTCCCCACAGCTACTACCCCTTGTTCCACGTGACCCTCCCTTCTAGACTCTAACGAGCCGGGCCCTCTGATCCCTCCTGTATTGAATTGTATTGTAACTGTATTGTCTTCCCTGAAGTTGTAATGCGCTGTGCAAACTGTTGGCGCTACATAAATCCTGTATAATAATAATAATAATAATAATAATAATATAGCCACATTACTCTTTGATTGTACAATCTACTTTGTTCAGGATGAATGGCACCAAAATGAAAAATAGTTTACAATAAAAGATAAAAGTAGGAGTTGTAAGATGTGTATGTAGCTTTATCTATATCTACATGTATGGTCTAATCTACGGTCTTGTATACTCTGTAGGTCCAGAAATTATAAAAGTTGTGATAAGTGATATGGAGGATGAAAATTCGGAGAGGCAGATCATAGATAGGTGGATGGAGGATAAAAACCGGGACTTGGAACTCCTGGCTTTCACCAAAGCAGAAATGAAATTACTGATTGAACATAAAGTAAACCCTCTATCAGTGGAGAGAAGAATGGCCAATAAACTCCGACACTTCTACCAGATCCTACGGGAGGCTGCAGGTAATGGAGAAATTCCACTATTTTATTCCTCTATTATCCTTCTAGAAATACATTTTGATTTGTTTATTTTTATGAGTATTACAACAAGCACAGTATAATGCCGCGTACACACGATCATTATTCACGGCGGTTAAAAAACCGCCGTGAATAATGACATTAAAAACCAGGGAACGGCTTGTTCCCCACACACGGTCGTTTTTCACAACATTTTTTCTCTTGTCGAGAAAAACGACCGTCTGTGGGCTCCGTGGCAGTGTTTCCCTATGGGAAAACTGCCGCGGAAAACATGTCGAAAAAAACGACGAGAAAAATTAGAACATGTTCTAATTTTTCTCGTCGTTTTTAATGCGGTTTTTCTCGTCAAAAAAAACGGCAAAATGCCCACAGACGATCGTTTTTCTCGTCGAAAGGAAAAAATGTAATTTTTCTCGACGAGAAAAACGGTTGTGTGTACACGGCATTAGGTGTGATAATAATATAGGAGTATGTGCCAATGGAGCTGGATTATCCTTACATTTCCACTAAACACCTAAAAGAAACCTGTCAGAGAAGTATAGAGATTGCTTTTGCTGACCTCTACTTCCGGAAAATTCCTACCCTCATCACCTTTCTGTAGCACTACCCCCTTAAGAGCCATTGTTGTTTTTGTGTCCACCTATAGTGATGAGCCGAACACCCCCGGGTTCGGTTCGCACCAGAACCCGCGAACGGACCGGAAGTTCGAACGAACATTAGAACCCTATTAAATACAATGGATGCGAACGTTCGAATTCTAAAGTGCTAATTATAACAACTATTATGCATGTTATTGTCCTAAAAAGGGTTTGGGAACCCGGGTTCTGCACCAGGGGACATGTATCAATGCAAAAAGAAGTTTTAAAAACGGTCGTTTTTCGGGAGCAGTCATTTTAATGATGCATAAAGTGAAAAAAAAAAAGTCAAATATTCCTTTAAATATCGTACCTGGGGGGTGTCTAAAGTATGCCTGTGAAGTGCCACGTGTTTCCCGTGTTTAGAACTGTCCCTGCACAAAATGACACTTCTAAAGGAAAAAAAAGCCATTTAAAACTGCTTGCGGCTTTAATGTAATGTCTGGTCCCGGTAATATGGATGAAATTCTTTAAGAAAAATGGCATAGCTACCCCATGACCCCCCCCCCCCTACCCCAGCCCATTACCAGCCCCTTTGGGTCTTGTATGGATATTAAGGGGAACCCCGCACATAAAATAAAAAAGGCCCTATATACTCTGAACAGCCGTATACAGGCGGTGCATACAAGACAGGGACTGTAGGTTTGTTCTTATGTAGAATCTGTTTGTAATTTTGAACAGGTACATTGTTGAAGTGTAGCTCCAGCCCAAAAATCTATTTTTAAACTTTTTGGAAAACATAGGTAAGGGTTATCACCCCTGTAACATTTGTTTTGCTGTCTGTGCCCCTGTTCAGAACATTTCACCTCACTTTCCGTCCCAATGACAACTGTTTTTGAAATGTGGTGTTTTTCTTGAAACAAGGATTGCTGATAAAGCATCAGTACAGAGGAGACACCTTTCTCCCATATTTATTCTTACAGGAGAGAATTTTCCTTCCTAGTGGTAGATTTCCTCTCACTTCCTGTTGTCTTCTTGCGTTTGCAAGTAGGAGTCGTTTGTAAGTTGGATGTTTGAAAGTAGGGACCTGCCGTATATACTCTGCAGAAATAGGCCCCTTAGTTGTTGGTGTTGGCACAACACTGTAAGCACTCACAGTTACTCTTGGTTGGTGCTGGAACGCCCTGCTGTCAACTATTATATCAGGAATTTTAATTACATATAATTGTTGAACAGTGGTAGTAAAAATTGGGCCTTTGATGGTGGTGCTGGTGCCACAACACTGTAAGCCCTGACAGTTACTCTTGGTGGGTGCAGCAATGGGCCCTGCTGTGAATTATTAGATCAAGAATTGTAATTACATGCCCCTGTTGAACAGGGGCTGAAAAATTGGGCCTTAGGCACTGGTGGCACAACACTGCAACCCCTCACAGATACTGTACTTGGAGCACAGCAATGAGCCCTGTTGCAAAGTATTGCTTCAAAAATTGTAATGACACGCCCCTGTTAAACAGGGGCTGAAAAATTGGGCCTTAGGCACTGGTGGCACAACACTGCAACTCCTCACAGATACTGTACTTGGAGCACAGCAATGAGCCCTGTTGCAAAGTATTGCTTCAAAAATTGTAATTACACGCCCCTGTTAAACAGGGGCTGAAAAATTGGGCGTTAGGCACTGGTGGCGGCACCCATAAACAAAAATGATCTTCCAAGCTATCATCATCAATCGTATCATTGAGGACTCGGAGGAGGAGGATAGCCAGTCAACATAACAGCACAGGCACTCAGCATCAGCATCAGTCTTGAAGGGATGTGACATTTTAAAATCAATTAGTCTGTTATATCAGCATCAGGTGTGTGGTAGCTGGTGGTGATCCAAGACTGGTTCATCTTGATGAAAGTCAGTCGATCAACCGAGTCGGTGGACAGGCGCACCCTGTGATCCGTGACAAATCCTCCAGCAGCACTGAATGTGCGTTCCGAAAGAACGCTGGATGCAGGACAGGCCAGTAGCTCAATTGCATACTGTGCAAGCTCTGGCCAGTGATCCATCCTCAAGACCCAGTAAGCCAGAGGATTTTCGGTGGGGAAGGTGTCCAAGTCTGACCTTGCCCCTAGATATTCCTGCACCATGTTTATCAGACGCTGGCGATGGTTGCTGGAACCAATCATACTTTGGGGCTGCGGACTAAAGAATTGTCTGAACGCATCGGTCAGACGGCCACCTTCCCCACCGCTCCTTCTTTGACTGGCCGAAGCCTCAGCAACTCGTTGTCCAGGACCAGGAGTTTGCAACCTCCCAGTCTCTGGGAACGCGTTGCACAGACCTTTCTGCAAGGCCTCCCGGAGTTGTCTCATCCTCTGCTCCCTCTGCGACGGTAACATAAGGTCCGCAACCTTACCCTTGTACCGTGGATCAAGGAGAGTGGCCAGCCAGTAATGGTCCCTCTCCTTGATCCGAAGAATACGAGGATCCTTCCGCAGACTTTGCAGGATCAGGGAGGCCATGCAGCGTAGGTTTGCTGAGGCATTCGCTCCGGAGTCCTCTGGGTCACTAAGGACGACATGATCCGCAGCCACCTCCTCCCAGCCACGTACAAGTCCACTGGTTTCTTGGGACTGTAAATCATCCCTAAAAGACTGCTGCTGATGATGCTGAGTGCCAGCCTCCACCTCCATGCTGACACAATCCTCCTCCTCCTCCTCCTCCTCCTCCTCTTCCTGTGCGATGGGTGGGACAGAAGGAACACTGTCTGGGTAAAGGGGGCCTTGAGAGGCAAGGAAGTCCTCCTCTTCCTGCCTCTGTTCTGCCTCAAGTGCCCTGTCCATTATTCCACGCAGCGTGTGCTCCAACAGGTGGACAAGAGGTACAGTGTCACTGATGCATGCACTGTCACTGCTCACCATCCTCGTGGCCTCCTCAAATGGTGCCAGGACAGTGCATGCATCCCTGATCATGCCCCACTGGCGTGGAGAAAAAAAACCAAGCTCCCCTGACCCTGTCCTGGTGCCGTAGTCGCACAGGTACTCATTGATGGCCCTCTGCTGCGTGTGCAGCCGCTGCAGCATGGCCAACGTTGAGTTCCACCTGGTGGGCATGTCACATATAAGGCGGTTCTTGGGCAGGTTCAACTCCTTTTGCAGCTCAGCCAGGCGAGCACTGGCATTATAAGATCTGCGGAAATGCACACAGACTTTCCTGGCCTGCCTCAGGACATCCTGTAAGCCCGGGTACCTGCCCAAGAACCGCTGCACCACCAGGTTAAGGACGTGAGCCACACAGGGCACATGGGTCAGTTGTCCCTGTCGGAGGGCGGAGAGGAGGTTGGTGCCATTGTCGCAAACCACCATTCCTGGCTTAAGCTGGCGTGGCGTCAACCACCTCTCGGCCTGGCCCTGCAGAGCAGACAGGACCTCTGCCCCAGTGTGGCTTCTGTCCCCCAAACACACCAGCGCAAGCACGGCATGGCATCTTTTTGCCTGCGTACTTGCGTAGCCCCGTGAACGGCTACGGAGCACCGCTGGTTCATAGGACAAACCACAGGAAGAGGCCATGGAGGAAGAAGAAGAGGAGGGGGTGGAGGAGAGAGGTGTGTCACAACCAGTAGTAGCATTTTGGAGGCGTGGCGGTGGGACAACCTCCAACACTACTGCACCTTGTCCTGAATCCTTCCCAGCTGCCAAAAGAGTGACCCAATGGGCCGTGAAAGAAAGGTAACGTCCCTGTCCATGCCTGCTGGACCATGAGTCAGCGGTAATATGCACCTTACCGCTGACCGCCCTGTCCAGCGAGGCCAAGACATTGCCTTCCACATGCCGGTAGAGAGCCGGAATAGCCTTCCGTGAGAAAAAGTGGCGTTTGGGAACCTGCCACTGAGGAACCGCACATTGCACAAACTCACGGAAGGGGGCCGAGTCTACCAACTGAAAAGGCAGCAGTTGAAGCGCTAGCAATTTAGCCAAGCTAGCATTCAACCGCTGGGCATGTGGATGGCTGGGAGTGAACTTCTTTCGACGGTCCAGCAGCTGGGGCAGGGAAATTTGCCTGCTAGAATCGGACGTCGGTGTACTGCTAGCAGAGTGGGCGCAAGTACTTGGCTGTGACACACCTAATTCTACACCTTCATTCCTCTCAGTGCATGTTTCAGAGAGGACTGAAGTTATAGTGGGGTTGGAGATCCCAGCTGATGCGGTGCAAGGAGAGGTCCGCTTTGTTCTTTGGTGTGGGTCTTTGAGGTAGGCTTGCCAACGAGCTGCATGGCAGGTCAACATATGTCTGGTCAGGCATGTGGTACCCAAGCGGCTGATGTTTTGGCCACGCGATATACGCTTGAGACATATGTTGCAAACAGCAGCTGTGCGATCTGATGCACTAGCCTCAAAAAAGGCCCACACCAAAGAACTTTTTGAATGACGGGCAGAGGCAGCGCCCTGCACAGGCGGAGCTCTGCGGTGTGATTCCGTCGGTGTACTGCCCTTACGCTGGCCACCAAAGGGCATCCTGCCTCGTTGGAGATGTGCCTCCTCCTCATCCTCCTCCTCCTCCTCTCTCCTATTAGGCTCCCACGTGGAGTCATTGACCTCATCATCCCCTCCCTCCTCATCACTGGAGCCAATCTGGCAGTATGCTGCAGCTGCTGGAACATGACTGCCAGATTGGTGTCCTTCTTGAGCATCCCCTCTGTCTGCTCTCACGCTACTGCCTTCCTCTAGCTGGGTTTCATCATCAGACCCTTCGAAACGCTGGGCATCCTCCTGGAGCATGTACCCAACACTGTGCTGAAACAGTTCGGGGGACTCCTCAGGAGGAGGACATGGTGGGTCTAGGGAAGGAGTGACTGATGATTTGTCTGACATTGATACCAGGGAAGACGACGCTTTGGCAGCTGCTTTTCCAGTACCCTGAGCCTGGGTGAGAGAGGACGAGGAGGAGGAGGAGGGCTTGGTCATCCACTCTACCAAGTCTTCGGCATGATGTGGCTCAACATGTCCAGCTGCCGAAAAGAAGGACAAGCGTGTCCCATGGCCATGTGCTGATGACAATGCACCGCGTCCACGACCAGCACTGTTGCCCCCAGACACAGAGCCTGCTTGCCCTCTTTTATTGCCTCCTGACTGTCTGCCTCTCCTTGTTTGCCTTCCAGACATTCTAATAGATGGCCTGCAGGGAGATGGGAAAAAAGCAATAAGGGCTACCTTCAGGTGTCCTTCTCTGTCCCTGGAAACAAGGACTTGCAGAGTGAAAGAAAAAAAACACTCTCCCTACCTACAGTTTTCTGTCCCTAGAAAAAATGTTTTTTTTAATCACAATATAGCACAAGGAAAATTAACTCACTGTCCTTACAGGTCCCTGGAAACAAGGACTTGCAGAGTGAAAGAAAAAAAACACTCTCCCTACCTACAGTTTTCTGTCCCTAGAAAAAAATGTTTTTTTTAATCACAATATAGCAAAAGGACAATTCACTCACTGTCCTTCCAGGTCCCTGGAAACAAGGACTTGCAGAGTGAAAGAAACTGACACTGTCCCTACCTAGAGTTTTCTGTCCCTGGAATAAATGTTTTTTTCAGCACAATATAGCACAAGGACAATTAACTCACTGTCCTTACAGGTCCCTGGAAACAAGGACTTGCAGAGTGAAAGAAACTGACACTGTCCCTACCTAGAGTTTTCTGTCCCTGGAATAAATGTTTTTTTCAGCACAATATAGCACAAGGACAATTAACTCACTGTCCTTACAGGTCCCTGGAAACAAGGACTTGCAGAGTGAAAGAAAAAAAATACTCTCCCTACCTACAGTTTTCTGTCCCTAGAAAAAAATGTTTTTTTTAATCACAATATAGCAAAAGGACAATTCACTCACTGTCCTTCCAGGTCCCTGGAAACAAGGACTTGCAGAGTGAAAGAAACTGACACTGTCCCTACCTAGAGTTTTCTGTCCCTAGAATAAATGTTTTTTTTAATCACAATATAGCACAAGGAAAATTAACTCACTGTCCTTACAGGTCCCTGGAAACAAGGACTTGCAGAGTGAAAGAAAAAAAACACTCTCCCTACCTACAGTTTTCTGTCCCTAGAAAAAAATGTTTTTTTTAATCACAATATAGCAAAAGGACAATTCACTCACTGTCCTTCCAGGTCCCTGGAAACAAGGACTTGCAGAGTGAAAGAAACTGACACTGTCCCTACCTAGAGTTTTCTGTCCCTGGAATAAATGTTTTTTTCAGCACAATATAGCACAAGGACAATTAACTCACTGTCCTTACAGGTCCCTGGAAACAAGGACTTGCAGAGTGAAAGAAAAAAAATACTCTCCCTACCTACAGTTTTCTGTCCCTAGAAAAAAATGTTTTTTTTAATCACAATATAGCAAAAGGACAATTCACTCACTGTCCTTCCAGGTCCCTGGAAACAAGGACTTGCAGAGTGAAAGAAACTGACACTGTCCCTACCTAGAGTTTTCTGTCCCTAGAATAAATGTTTTTTTTAATCACAATATAGCAAAAGGACAATTCACTCACTGTCCTTCCAGGTCCCTGGAAACAAGGACTTGCAGAGTGAAAGAAACTGACACTGTCCCTACCTAGAGTTTTCTGTCCCTAGAATAAATGTTTTTTTTAATCACAATATAGCAAAAGGACAATTCACTCACTGTCCTTCCAGGTCCCTGGAAACAAGGACTTGCAGAGTGAAAGAAACTGACACTGTCCCTACCTAGAGTTTTCTGTCCCTAGAATAAATGTTTTTTTTAATCACAATATAGCAAAAGGACAATTCACTCACTGTCCTTCCAGGTCCCTGGAAACAAGGACTTGCAGAGTGAAAGAAACTGACACTGTCCCTACCTAGAGTTTTCTGTCCCTAGAATAAATGTTTTTTTTAAGCACAATATAGCACAAGGACAATTAACTCACTGTCCTTACAGGTCCCTGGAAACAAGGACTTGCAGAGTGAAAGAAACTGACACTGTCCCTACCTAGAGTTTTCTGTCCCTAGAATAAATGTTTTTTTTAAGCACAATATAGCACAAGGACAATTAACTCACTGTCCTTACAGGTCCCTGGAAACAAGGACTTGCAGAGTGAAAGAAACTGACACTGTCCCTACCTAGAGTTTTCTGTCCCTAGAATAAATGTTTTTTTTAAGCACACTATAGCAGAAGCACAAAACACACTGACACTCTCCCTACCTATCCTTCTCTTTCCCTAAACTAAAGGAATCCAGGTTAAGCAAGAAAGAAATAACAGTCACTGTCCCTGCCTATGCTACTCTATCCCTGCTCCGGAACACACTACACTAGGCCGCCGTGCTGGCGGCCTTTTATAGTGTGGGGCGTGTACTAAACACCCTCAGCAATAATTGGCCACAGGCATCCTGCCTGTGGCCAATCATTGCTCTCCTCGCTGCCGGCGCTGTGATTGGCCAAGCATGCGGGGTCACAGTGCATGCTTGGCCAATCACAGCGCCTGGATGACACTGCGATGGCGTAGTGCATTGTGGGCCGTTCGCGTCACTCGAATTTGGCGCGAACGGCCCAAATCGTTCGATCTTCGTCGAACGATCGAACAGCCAATGTTCGAGTCGAACGTATGTTCGACTCGAACACGAAGCTCATCCCTATCCACCTATAGCTGCACAGCCATGCAACACACATTTTCCGACTTTTAATAAAGTCAGTAACCAGTCTTTGGACTTGTTTTATTTGGGGTAAACAACTTAGATGGGGTCTAGGGGTATATGGGATGGCAAAACTGACTAGAAACAAACAACTTGGAGAACAAATTTCAGGTGCAAATGAGGTCTGTGTTTTTGCCTGAATTTGGACCTGAAACAGAGCCAAAGACACACAGGACCCTTCCGCTGTGTGCTCTGCAGCGGCCCCGGAGATGTGTGAACTGGCTCTATTGAGAGCCAGGCACACTCTCCTGTCATGTGAATTGGATGTGGGGAAACCCACATCCGATTTGCATCAGTGTGAACCCAGTCTTACTGTACAAAAAGGATGAATCCTGGACTCTACTCCCTCCAGAGTGACTTCTGTCTCTTGACAGATCAGATACAATGTCTCTGTAAGGAGCACTTGGTCCCCTTTAAGTGAATCTCTTCAGACCCCAGCTGGAAACTACCTGCTCACCTGGCTGCCTTAAAGAGTATCCCAGGGAAAGGGATTCCAGACCAGACTTGTTTTAGCACTGTTTTTACGGAGAACTTGTTGTATAAGGCACCTAGCAGCCCTCTGCCTTGTAGGCCCTGGGGTGTAGAGGCACTCACACTATGCTTGTCCTGCAGCTTTAGGTGAAACTGCTTTCAGGCCTTTCACTGGGCTAGTTTGTTTCCTGGCTACACAGGCTGTCCTTCCCCAATTAACTGCAGAGCAGTGGAGATCCCTCTTTCAGCTTCCTTTCTTCTTCCAGCCTGAAGGCAGACCCCCCTTTAGGCTAAAGGGGCCCCTCCCAGGCTACACAGCAGCACATCAACAATCCATCTTCCACCCAACTCCTCTCACTGGCCAAGCTCTCTCATATTTATGGTCTGATGCAGCCACTCTGCCAGGTCTCCTGCTTGGGGATTAGCCAGATTCCTATACATATTCAGATTGTCACCTTATGGCCTCCACTCAATAGCTTCTGGAAACTTCTCCAAGTTTCTAGAACCAGGGGGAGGTACCAGAGGCCCGACGATTAGAGCCTTCTAGCCTGACCTAAAGTAACCCACTGACTCATTCCCAGGCTTCTAACAAGCCTCTATCTACACTAGTGAACTATGTACACAAGAGGGCGCTACATTTCCACAATATCTCATATTTTCTTTTTTTTTGCAGAGAAAAACCCTGAAAAGGAATTGCAGGTAAGGCATAGATATGCAGTGGATGCAATTTCCCCATAACATAGTTTTATTACCTGTTCATCCTGTTTGTATATTCATTTTTTTCCACTTCCTTTAAAAGACTAAAATGTCTTGCGGAAGTGACAGTTATGCCTTGTACACACAGCTCAAGCTGTCTTGCATACACACGGTCACACTAAAATCCGACCGTCAAGAACACGGTGAAGTAAAACACTACAACGAGCCGAGAAAATTAAGGTCTATGCTTCCGAACATGCGTCAAAATGTTTCCGAGCATGCATGGTTTTTATAAAGTCCAAAGTGCAGCGCTTGGTGAAATTGAATAACAAATGAAAAAGAACAGTCCTGGTTCAGCAAATCAGAAAACAAGATGATCGTGAAACTGATAGAAGACCACCACCAAAACTTTCAGTGTGCTGAAATGAAGGCACACCACCCAAATGTGCTCACAGAATGCTTACCGGAAGGCAAACATACATAAGCGATGTATGTATATTTGCAGAAATTCAATGTGTAGACACCAGTTTCCCAGCCAGAAGGATCACATCTATATCCAATGCGACATCCAGACCACAGTTGGAAGTGGGGATGATATATAATCCTCAGCAAGGAGTAGTTTACCAAATAAAAGAATAAACTAACATAGTGAAGCCCATTTAGGTAAAAGGACAAAGGTATTTATTGTATTCTACTTACAACAGGGACCATCATCAAAGGCATAAAAACATATGTATCCGCGGTTCTCAGTGTGCTTGTATCGGCCAGCCTGACATGTTTCATCCGATTGGATATCATCAGAGGCGTGGCCTCCAATACAAGCACACCCATATAAATACAAGAGGTCATAACTCACACTAACCTGTGATAGGATGGTGTGATAAAATGTTCAGCTGTTCCGTGTTGACACCTAATAGAACGCCAGGGCTCTGCATGTAAACCGCTGCCATACCTCAAAACCGGAAGAGAACACCTCCGTACCAGCCGCGACCGCGCATGCGCAAACGGCCGTGCAGTTCATGCTAACAGGAAGACAAACCAGAAGGATCTTAATCCGGAAGTGAATAGCGGCGAAAAAAACGATACCGCGCATGCGCAAACGGCCGTGCGGTTCACATAACAGGAAGCTAAACCACAGGCATATCCGTCCCTCCCAAAAGAGGAACAGAGAGCACAACAAACGCAGCATCGCTCCCGTGATTGGCCACGTTGTACAACGTGACACATAGGCGGAGCAAAGAGCGCAACAACAGCTGCTCCACTGACGTGAATAAACACAGTCAGTAAATAAAAAACACCAAATGACAACTAACATGGGCGGGCCCTAAACCAACAGAGAGAGGGCAAAATTAAGAAGCTAACACAATCCCTGCAATGTAGCATCCATCCCTGGGACGGAAACTTCCTAAGCCCAAGAATTGTCACTGTGATAGATAAAAAACGGCAAAAAATGGTAAAAATAAAAAAACAAATAATAATCCAAAATATGGTATAAACAAGGAACAGCTCAACATAATTACATGTTAAATTTGATCCAATACAATAGCACCTAAATAACACTAAAATTGTAATAAAAATACAGGCAATTAAACTTGTATATTTAAAAAATACACATGCGCCAAGGGAAGAGCTGAGAAGGAGGGAGGCTCACCCTATTTGCATGGTATTTATATAACCAATGAATCCTTATCATCCATCAGGTTGACAGAAAACATTAAGCATAAAAAATCATGTATGTATATATAAAACAAACTGCAGACATTGGAGAAGGCAAAAAAAAAAACTCCTCTACTGAATGTAAATACATATACAGATATTATAAAAATAAAAATAAAAAGCACAAAGAAAATTTTATATAGACTAGAGAAAAAAGGAGAATAACACCCCCACAACCTCCAGAGGAAATCTCAGCTGTTATTAATAAAGCAGTTCACATCCCAGTCGACATTCATGCCGAAAGGGGTGTAACTTTTGAGATCGTAAATCCAGCGAGTTTCTAATTTGGAAATTTCCCGCTTGGATGAACTACCCCTCCAGTGTGGGGTAAAACGATCGATGGCCAAAAATGTAGTGCCCTTAGGGTTTTTTTTATGATGTTCCAGATAATGGACACAGTGTGCTTGGGAAAACCTTTCCTGATGTTGGTTATATGTTCGTTCACTCGAACGTGCATGGCGCGTGTCGTGCGGCCTACATACTGAAGACCACAAGGGCAAATTAAAAGATAAACGACATTTAGAGAAGTGCACGTAATAAAAGTATTAATGTTGTAAACTCTGCCCGTGGCGTGGGAACTGAACTGACAGATTTTCCTACCTTTTTCTTTATTAATAGCACGCATGTTACAATTCCGACTGGTCCCTCTCCTGGGAGGGGGGAGGAGGAGCCGATCGAAAAAGGCAAAGAGTGTAAGAGATGCTGGCATTTTTAATCTTAGCCAAAACACTCTCACCGACAATGAAAATTTTGTATTAAACCATGGCCCTAAATTTGCTCCAGATAAACCTCTGAGCAAATTTGGAGCTTTTATGGATGTTCAACGTTATATCCGAAAGGTCAATATTAAGAGACATTTTTTGACACAAACTGCCCCTACACCATTTGAAGTGACTGACGGTGTCAAACATTCTGGCCTGTCCAATGCCTCTCTTTTTAACCCACCTGGCTTTATACCACCGTCTATTTCTGTCTTTAAAGAACTAGTCTTGAAAGATATAGACAAACTGGAGATCAAGAAAAATTATCAGGACTCTAGATTTAAGGAGGGATTGAAATCCCTAAAAGAGAGAACGGATATTATTATTCATCCTGCCGACAAAGGAGGAGGTATAGTGGTGATGGATAAGAGTTCCTATATTTTAGAAATGGAAATAATTCTATCAGATGTAGACACCTATGTTGCACTTAACCATGACCCTATTTTTAGATACAAAAGGGAACTTACTGTACTTATTGATAGGGGTTATCAGTGTAGTTTTCTTAATAAAAAAGAGAGGGATTTTTTGATCCCGTTGGCCCCTAGGAAGCCAGTCATGTATTTTTTGCCTAAAATACATAAAAGTTTGATCAACCCCCCTGGGAGACCAATTATTAGTGGGCTAGATTCTATTACTTCTAGAATCGGCAAATCCATTGACGGCTTCCTACAACCTCTGGTGTCTGGCACTCCATCCTACATCAAAGACTCAGGACAGGTCATTCGTAGCTTTGAGGCCCTGGAATGGAAGGAGGGTTACATTCTTGCTACTGGGGATGTGGCCTCGCTTTATACTATTATCTCTCATGAAGATGGCCTAGAAGCGGTGGAAAGCTTCCTTACCAGAGATTCCGATTTAATTCCATCTCAACAGGAATTTGTGTTGGATCTTTTGAAATATGCCATGACCCACAACTATTTATGGTTCGGTGGAACCCATTACCTCCAGAATAGGGGGGTTGCAATGGGCGCTAAATTTGCGCCCAGTATGGCCAATTTGTTCATGGCCAAATGGGAGGAGGATGTCGTCTATGCCAACAGGAGACCCGAGTTGGTCTTCTGGGGCAGGTATATAGACGACATCCTCCTCCTGTGGAATGGCGACATGACGTCACTCACCACCTTTATGCAATACCTTAATAACAATTCATTAGGAATTGTATTGCAGTTTGAAACGAGTTCGGAGGTAGTCCATTTTCTGGATCTTAACATTCAGGTTAAGAATGGTGCTTTCAATTTATCGACATTTTTCAAAACCACTGACTGTAATGGTTATATTGGTCAGGGGAGCTGCCATCACCCCTCTTGGTTGAAATCAGTGCCAAAAAGCCAATTTCTTCGGCTAAGACGAAATTTCACTTTGAAAGATGATTTCTTTCTACAGGCCAATGTACTTAGAGAGAGGTTTGTGGAGAAGGGTTATGCCCTAAATGACCTTAATACCATCATTAGGGAGGTAGGTAGTTTGGATCGTACTTCTGTTCTTCAGAAGAGAGAGAAGGCGTCCATTGGCGAGATGAACTATAATTTTGCCATGGTTACCACCTTCTCACATCAACACTTTGAGATCAAAAAGATTTTTTAAAAACATTGGGGTGTCCTAAAAAATGATAAAATTTTGGGACCAGTTTTACCTGATAGACCACAGGTGGTCTTCAGAGGAGTTCCCCCTCTGAGGCTTCAACTGGCCCCCAATGTTTTGGATGCTCCCAACAGAGTGTCATTCTTTCAAAAAACCAAAGGTTATCACCCCTGTCGGAACTGTAACATGCGTGCTATTAATAAAGAAAAGGGTAGGAAAAGCTGTCAGTTCAGTTCCCACTCCACGGGCAGAGTTTACAACATTAATACTTTTATTACGTGCACTTCTCTAAATGTCGTTTATCTTTTAATTTGCCCTTGTGGTCTTCAGTATGTAGGCCGCACGACACGCGCCATGCACGTTCGAGTGAACGAACATATAACCAACATCAGGAAAGGTTTTCCCAAGCACACTGTGTCCCGCCATTATCTGGAACATCATAAAAAAAACCCTAAGGGCACTACATTTTTGGCCATCGATCGTTTTACCCCACACTGGAGGGGTAGTTCATCCAAGCGGGAAATTTCCAAATTAGAAACTCGCTGGATTTACGATCTCAAAAGTTACACCCCTTTCGGCATGAATGTCGACTGGGATGTGAACTGCTTTATTAATAACAGCTGAGATTTCCTCTGGAGGTTGTGGGGGTGTTATTCTCCTTTTTTCTCTAGTCTATATAAAATTTTCTTTGTGCTTTTTATTTTTATTTTTATAATATCTGTATATGTATTTACATTCAGTAGAGGAGTTTTTTTTTTTGCCTTCTCCAATGTCTGCAGTTTGTTTTATATATACATACATGATTTTTTATGCTTAATGTTTTCTGTCAACCTGATGGATGATAAGGATTCATTGGTTATATAAATACCATGCAAATAGGGTGAGCCTCCCTCCTTCTCAGCTCTTCCCTTGGCGCATGTGTATTTTTTAAATATACAAGTTTAATTGCCTGTATTTTTATTACAATTTTAGTGTTATTTAGGTGCTATTGTATTGGATCAAATTTAACATGTAATTATGTTGAGCTGTTCCTTGTTTATACCATATTTTGGATTATTATTTGTTTTTTTATTTTTACCATTTTTTGCCGTTTTTTATCTATCACAGTGACAATTCTTGGGCTGTCCCCTGATCTGGGATCTTCCTTAGACCGGAAGTTTCCGTCCCAGGGATGGATGCTGCATTGCAGGGATTGTGTTAGCTTCTTAATTTTGCCCTCTCTCTGTTGGTTTAGGGCCCGCCCATGTTAGTTGTCATTTGGTGTTTTTTATTTACTGACTGTGTTTATTCACGTCAGTGGAGCAGCTGTTGTTGCGCTCTTTGCTCCGCCTATGTGTCACGTTGTACAACGTGGCCAATCACGGGAGCGATGCTGCGTTTGTTGTGCTCTCTATTCCTCTTTTGGGAGGGACGGATATGCCTGTGGTTTAGCTTCCTGTTAGGTGAACCGCACGGCCGTTTGCGCATGCGCGGTATCGGTTTTTTCGCCGCTATTCACTTCCGGATTAAGATCCTTCTGGTTTGTCTTCCTGTTAGCATGAACTGCACGGCCGTTTGCGCATGCGCGGTCGCGGCTGGTACGGAGGTGTTCTCTTCCGGTTTTGAAGTATGGCAGCGGTTTACATGCGGAGCCCTGGCGTTCTATTAGGTGTCAACACGGAACAGCTGAACATTTTATCACACCATCCTATCACAGGTTAGTGTGAGTTATGACCTCTTGTATTTATATGGGTGTGCTTGTATTGGAGGCCACGCCTCTGATGATATCCAATCGGATGAAACATGTCAGGCTGGCCGATACAAGCACACTGAGAACCGCGGATACATATGTTTTTATGCCTTTGATAATGGTCCCTGTTGTAAGTAGAATACAATAAATACCTTTGTCCTTTTACCTAATGGGCTTCACTATGTTAGTTTATTCTTTTATTTGGTAAACTACTCCTTGCTGAGGATTATATATCATCCCCACTTCCATCTGTGGTCTGGATGTCGCATTGGATATAGACGTGATCCTTCTGGCTGGGAAACTGGTGTCTACACATTGAATTTCTGCAAATATACATACATCGCTTATGTATGTTTGCCTTCCGGTAAGCATTCTGTGAGCACATTTGGGTGGTGTGCCTTCATTTCAGCACACTGAAAGTTTTGGTGGTGGTCTTCTATCAGTTTCACGATCATCTTGTTTTCTGATTTGCTGAACCAGGACTGTTCTTTTTCATTTGTTATTCAATTTCACCAAGCGCTGCACTTTGGACTTTATATTATCACGTTTGCTTTATCAACAGACTGTGCTAGCTGCTGTAATCATATTTAATTTATCTCGATTTACTTTTTGTTAGCGCAGATATTTGTTCACATATTACTAATGCATGGTTTTTAGCCTGTGGGAATTGCATCCAGCTGAACGGAAATTCCAACAGAATTTTTTTTCATCTGAATAAAAGAGAACATGTTCTCTATCTAATTCCGTCGGAATTTCCGACGGAAAAAGTCAGATGGGGCATACACTTTTTCCATCGGAAATTCCGAGCGTTTGTACGCGGCATAACAGGGTTTTGGCCAAATTATAGCTGCTACTGTAACTGCCTTAAAGTAAAACTATAGGCAAAACTTTTTCCTGGTGCATCCAGGAAGCTGGAATACTAGTGATTAGCTCCACCCTCAGGACATTGAATTTTTATAAAAGAAAGGGTTAAGGACCCCCCTTCAGTCTCCTTTTTTTTCATCATACCTCATGGTCAGTGGACAGTCATCCTTACCTCTGCTCTAAGCAGCTTACACCTGGGTTCAGACTATCCCAGAAGTAGTACTCATTTCTGGGGCGCTAAATGCGCTGATAGGGCAAGGAGTCCCTTCTGGGGGTCTTTTGGGACTTCAGCGGTCTCCTAACCAGGAGTGTTTATCTGATCTTAAAGATTTGGTTTCTGACAGACCTGGGACTCTGATAGCAGTTTTTCCTGTTATATTTTCTTTCCTTTCCTTTTCCCTGTCAGTCCTTTTTTTTCCCCCTATTTCTTCTTTTCCATCCTATTGTTCCCCTTTTCCTTGCAATCTATCTTTGCAGCGCCTCTAGCTTTTGAGGCTGCTGCAGTCTTTTCATTCCCTTTTCCTTAAAAATGGCGTGTGCTTCTCGTCGGCCTTTCTACCTGGCTTTTCTGGGAAGCGGGGCTGCGCATGCGCCGGTGTTCCAGAAGGTGGCGTGGATGCGGCCGGCCGTGTCAGTTCAGATGGTCTCTGGCTCTGCACTGTGTATATGCAATGTCCTATCGAAGATTGGGGCAATTAAATCTTTTTGCTCCTATTACATTGCAGATGGGTTTTTTGACCTGCAGCTGCCTCTTCTCCTGTATATAAGGGTGCCAGAGTCCTCAGTATGACAGCCTTTTATCTCCTGAAAGGTCACCTGTGTCTGGAGCTCCTGTGAGCGCCTCTTTTTCCCTACGTGATAGGTCCTTATTAAATGCCTCCCTTCCTTCAACATTTTCTTTTTTTTTAAACTTTTTTCTTTTTTAAATCTTAAAAAAAAAAAAAAAATGTGTTTAACTGGTTACCTTTATTTTTCTTTGTAGCTGCTCTCTCTGTCATGGTCATGAATCGATCGCCATCTGACCAAGAGCCTCATATTATTCTTAGGTAAAAAAAATAAAAAATAAAAAGAAGATAATTACAGCAATAAAAAAGAGCGCATTAACGCTGGCACATTTTTTGTTCGAGCCCTGTACATTTAAAGAAGTCAAAGGGGACAACCAGGCATCTGCAAGAATCCATCAATGTCAGTCTGGACCCCCATGGTCATTCGTTAGAGGCACTGATCAAGTGGTAGACAAAAATCCACAAGGGGTCACTGTTCATCTCCCTCTCCAAGCCACGATAGGCCCAGGAAGTGCTGGGCATGAGGTGCCACTCCTATGGCTGATAAGTTAGTCTGCAGGAACTGTTTCAGGGATTATGCCGCGGACAGAAAATCTGAAGGTCAACAGGTGGCGGATCTTTTGAAAAAAGTTGTCAAAGATTCATTTTCTAAACTGATGGCCTCCATGCCCTTTCATCAAAAACCTCAGCATACTCAGGAAGAGTAGGCAGAGCAGGCTGTTCCTGGCCCGTCCACAAATTAGTCTATCCTCCCAAATTCAGAATGACCCTCTAAGCCGTCAACAGATAAAAGACCTGTCTGAGGAATCATCCGATAAGTCAGATTCCACCAGGTTTAGCTTCACTCTAGTTAAAAATCCTAGATCCAAGCAGTGAAACAGGCCATTGACTGGGAAGAGCCCGAAGAGCCACATAAGAAAGTAAAAAGTTGTTTTCCTTTCCTAAGAAAATGTTTTTCCTTTTTCCCTGTTATGGATGAGATCAAGGGCCTCATTGAGGAAGAGTAGAAGAAAACGGAGATGTAAGATTCCCTCTAAATTGTCTTAATAAATCATACCTGCTGGCGGAGGAAGATGCGGTTATGCTTGATCGCCTCCCAGTAGTCAACGCAGCAGTGGTCCGTTAGCTAAAAATATAACTTTACCCATGGATGATTCAACCTCTGTTAAAGACCCTCTGGATAGACATATTGATACCAATTTGAAGAAAGCTTATCAGACAGTCCGAGGAGCCTGTAGATCAGCAATCGCTCTAACATCAGTGTCCAATGCCCTCAGTATGTGGACAGACAAACTAGAAACAGCGATTCAACAAGAAGTCCCCAAGGAGGACATAAATAAAGCACTTGAAGAACTCAAGCTTTCTGATGATTTTGTTGGAGAAGCAGCTATTGATATCATCAGATGCTCGGCCAGACCTATGTTGTATACTGTGATGGCTAAACTAGCCTTATGGGTAAAGCCATGGGTGGCAGATGGAGCATCAAATCAAAATTCGTGCAAGATTTACTTTCGAAGACAATGCTCTCTCCGGTAAAAAGCTTGAAAAAGCTATTTTCTACGTGACGAGGGGGGGGGGGCAAGTCTTCTGCCTCAAGTCCCCCAGGACCCCACTAAGTCCTTTTGACTCTGGGCCGTCACAGGAGATCCCGGTCGGTGCCAGGCTGCAACTATTTTTGAAAGCACCAATGCAAGGATCCCTGGGTTGTTTCTACAGTCTGTTTCAGTCACTTTTAGACCTTTTCAGATCACCTCCCTCAAAATTTCTTCTCACCCACAAGGATTCCGAGTTCTCCACTAAAAGCAGAGGTTACTTCCTGCTCTTTCTGCAAACCCAAAAGGCAGTTATTTCAGTCCATCCTTCGGAGAGGTATACGGGTTTCTATTCCACTCTCTTTCAAGTCCCAAAAAGAAATGGAGGTTGGAGACCGGTAATAAGAAATTAAACCTCTACATACATCTGGAATCTTTTAAAATGGAGTCTCTCCAGACAATCATCCAGGTCATACAGTTGGAAGACTGGATGCTATCCGTGGATCTCCAGGATGCATACTTACACATACCTATTCTTCTAGCTTTTCAGAGGTATCTAAGATTTGTGATTGGCCAACTTCACCTTTAAGTCTGGAGCCTGCTCTTCGGCTTTGTACCTCCCCAAGAGTATTTACAAAAGTTCTGATCTCAGTACTACCCCCCCTGAGAGAGAGGGGGCTCAGAGCCTTTCACTATCTGGTCGATATTCTGCTACTAGCAAATAGTTAGACTCGAACATCGTCTGTTTGGCCGTTCGCCGAATTTCGAACATTATGGGCCGTTCGCGCCAAATTCGAGTGGCGCGTCACGGCCCATAATTCACTGCGGCATTGCAGTGCATTGCTGGCTGATGATTGGCCAAGCATACACTATGACCCGCATGCTTTGGCCAATTACAGCGTGGCAGCCTTGTGTAGTGTGTTGCGGCGGTGGTTAAAGACAGACAGAGAGAGAGAGAGAGAGACAGTGTCATTTCATTTGAGTTAGATAGAGCAGGCAGGCGAGTCAGTTAGCTTCAGTTACAGTGTGTAGAGGATATACAGTATATGCATCCTAGGTGTTGTATATATATTTATACACTGTATTCAGTTTAGCTAGATCCGTTCCTGGTATTCTCTTCATAATATACTGACATGCAGGCAGGTGATTGTGCTAGCTACAGTATTTTCACTTAGTGTACTGTGTCCTTTGAACAGTGTGCACCTAAAGCTTACCTGAATTCAATTGCTGGTGTTCTGATACAAATACAGGCAGGGAGCTGCAGTATTTTGCTTTAGTGTCCTTTGCACAGTGTGCACCTAAAGCTTACCTCAATACAATTGCTGGTGTTCTGATACAAATACAGGCAGGGAGCTGAAGTATTTTGTTTTAGTGTTCTTTGCACAGTGTGCACCTAAAGCTTACCTGAATACAATTGCTGGTGTTCTCATATAAAAACAGGCAGGGAGCTGCAGTATTTTGATTTCGTGTCCTTTGCACAGTGTGCACCTAAAGCTTACCTGAATACAATTGCTGGTGTTCTGATACAAATACAGGCAGGGAGCTGCAGTATTTTGTTTTAGTGTTCTTTGCACAGTGTGCACCTAAAGCTTACCTGAATACAATTTCTGGTGTTCTCATACAAATACAGGCAGGCAGCACTTGAAGAGGAGAGCAGACTCTGGTAATGAGATAAAGAGAAAGAAGGCGCCTCTAAGTGCAGAAATAAAAACTATTATCCCAAAAGGGTTAAAAACACTTACAAAGTGATCCGGCATCCTCATGGTCCCAGTGTGTCTTAGGGATATCCAAAGGTGTAACTGTGTGGCAGCGCTGTTCCAAAGTGGCCGGCAAATGTGGGCGGTCTATGGGCGGGACTATGGGTGGACATAAACGGGACAAAGGGAAGCACTATTATCCCAGGCTTGCAATATGCTTATACAAGCATACCAAGTGACATGAATAAATATAATTTTACATTTGATATATTTTCTATAACTTTTATATATACTTTTTATAGTATACTATGGATTTATTGATGTGTATTGTTGATGTATCTACGTACAGTGAGTGACGTGCCATCTGGCTGCTATGTTCCATTTGTATGCAGTGTCACTGGCTATTTGCGTTGTGCATCCTTCCTGCTGTTTTGTTTTGCATCGGTCTGTCCTGCTTGTTTCTTCCCTTTCTGTGTCCAGCACTCTATTTGTATATTTATTCATGTTAATTTTTATGCCTGTTTAAGCATATTGCAATCCTGGGATAATAGTGCTTCCCTCTGTCCTGTTTATGTCCGCCCATATTCCCGCCCAAAGCCCGCCCACAGACTATAAGAAGCTCAGGTTCTACTAACCTCCAGTCATTGACTTGAAGAAGGAACCAATCAGCAGTTCCGAAACGCATCCCATTCGGATGACCTCACTTCCAGTTTGCAGTCCACGCTGGTTGCTGGTCCCCTCCCGCTGGCGTCACCGGGATTTGTGCTCCACGCTGCCCCTGACCTGTCCCTGACAGAGTGGTGGTCTCCCTAGTATCCTGAGAGCTGTGGTTTCCATCTGCCGGCCACTTTGGAACAGTGCTGCCAGACAGGGATGAGCCGAACACCCCCCAGTTCGGTTCGCACCAGAACTTGCGAACAGGCAATAAATTTGTTCGAACATCCGAACACCGTTAAAGTCTATGGGACTCGAACATGAAAAATCTAAAGGGCTAATTTTAAAGGCGTATATGCAAGTTATTGTTATAAAAAGTGTTTGGGGACCCGGGTCCTGCCCCAGGGGACATGTATCAATGCAGAAAAAAGTTTTAAAAGCTGCAGTTTTTTCGGGAGTAGTGATTTTAATAATGCTTAAAGTGAAACAATAAAAGTGAAATATTCCTTTTAATTACCTAGGGGGTGTGCGTAGTATGCCTGTAAAGTAGCGCTTGTTTTCTGTGCTTAGAACAGTCCCTGCACAAAATGTAATTTCTGAAGGAAAAAAAGTAATTTAAAAGCACTCGCGGCTATAATGAATTGTCGGCTCCCGGCAATACAGAGAAAAGTCATTGATAAAACCTGCGTTACATCAGAGGGGGGCGGGGTCACCTGCACATCACTGGGGAAACCCGGGTTTCCCCTTGCGTCAGAGGGGGATGGGGTCACGTGACGGGTGGCCCCGCCCTCTGCTACATAAGAGACATGTCAGGCTGCTGGGATTCCCGGGGTGTCTCCAGTGGAGACAGGATGCTTGCTGTTCCTCGCTGCGCTGGACATCATCATTGGAGCCTGGACCTGGAGAGGAGAGAACATCCATCGCAGGATACCGAGAGTGGATTACCACCGCTGGAATCTTATTTTTATTTTTTTTATTTTTAATATAGGACTTTTCCCAACGGTGTCTGTGTGTTTATTTACTATTTTTTACACTTTCTTTGTGAAATGGTAGGGGTACAATGTACCCCTTACCAATTCACATAGGGGGGGCCGGGATCTGGGGGTCCCCTTTGTTAAAGGGGTCTTCCAGATTCCGATAAGCCCCCCGCCCGCAGACCCCCACAACCACCGGGCAAGGGTTGTGGGGATGAGGCCCTTGTCCCCATCAACATGGGGACATCCTCCCCATGTTGAGGGCATGTGGCCTGGTACGGTTCAGGAGGGAGGGGGGGCCGCTCTCTCGTCCCCCCCTTTTCCCCTGCGGCCGGCCAGGTTGCGTGCTCGGATAAGGGGTCTGGTATGGATTTTTAAGGGGACTCCACGCCATTTTTTTTTAAATTTGCGGCGGGGTTCCCCTTAATATCCATTCCAGACCTGAAGGGCCTGGTAATTGAATTCTGGGGAACCCCCACGTTTGTTTTTTTTTTATCAATGGCTTTTGTATGTATTGCCGGGACTCGGGAGCCGACAATTCAGTTAATAGCCGCGAGTCAGTTTTAAATGACTTTTTTTCTTTCAAAAATGACATTTTTTGCAGGGACAGTTCTAAACACGGGAAACATGCGCCACTTTACATGCATATCATACACACCCCCCAGGTACGAAATTTAAAGGAATATTTCACTTTTATTTTTTCATTTTAAGCATTATTAAAATCACTGCTCCCGAAAAAACGTCCGTTTTAAAAATTATTTTTGCATTGATACATGTCCCCTGGGGCAGGACCCAGGTCCCCAAACACTTTTTAGGACAATAACTTGCATATTAGCCTTTATAATTAGCACGTTAGATTTCGAACGTTCGAGTCCATTGTATTTAATAGGGTTCTAAAGTTCACACGAACGTTTTGTCTGTTCGCAGGTTCTGGTGCGAACCGAACAGGGGGGTGTTCGGCTCATCCCTGACCTCCACCTTTCTAACCTTGCCATCCCTGCTTGGTAGAGCATTGACAATAAGTCTTACTGGCCACTCGTTCCTGCCTTCTTGGCTGTCCTCAAACAGAATTACATCACCCACTTTTACATTTGGGCGATCCTCAGTCCATTTCCTACGGCGTTGCAGATTTGACAGATACTCTCTTTTCCATCTTTTCCAAAAAGTGTCTGCCAAGCATTGTACTTGCTTCCATTGTTTTGCATGAACTTGTGTTGTACTTATGGTTCCAGATGGAGCAGACAAAGAGTTCACCTTTTGAGTCAACAACATTGCTGGGGAAAGGACCATAGGTGTATCTGGGTCTGAGGACACAGGAACTATAGGCCTGGCATTCATAATAGCTGTGACCTCTGCCATAAAGGTGCTTAAAGTCTCATGAGTCAAGTGAGCAGGTTTGGTTTGTAGCAACATAGCGTCCAAGATTCGCCTGGCAATACCTATAAGTCTCTCCCAGACACCACCCATATGTGATCATCCTCTGTCTTGGAGAAAGTCTTGCAATTGTGATTCGCTGTCACAAATGTTAAGTTCTTTGCAGGCTCCCACAAAGTTTGTTCCTCTGTCAGAACGGAGCAGTTTTGCTGGGCCACAAATTGAGAAGAATCTCCTCAAGGCATTAATAAAGCTTGATGTTGACATGGCTTAAAGTAGCTCTATGTGTACAGCTCGGGTGGACAAACAAGTAAAAAGGACTGCCCATCGTTTACTGTCCGCACTGCCTCCTCTAGTGCGACGGGTTAAAACAGACCACGGACCAAATACATCTAAGCCCACATTGGTGAAAGGTGGTTGAGCAATTACTCTGTCCTCTGGTAGCTCTGCATCTTTTGTCTTTGTAATCTTCCTCGCAGCTTGCGACAGATGACACATTTGTGTATAACAGCTGATACCAAGCGTTTGCCACCAAGAATCCAGAAACCTGCTGATCTAATTGCACCTTCTGCGATGTGTCGCCCTTGGTGAACTACTTGTTCATGATAGTACCTAACAAGCAGTGTAGCAATGTGTTTATCATAAGGTATAATGACAGGCTGTTTCTCTTCCTCTTGAAAGTTCAGCAAGAGACAAACGTCCACCTACTCTCAACAACTCATTCTTGTCTAAAAAGGGGCTAAGCCTCCTAAGACGGCTTTGTTTTGGGAATGTATTTTGTTTTTTGAAGCAGTAAATTTCCTTCTGGAAATGTTTGTTTTGAACAGAAACAATTATAACAGACTTTGCCTGAGCAAGTTCTACTAGATTGACCTGTTCATGGAAACTTTCCCACCTTCTGACCTGATTGCTATTGGTTTCTCTCCGGAAGGTTTTAGCGACATGGATGAGTCTGGCTAGGGTCTTAACTAATATCTTCCAGCAAGAAAATTTATCAAAGCAATGTGAGTGAAGTGTGGCTTCAGAAGCTTTGGTACTGAAACTCATAATTTCCGCTCTGATTTCAGGGTCAGCCTCGGGCTCTATGAGTGGATAAACATTAGCAGTGTCTATCTGCTCACAGTGTGGTTGGTACAGAAAGGATGGGCCTGAGAACCATATAGAGTTCTGAAGACATGCTGCTTGAGTAGGTCTAGTGGCATAATCTGCAGGGTTTTGCTCTGTAGGTACATAGAACCACTGATCTGGGTGTGAAGATTGCCTGATTCTATTCACTCTGTTGGAGACATACAGATAGAACCTCCTAGTAGTGTTGCAAATGTACCCTAGGACAGTCTTGCTATCAGTGAAGTATTTCACATCATCAAAGTCAGTGTCTAGTTCATCTGTGATTAGCTCAGACATTTTGACTGCAAGTACAGCAGCACAGAACTCTAAACGAGGAATCGTGTGGGCTGGTTTAGGGCTTAATTTGGACTTTCCCATGACAAATCCAACATGACACACATTTTCTGCATCAATTACTCTCAAGTAAGCTTCTGCACCTATAGCTGTGGTGGATGAGTCTGAGAAGATGCACAGTTCTTTCCTGCAAGCTGATGATAGGGACACGGGCACATAGCATCTGTCTATCTTCAGGTTCTCTAATGCTTGTAAGGATTCTGTCCATTGAACCCACTCAGTTAGTATCTACTGTGGAAGCAATACATCCCGTTCACTTTTCCCAGATGACAGTTCCCGAACTAAGACTTTACCTCTTATTGTCACAGGTGATACAAACCCTAAGGGATCATAGAGGCTATTTACGGTGGATAGAATGCCTCTATGTGTAAAAGGCTTTTCCTCTGAGGAAACTCTGAACACAAAACTATCTGTTTCTAAATCCCAACTGAGGCCTAGGCTTTTCTGCAGGGGAAGGGTGTCTGTATCTAGGCAAAGATCTTTAAGGACCTTAGCTCTGTCTGCTACAGGGAAGGCTTCCATTACTTTTTGGCTGTTAGAAGCGATTTTATGAAGACACAGGTTGGATTCTGCCAGCATTTGCTTTGCTTTACTGAGGATGGAAATTGCATCTTCAGGTGTGCTAGCAGAAGCGAGTCCATCACCTACATAAAAATGTCTCAATACAAAATGTTTGGCCTCTTGTCCATAGCACTCTGCATTTTTCTGGGCAGCCTTTTGCATGCAGTATATAGCGACAGCAGAGGGGCTATTACCAAATATGTGCACTTTCATTCTGTACTCAACAGTTTCTTTGTCTGGGTCATTGTCTTTGTACCAGAGAAGATGTAGGAAGTCTCTGTGGTCTTCTCTGACAAGAAAGTAAATAAAACATTTGTTGCACATCTGCTGTGAAAGCAACGGGCTCTTTTCTGAAGCGCATGAGGACACCTAGCAAAGTATTGTTTAAGTCAGGGCCACTCAACATTACGTAATTTAAAGAGACCCCTTTATACTCTGCACTGGAATCAAAAACTATTCTGATTTGGTTGTTTGTGTGGATGGTAAACACCGAACATTGGTAGATACCAGTGTTCCCTGTCTGTTTCAAGTGGTCCTGCAACTTCAGCGTGATCATTGTCTAGCATCCCTTTAATGACTTCAGTGAAATCTCTTTTCACTTCTGGCTTTCTCTGCAGTGTTTTGCTGAGTGAATGCAAACGCTTCATGGCTTGCTCCCTGTTACTAGGCAAAACACGTCTGGGTGTCCGAAAGGGGAGAGGGGCCACCCAACTGTGATTGTCATCTTGGTAAGCCTCTCTATCCATAATCTGCAGGAAGGTCTGATCTTCTATAGAGAGGGTCTGTTTATCATCATCTTTAGTTTTCTGGAACACTGTAATCCCTAGATTGTCTGTCTCAATGTTGGAATTGACTTCTTCTTTACCATATAGTGTAGGAGAGTCACAGTGTTGTGTTGACCTACCAAAGCTTTCCTTGACAACGAAGCTGTTGTGACAGGGACTGAGAAGAGATGTGCGTCCATTTGTTAACACAGACGTCTTCAAAGTGCTAATGTTGTCAGGCTGGTGCACTGTCCCCAGGCAAACTTCTCCTACAATGACCCACCCCAGGTCCAGTCTCTGTGCATAGGGAGCATTATAAGGTCCATTGATTTGTTGGCGCACCTTGTGTACCTGAATAATGTCTCACCAAAGAAGTAGAAGGATAGAAACATCTGGCTCAACAGCTGGGATAAGGTGAGTAATTGAGCAGAGGTGAGGGTGGTGATGGGCTACTTCTGGAGAGGGAATCTCAGTTTTGTCATCAGGTATCATGCCACACTCTATTAGGGTAGGAAGTGGGAACTTCTTATTGAAGGATTCAATGGTAAAGTCATCAGTAGCTCTTCTCCCTGTGGCTTCAATTGTCCCCGCACATGTCCTTAGAGTGTATGGAACTGCACTTGCCTTGAGGTTAAAGATATCAAAGAAATCTGACTTTGCAAGGGATCTGTTGCTCTGTTCATCTAGCACCATGGGCGTCCGCTCCATAGGGCAAGGGGGGTCGTTTGCCCCCCCCCCTAGAATCCTAAGATTAGACAGTAACACTTGACCCCTGTGATGGCCGCTGCGGCAGCCGTGGACTTTTTTTCTAAGTCTGCTGCCTGATGGCTGGGCTGCTCTCCACCGCCCCAGGTGCCACACATTAGGTGGGGGGGGGGGTGTCAGGCGGCTCCCCCATCCTCCCCTGTATGAAACAGTGAGAGCTTGGTAGTGCAGCGGCGATGTGACATGCTGACAGTGCAGGGAGAAGCTCAGGCGGACTGACCCATTGTCACACACCACTGTGCATCTCACTCTCTGTTATATTCTAAGAGCTCAGCGAGTACAACTCCCCCCCCTCCACAGGAATGGAAGAGTCTGCATGGGCTCTGCCTCCCCCCTCCCCTCTGTTTCTGTGTCCTGTCCATGCTCCGTGCATCTGAAAGGAATGTGGGGGCGGGAACATTTAAACAAGTAGCTGACAGCTAAAGAGCTGCCGACTGAACTAGTGTGAGACTGAGCATCTTGGGAACATCAAGTGAGTTATCAGCACTGTCACTGTGTCCAGACTCTGCCCTCTCTCTCCCAAATCTTTCACTCCCCCTCTTTCCTCTGTTGTCCTCTAGCAGAGTCTTTCATTAACTCTATGTTGATAGTTTGCCCCCATCATGTTCCTTTAGCCAGGGTTTTCACTAGTGTGTGATCATAGACATTGCATGTGATTTGCCCTGCATTGCTGTGCAAATCACATGCGATGTCTGTGCGATGCAAATTCAACCAAACAAACTGCATGGCTGAAATCGCATTTGCACCAAAAGCGATTGGTGCAAGACCCTTTTTTTTTTCGGTCCGCACTGGTATCGGAGTGGATGGGTGCTCACAGCTATGCAATCCGATTCCTGCACTATTTCACAGTTCTCACTGCAATCTGGGGGTGTCATTAATTTTACATTGACACCCGTAACAGTTTGCAAAGGGCAGCGTAAATGGCCAACAAGCAACATGCAATGCAGGAATCCGTACTGGAATCGCGCTGATCCTTGCATTGCATATATGTGAACCAGGACTCAAGTGGGATCACACTGATGCACTGTGGTTCAGTTGCAGTGCTGGTGTATACACAGTTTTCCTGCATTTACATCCATTTTCACTACAGTCCCACAGACTTCTATTAGATTTCACATTTTTGCAACATTTTCTGAAAGCGCACCAAATGTTTTCTATACTGCATCTTTGGTGTGCATTCAGAAAACACAGTAAAATTACACAATCTAATAGAAGTCTGTGGGACTGCAGCTAAAAATGGGGATAAAATGCAGAAAAACTGTCAATACCCCAGCACTGCGACAAACTTCAGGACACCAGTGTAAACCCAAAGGCTTCAGGATGCTGTGTAATGTAAAGGCGTCCAGAGGTGCAGGGGGTTGTGTAATGTAAAGGCGTCCAGAGGTGCAGTAGGTTGTGTAATGTAAAGAAGTCCAAAGGCTTCAGGATGCTGTGTAATGTAAAGGGGTCCAGGAGGTGCAGGATGCTGTGTAATGTAAAGGGGTCCAGGAGGTGCAGGGTGCTGTGTAATGTAAAGGAGTCCAGAGGTGCAGGGTGCTGTGTAATGTAAAGGAGTCCAGAGGTGCAGGGTGCTGTGTAATGTAAAGGAGTCCAGAGGTGCAGGGTGCTGTGTAATGTAAAGGGGTCCAGGAGGTGCAGGGTGCTGTGTAATGTAAAGGAGTCCAGAGGTGCAGGGGGTTGTGTAATGTAAAGGCGTCCAGAGGTGCAGGGGGTTGTGTAATGTAAAAGAGTCCAAAGGCTTCAGGATGCTGTGTAATGTAAAGGGGTCCAGGAGGTGCAGGGTGCCGTGTAATGTAAAGGAGTCCAGAGATGCAGGGTGCTGTGTAATGTAAAGGAGTCCAGAGGTGCAGGGGGTTGTGTAATGTAAAGGCATCCAGAGGTGCAGGGGGTTGTGTAATGTAAAGGCGTCCAGAGGTGCAGGGGGTTGTGTAATGTAAAGGAATCCAGAGGTGCAGGGGGTTGTGTAATGTAAAAGGGTCCAGAGCTGTGGGGTGCTGTGTAACGTAAAGGGGTTCAGAGGTGCAGTTGTGGATAGGGGGTACACAGTAGTGACAAAGATATTGAAAGATGCAGGGGGCACAGTGGCTGGTTTTTACATTTTAACGTGGGGGGGGCGCGCTTTTAACCCCCGCTAGTGGTCGAAGAAAGGGTTAAATGCGGCTATCGCCGCTGCCGAAGCGCCCCCCCCCCCCTGAAAAAATTTCAGCGGACGCCCATGTCTAGCACCGCATACATTTTCACTGTCCTTTCTTGCCAGTGGGATACACAGTCACTAAACAGATTTTAGAGCATGATCGTGCACCCTTGCCTTGTCCACATACTTCAGTGCAATTAGACATTACTGAGGAGAGTGGGGTCTCTTGTTGCTCCCTGCCCTGATCTTTCCTGCGTTCTACAGTCTCTAGTGGGGCAGGAGCAGGGCCTGGGTGCAAAGCTGCAATATGTCTCTCACTGCCACATTCTGTACATTCTACTGGTATTTTGCAGTCTTTGGCAATGTGATAAGTAGATCCGCAACACTTGAAACAGATGTCATTTTGTTTAAGAATAGACATCCGCTCTACAATGGGTTTGCTTCTAAAGCCTTTGCATTTCTTTAGTGGATGTGTTTTTTTGTGTATTGGGCAATGTCTATCAGGGTTTTCTATGGTGTGTACCTTGTGGGTGCTTTGGTAGTCTGTGACTTCTGAAGGTACAGCTGTTTTATGTGTGGATACAGAGGTCCTACCGTGAGGTCTGTGAAGATTCTCAGGTCTGTGTGATTGATTGCCACTGGTGGTGAAGGCGAAACTGGGATCACTTCGGATTTTCGCTTGCTGCCGGACAAACCTAGAAAACACAGAGAAAGAGGGAAAAGCGACTCCATAATCTTCTTTGAATTGACCTCCCACAAACATCCACTTGTCTTGCAGATTTAAGGGTCGTTTCT
Organism: Rana muscosa; assembly: GCA_029206835.1. Taxonomy (NCBI): domain Eukaryota; kingdom Metazoa; phylum Chordata; class Amphibia; order Anura; family Ranidae; genus Rana; species Rana muscosa. The sequence continues at coordinate 181,852,422 of CM055127.1, forward strand.
CTACTATGGAATTAGTGCCCCTAGCTGTATCTAGATATGAAAGTCCTGGCAAGTAGCCATCCTCTTTGGCATATTCTATCTCTAGTAGAAGATCACTTAGTTCTTGTAGCCGCACGTTGTCTCTGTAGCCCACCTTGGCAAAGACTTCATGTTTTTTCAACAGTGCTCCTTCTATTACCTCTGGGTATCCATATGTTTCTTCTAGTCTTTTCCAGGTCATGTTGAGTCCTGCTGCAGGGTTGAACAGGTTTGCTCTTCTCATCCTCTTAGCATGCTCTGCTGACTCCGTACCAAGCCATTTTATCATTAAATTAAACGTATCTGTTGGTGACAAGTTCAGACCTTCAGTGGCATTCAGAAAGGAAGATTTCCATGCCCAATAGTTTTCAGGACAGTCATCAAATTGGAGAAAGCCTGAGCTAATCATTTCTTTGCGGATGGGATATTTGGTGACATCCACTGCACATTGTTGTTCGCACATGTAATCTATGGGTTGAGGTGATGGGAACACTTGTTTTTTTGTTCTTAGGGGTTTCTGGTGCTTCATTCTTGGTTTGGTGGCAGCCGCTGACATGTGGTTGATTGGGCCTGCTCAGGGGGTATGTTGGTCTCAGCCTGCATTCCTTTGCTTCAAGTTTAAGAGGCTGTTCCTTTGTGTGCGCATCAGTAAGGTTCTGGATTAGTTCACTTGTACAGTCTACAGAGAATAGAGGTTTTTCTGGAACCTCTGAGTCTTTATATGATTTTTCACTTCCTGACTGACTTGTTTCCATGTAGGCAGCGGCCTCTGCTTCAGCAGCTGCAGCAGCAGTCTGTCGCTGCAGGATGAGCAATTTTGATTCTAATTCCGCTTTCTCCTGCATCATCATGGCTTCTTTTTCTGCGTAACAAAAAACGAAAACTGCTCAGGTGTGGATGTCCTCCAAGTAGTGATCTCTTCCCAGCAGCCACGGGTGCAAACAATGCAAATATAGGCAAAACAAAAGAAACAATCTTCTGGACAGCAGCACTCCAGATAAAAAGCCTTTATTTTGTAAAATCCTAAATTCCAAAACCACACTGCAAGTCACAGCACACTGGTCAAACTGGCTGATGCGTTTCACACTGTACTATTGTTTATTTATAGTACAGCCAGTTTGACCAGTGTGCTGTGACTTGCAGTGTGGTTTTCGGATTTTACAAAATAAAGGCTTTTTGTCTGGAGTCCTGCTGTCCAGAAGATTGTTTCTTTTCTTTTTCTGCATACTGTAGCTGGACGCGGGCAGCTTCTACCTTGGCACGAGCTCTAACTGCTGAGGAACTTGCTGCGGACATCCTGCTAGCCCGTGAAGATCTGGACACATGTGATTGTGCATCGTCTTGCTGGACACTGGGAATGTTCTCCCTGCCTTGCTGTGTCGGCGGTAGTGTGTCATCAACCTGGTACTTTGTTCCTGATCTTAGACTCATGCTGCAGTAATGGCGTCTCAAATTATTCCAGACCGCCTCGTGGTTATCTTTTTACTGTTCTGCTTTGCGTTATTGAACTGTTGTATAACACTAGTCAGACAGCTTAACAATAATTCAGAAGTCAAGAAACGTGAGACATCAAATCTGTATGTATTCTTTTTCCAAAAAACTTTTTTGTAAAACTACAACAAAACATAAACAAAACATATGTGTCAGTACATTAAACATTATACAGCAGCCTAACTCCATCAGCGAGGGTACTCACAGACAACTCCACCACTAGTCCAGGAATATATAGAGAGCTCTTCTGAATGCAGCCTGCTAGATCCAAAAGCAAAAAGCAGTCATGAAATGGAGGAAATACAGTTCCAGGTTAAAGGTTACTGCTTCTAACTCTGAGGAAAATACCACTTCCTGTCACTAGATGGCAGCAACATCAAACTAACATTGCAGTATAATATGTAACAGCACATTGCACATATTACTATGAACAATATTGGCAGAACACGCAGGGTTCCCCTTAATATCCGTACCAGACCTGAAGGGCCTGGTAATTGAATTTGGGGTGACCCCCACGCATTTTTTATTTTTTGAATCAATTACTTTTCTCTGTATTGCCGGGAGCCGACAATTCATTATAGCCGCGAGTGCTTTTAAATGACTTTTTTTCCTTCAGAAATGACATTTTGTGCAGGGACAGTTCTAAGCATGGGAAACAAGCGCTGCTTTACAGGCATTCTATACACACCCCCCAGGTACGAAATTTAAAGGAATATTTCACTTTTATTGCTTCACTTTAAGCATTATTAAAATCACTGCTCCCGAAAAAACGTCAGTTTTTAAAACTTTTTTTTGCATTGATACATGTCCCCTGGGGCAGGACCCGGGTCCCCAAACACTTTTTATGACAATAACTTGCATATAAGCCTTTAAAATTAGCACTTTAGATTTCTCCCATAGATTTTTACAGGGTGTTCAGCAGCTTTTCGAATTTGCTGTGAACACCCCAAATTGTTCGCTGTTCGTCAAACGGGCGAACAGCCAATGGTCGACTCGAACTCGAATCTCATCCCTACTGCCACACAGTTACACCTTTTGATATCCCTGAGACACACTTTAACAATCATTATGCCGTATCACCTGCCCTCATTTACACATGATGTGCTCCTTTTCGTCAAGTGGAAGTGTTTTTAACCCTTTTGGGATATTAAAGTTTTTTATTTCTGCACTTAGAGGCACCTTCTTTCTGTCTCTAAGTTCCCTCCCCGACACAAATTTCCAGCTGCTTTTATCTCCTGTGTCGGAGAGCTTGTCAGACATTATCATGCTGATAGCAGAGGAACAGAGCAGCAGAAAGACACAGCACTTAGAGCTTTGGAGAGAGATATAATAAACACTGCAGATATACAATATGTGCCCAGGTCAGATTTCATGAATGGGGTTTACATCCACTTTAACTGGCTGCATCTAATTTCATAATAAAATATATACTGAATAAAAATAACTTTGTGGGACCCTAATATATATTTTAAAACTTTGTTATGTACCTTAACAATTTATTTTTCACTCATTGACCAGCTGATTGAGGACTTATCAGTACTCTGTAAAGCACTTAATGCGGAGTTCCGCTGAAAAAAATAATAAATAAAAGTCAGCAGCTACAAATACTGCAGCTGCTGACTTTTAATATTAGGACACTTACCTGTCCAGGGCGCCCGCGATGTCGGCACCCGAAGCCTATCTGTCCCTCGGCTCTCGGGTGCTGCCGCCGCCATCTTCAGTAAGGGAATCAAGAAGAGAAGCCTTGCGGCTTCCCTTCTTGGTACTCTACTGCGCATGCGCGAGTCGCACTGCGTGATCCCACTGGTTCCTGCTGTCTTCTGGGACCTGTGTGTCTCCCAGAAGACAGCGGGGGGGGCGGAGAGGGTGCCGGACGTGGCGTAGGTCGCAGCGGCAACCTATGCCCGGAAGTGGGAGCAAATACCTCCTCCCCCCTGAGAGGTGCCAAATGTGACACCGGAGGGGGGGATGATTCCGAAAAGTGGAAGTTTCCATATTTTAGGAATTGCCTCATATCCATTGCCTCCCATAAACACAAATAAACAAAGAATCCCATCTTTGAGATTTACAGGCATTTCAGCAAAAGTTGGCATTAGAAGAAATAAGATTCACGCAACAAAAAAACTAAAAGTCCCCCATTACATTCAGGAGCTGACACTGTGTAGATCAAAAACAAAAACGTCAAGGTACCACTAAAATGACTGCCATGGAGAGTCCAGTGTACAAAACAAATCACTTTATCAAAAATATTAATACAGGTCTATATAATAAACTCGCAGCTAAAAAGTAAAAAAAAACTCTTTATTACATACAAAAATAGAGATAGAAATAAAATACAATGGTTAATTTCATGGTATGATTTTATCTCAAATTTTTTTTTTATTGTACAAGAAGTTTTATTGAACATTTTCAGTAAATACAGAAAACCGAGTTCACAAAGGCAGAGAGTATAGAATGGTTACAACCGGGTGGAGGACCTAATGACTTTACATAATTCTATATCTATTGGATAGACTATTTCTTATGCCGCGTACACACAATCGTTTTTCATGCCGTTAAAAATGCCATTTTTAAAAATAGCCATTAAAACCGATCGTGTGTATGCTCCAGAGCATTTTTAACGGCGTGAAAAACGGCCATTAAAAATGTCGAACATGCTCTATTTTTTCACGTCGTTTTTCATGTCGTTTTTTTTAACGACGTGAAAAACGATAGTGTGTATGCTTTTACGAGGTGAAAAAAAACGCGCATGCTCAGAATCAAGTATGAGACGGGAGCGCTCGTTCTGGTAAAACTAGCGTTCGTAATGGAGATAGCACATTCGTCACGCTGTAATGGACTGAGAAGCACGAAGACTAAAAAGCGCAAATCGTCTCTCACCAAACTTTATTAACATGAGGATCAGCAAAAGCGTCCCAAAGGGTGGCGCCATTGGAATGGAACTTCCCCTTTATAGTGCCGTCGTACGTGTTGTACGTCACTGCGCTTTGCTCAAGCGTTTTTTTTAATGATCGTGTGGATGCAAGACAGGCTTGAGAGGAAACAAGAAAAAAAACAACGAGAAAAACTTAAAAAAACGTAAAAAATGGCATTAAAAACGTACGTGTGTACGCCGCATAAGATAGAATAATACTAATTTATTGCAGAAACCAGCCATGATTTAATTGTTAAGAAAAACTTTTAAGAATGGAAATGTCATTATCAACTAGTAATATATTTTCCTGTAATGAGTGTTGTAACGGCACCCCAAGTCTGAAAGGGGTTAAACGCCGTTTATGATGTCCCCTCTCCTGGACACACATTCGCTACCGATACTCCACAGTCAGGCGACCACTTCCCATAGGAATTAATCCTTCCAAAAGAACGAGGCAACGCTCTGTATCTTTCCAAAATAGACTGAGCTTTACTGCAACTTTTTATACACTCAACCAATACTGCATTAATCTAAATGAACAATGGTCCAGTTCCACCCACAACATAACAAGGCCCAATACACATTTCAGTTTGAATGATTATGCATGACCCTTTAGGCTAGCTTTTGTCTCCCATTATCAAAAGACTTTACACAATAGAAACATAACAAACTCTCAATACACATCTCACAATGAAAGGATCTGTAGCCTGTCTGTCTGCCAGAGTACAATACCTATAATTACAGACTTAATTACCACAAGCCACACTAGACAGTAGAATGTAAATCACCGCCCACCTCATCACAGCAATGATTACACAACCCCCACACACAGTATACATCCAATCTATATACAAAGTATATACAGCATTGAATATGGCTATCACCGATCATAGTGGGGTTTTCATTCACCCTGTGCCCCTAATAGGGACACAGGGTGGTTTACACATAAGAGGCATTGGGGAAGCTGAAGCAAGGGTATCTCATACTTTCTAATGGATTCTGGGTTCCCCGGGCCTTCCCGTTACAAGTGTATATATATGTAACAATGTAAAACTCTTCTTCTTATACTTTTTATTCAATGTTTTATGACAAACTTTACTAAAATACTTGAGCAAGAAAAAAAAGAAAAGAAAACAGAGTTAAAGTGGAGGTCCGCCTAAAATAAATAAATATTTAAAGCCAGCAGCTACAAATACTGCAGCTGCTGACTTTTAATATTAGGACACTTACCTGTCCAGGGAGCCCGCAATGTCGGCAGCCGAAGCCGATCTGTAGCTCCACTCTCGGCTGTTGCTGCCGCCCTCCTCAGGAAGGGAATCAGGAAGTGAAGCCTTGCGGCTTCACTTCCTGGTTCTCTACTGCGCATGCGCGAGTCCCGCTGCGTGTCCTCACTGGTCCCTGCTGTCTTCTGGGACCTGTGTGTCTCCCAGAAGACAGCGGGGAGGACAGAGTAGGCGCCGGAAGTGGCGGAGGTCACCTCGATCGCCGAGGTGACCTATGCCCGCCGTGCCCGGAAGTGGGAGAAAATACCTGTATTACACAGGTATCTGCTCCCTCCTCCCCACTGAAAGGTGCCAAATGTGGCACCGGAGGTGGGGAGGATTCCAAAAAGTGGAAGTTCCATTTTTGGGTGGAACTCCACTTCAACAAAATCACAAAGTATAGAATGGTTACAACCGGGTGGGGGGGCTTTAAGTTGTCCAACTCGTAAGAATAGTCGTAAAAATATGTGGAAGTAAAGATGAGGCATAAGTTCCCATATATGGAAGAGATAACGTGCAGCAGAGTGAGCCATTGCAAAGGAAGGGAGTTGGAGGCACATGTGTAACTATGTGTAAAGAAGAAACATAAGTGGAAGAGGGGGGAACAAGCGGATGGCACGGGATGGGAAGAGGAGAGAGGTGGCTCTTGGGGATAAGTCTACTCAAAGGTCCCCATTGAGTAAGTACAGTAGTGGAAAATAAAAGGCCATTAAAGTGGTTGTAAACCCAGTTTACAAAAAAAATAAAAAATCTAACACCTGCAAGACAAAGGCATAATGAGCTAGTATGCGGTGCCTGACAAAGCACCAGCCGGTGACATGTCGTCCGGAGTTACTTCCGGGCATCGCGGTTCCGGCGCTGTGATTGGCCGGAGCCGCGATGATGCCACTCCTGCGCATGCGTGCGGGACTCGCCGGTAACGGCACAGTCACTGAAAGCAATGGCATGTACGTGCTATTGCTTCAGTGCGCATGTGCCGATTACATCGGCACATGCAAATACAGGGGATATCTCCTAAACGGTTCAGGTTTATGAGATATCCAGGGTAGCTACAGGTACGCCTTATTATAGGCTTACCTGTAGCCAGGGATGGACTGGCCATAGGGACTACCGGGAGTTTCCCAGTGGGCCGATGGCTCAGTGGGCCGTTTTTGGTGGGCGTGATTTTTTGGGGGGCTGGGGGGCAGCATTTTATTGAATTAAAGTGGGCCGGTCTGGATGAAGTCCAGGGCCAAATTTTTGTCCCAGTCCAGCCCTGCCTGTAGCAAAAAGTGTGTTGTAAGGGTTTACAACCACTTTAAGACAGTAACAGGGACTCGTAAAAGTGTGGGGGGATAAAATGTGTTACCCAGGGTCACCAGATTTCTTCATATTTATCAATAAAGATTGCTTAAATTTTAGCATGAATCATGCCCTGGGTAAATCTCTTCTTATGCCCCGTGCACACGATCAGTTTTTCTGCCGGAAAAAGTCAGATTAGAGCTTTTGGTCAGGAATCCCGACCGTGTGTATGCTCCATCGGACTTTTTCCAACAGGAAAACGGCCAAAAACGGCCGAAAAAAGATAGAGAGCTGGTTCTCTTTTTTCTGTTGGGATTCCCGATTAGTCTCAACAAGGTGAAGAGAAGGGGATTTTCCAGGCCCTTGCAATAGCTTGCTTTTCTGCAGTACTTATGTCAGGGCCTGGACTTGAACCTGGGACCTCTGCTGTGTCCGGCAATGACTCTTCTCACTGAGCTGCACATCACCGTATCTGATCTATTGGACAACCCTGCCTTGTGCCTTGACTTCTGCTGGACCTTGAACTCTTTGCTCCTCCCATGAACTTTCTGATTTAAGCCACGTCTCTGCACTTCCTGTTTGCCAGATTATTGTGCTCTCTTCAGCTAGTATGCCGCTTTCGTCTTCCCTACTGCCATCCATATTGTGCTGCCACTTTTTATCGACCCTTGTTTTACAGTTTAAGGGGGAACGCATTACACGCAACGCAATACAACCAGTCGCTGTCTCTTCAATATTGACTCTTTCTAATTTTTATCTTTTGATTTAGCTGCACCTTTACTCCCACTGGTGTGCAGCATAGTTCAGTTAGATTATAACAGCCAGAGACTTTAGCAGTTCCTCAACCGTTTTGTCTGGAAGTTCGCAATTCCTTCAGTCTGGGCATCCCATGTACCCCCAATCCCTATCCAAGTTTTTTGTTACCAAAATAAACACTAAAAACTAAAACCCCTAGACTGTTTCTTGAGCCATCAGAGAGTGTGTGAAAAATCCCTTTTGCCTAGCTGTGGGGGAAATAGGCCCGAAGTCCAGCGGCTCCTTCGGGTGTAGTGCTACAATTACATACTATATTACACAGTACAGTTCTTGATTGTTACATGGTATGTGAATTTATAGACAATCGCAGTAATTCACATCTAACAATACTTATTCATAGCACAATGGAATGTTCAGTTTAAAGCAATTGTAAAAAAGAAAAAAACACCTGCAAGGCAATGACCTAATGTGTAAGTTTGCATCGCATTGGAATGAAGACTTTCAGCACATTACTGTCACCGCTGAGAGGACTGATATCTTCCCCCCCAGTCTTTCTCCTGGGTTCACGTACTCCAGCTATGTTATTGGCTGGAGCCGCACTGACATGTACATGGGAGCCCTCGGTTCCGGCACAGAGCTCTGAAGTTCCAGCAAGGTGTTCCGGACCTTCAGAGCACATGCGCCGATGACGTAACTGGATGCATCCAGGGTGAATATCTCCTAAACGGTGCACGTTTAGGAGATATTCATTTTACCTCCAGGTAAACCTTATTATATAAAAAAAAAAAAATGCGGCGCCTAGAATAGTGACAAAAGCCCAGAAATACGTATGAATCTGGGTATATAATAAGTGAAAATGTGTGACTTAATGTGATCTAGTGAACTGATGACCAGGTGTAGATACACAAATTATAAATTCACACCAAAATCTATATGTCACAATATAATATGAACATACAAAAAAAAAAAAAGTCCAGTGAAAATGCCCAGTATGAGAACTGGGATCAGAAGAGTAGGTGAATGTAAATATAAACATCAGAGCGTGGTCCCCACATTCAGAATCCAGCATGGTCATCAGTTCACTAGATCACATTAAGTCACACATTTTCACTTATTATATACCCAGATTCATACGTGTTTCTGGGCTTTTGTCACTATTCTAGGCACCGCATTTTTATTTTATTTTTTTCTCTTGCATTTTGTCTGATTGCTGATGCTGGCAGCCATTTTTCTTCACTTGTTTCACTTAGTAGCGCAATTTTTTTTCCCCATTTTGTATTTACTTTAAGCCTTATTATAGCCTTACCTGTAGGTAAAAATTACCAAGCTGGCTTTAGGCCCCTTTCACACTTGTGCGACTTGTCCTGCGACTTGGGACAGCAAAGTCGCATGGCAAGTCATAACCCATGATTTCCAATGAGTACCATTCATACCTATGCGTCTTCAAAGTAGTCCCTGCACAACTTGGGTACGACTTTGATGCGCGTTGAGGTCCATAGACCTCAAGTCTCCCTGAAATTGCGTCAAAATTGCGCGTCTTTGAAGTCGTGGTAGTGTACAAGGGGCCTAACTACCGCTTTAAATCAGATAAATACATCTCAGGCGAAACAATAGAGAAAGTGTGCAGAGGCTCGGTTAGCTTTCTTTAGAAAGTAGCCACAGCCTGAGTAGAAAAGCCTGTCCCCTGCAGCATGCTGCAGAGGAGGATCTTTGATTCCTGTGTGGAAGCAGAGGTCTGACATACCCCCTGCTCAGTGATGGCTAGAGCTCTCCAATGGGCAAAGCATATTCTCCCTGCTGTCTTCATTCTTTAGATAATAGTTTTGCATGCATGGGAATATTTGTATGTTCATTTTTTTTTTTTTTCATTTTAGTTTAAGGACAAACATGGGATCTTCTTCAGATCAACAAATAGTGATTATTCCTGGATAATAGATCTACTTCAATCAGATAATTTCAAGGATTGTGTATCAGGTGTCAAACCTTTTGCTATCAGTAATGACCCAATCAACACTGAGAAGTGCTCCTTCGGTATCCTGTACTTCACCAAGAAGAAAGGGCAAATCAATGAGATAGATGCCACAGAAGTTCAACTCATACAACAGTACAGAAGTCGTCTTGGTAAGAAACATTATAATATCCGTATCTATTAAATGCATGTACACCCAATCAGTAAAATCAAATATAATTTTAACATGTTAATGTCATTTCAAATGTTTTCAATATTTTGAAATCTGCAGCTTTCATTAAAATAGTCCCTGGTGATCTTGCCATGGTGGTGCTTGTTCAGGCTTGTTCTGTAACGGGGTGACATCACAGGAGCACAATTGTGAGGATTTGCTTCATAATCCTCCTGTGATGTCACCCTGTTACACTCTCTCCCAATCAATTGGCCGTGCAGTCATAGTCCACCATTGTGCTGGGCATTATTCAACGTAGGAGGACAGGTAGCATCTTGCGGTGGAGAAGAGGTACAGCAGGGGACAGCTCCAGACTGAAGGTTTGTATTGCAGCCAGAACTGTGTGTACGTTTTTTTGTTTTTTGTTTTTTTTACTTGCTGGGCCCTGTTACTTTGAGAAAAAAAATCAGTAAGGTTGGGTTTTAATCAGTTAAAAGAGGTGGTGGTGGTGGTGGGGGGGGGGTTATAAAGTGTTTGTGCGCCTCCATCCCTATTAATTTGAGATACATTGGAAGAGGTTGGGACTTTAAATGAGGCAAGTGATAACTCAGTAACAAAGTATTGACATATTTATTGGCATGAACAATGAAAAAACATTGCATAGGATACATACATGAACAGCAGCAATTTCTTATGCCTTGTACACACGACTGGGTTTTCCGATGGGAAATCTCCGATGAGAGCTTTTGGCTGGGAATCCCGGCCGTGAGTATGCTCCCTCGCAGTTTTTCCGACGGGAAAACTGCCAAACCCGCCGGAAAAAAAAGAGAACCAGTTCTCTTTTTTCCCGCCGGGATTCCCGACTGACTTTTTCCCCGTCTGAAAACTCCGATAGAGCATACACACGGCCGGGATTTCCGACCAAAAGCTCTCATCGGAGGTTTCCCATCGGAAAACCCAGTCGTGTGTACGGGAGAGCAGATTCTCGATTTTCCCACCTGGATTTCCGATGGACCTTGACCCCTCGGGAATCCCGACCGTGTGTACAGGGCTTTATAGGCAAAACACATCATAAAAAGCAGTTGCCTAAATCCCAAAAATATATACACATTGCAGTTAACTGTAATTTAAGACATAATATAGCGTGTCATTAAGATGATGAAATAAAATAATAAACCTATACCATGGTGAGAATGAATCATATATTAGAGTCAAAGCTCTATGAGGTAATTGAGACCCTACATAAAAATCTGGGCTGCATCCTATAAATCTCGACGCGTTTCATGGATTTGTTCATGATAAAACAGTTTCCTCCAAATTAAATATTCCTCCTGGAGGCTCTCAACCTGCCTATTTGAGAATCAGGGTGACAACCACTAGGACAGGGAACCGTATTGTCACATTATACACGCATGTGTGTTTAAACTTTGGGGCGCACACCCAAAAATAGGCTGTGCACATCTATGACCATAAGTGTGCATTTTGTTTGTGCCCAGCACTACACTTTAATAAAGCAAGCACAATAGGGCACCTCCATCTGAGTGTAAACCATAAGAATAAATGAAAATAAGGAATAAACATATATTGCACTCACTAGTTTTGTTAGGCATGTCACCCTTTGAAGTATGGTCAGCTGAGGGACTGCAGAGATCGACAAAAAGCGGCTGGTGAAGGCAGAGTCACGCTGGATAGCGGCTGGATGACAGAGCGTGACGACCACCGTGTAGTTGGGAGCTGGAGCCCAAGCTGTCAGAGCAGGGAGCGGCTTCCGAGTTCACTTGGTCAATTCGGCGAGAATTGGCTCTCCTTGAAGGGTGACGTCACTACGTACAGGATCGTGGTTACATGTTTCAAGGCACTGCCCCTTTCTCAAACCCCGAAACACATAACCACGCAAACACACAATGCACACAACAGTCGTCACACATTGTCATCCGGAGGCTTTCCAACGGGCCTTCACCAGCCACTTGCTGCTGATCTTTTTTGCTGTCACTCAGATGACCACACTTCATAAGATGACAAGTTATGGTTTACACTCAGATGGAGGTGCCCTCTTGTACTTGCTTTCTTATGTGTATTAGGTTACTCAGGACCTGTTTATAGGAGCAGCCACCATCAATCTCACTGACTCTGTTTTATCCATCCTCACTTCCTGATCTCCTGTTCTGTCCTTTGGTAGTCACACTAGTACCCTAATCTTATCAGATTAGTAACACTTTATTCTTTTGATCTATGGTACAGAGATGCAGTGTGTATGCTAGGGCCCCAAATGGAATCCTTAAAAAAAAAAAGTAAGATCCTATACTTGCAAAGAATATACAGTATTTATGTGAAGTGTGATAGGATTCTATTGATTGAAAAAATAATATATACTTTTGTGACAGACCTAGCCAGGACAGAGGTTTTTGGAGAGGACTGAATGCAAGCCTCTTGCCTTCTGATTATGGGCCCTGGATTTTAAGGGAACAATACTCTTTGCGAGCTGTATGCCTGGGGACCCCTGAGGTGGTGTTACTTTGGATTCAAGTCCACGTCCCCTCAAAACACACAGACTCTGGGAACCCTGTATATGCCATATTATAGTGATGGCTTCATAATGTTGGGGCTCATAGAAGATGCTGATGTCATCAACTCCAGCCATCTGTCTGTTGTCTGCTATAATGTGTTTATTGTAAATAAGGCTAGTGTGGGCTCTAAGTCTTTCACCCATTGTTGCTTGTGTTAATTAACTCTGCCATTGTGAGAAGGCTTTCTGTGTTCTATTTATGATAATGTTGATTATGTCTTCTGAGCTAAAAGACGGCAAGTCTGTCCTAAAGGACATGCTTCTGAGTCACCTAGGCTGTCTAAAGGATTAGTAATTAGCTCATGTTAATTAGGTTTCTGGTTACAGTTTGTATTGTCATCCTTGTGTATATATTTGTGTGAGATCTCAAATAAAAAGGCTATTCCTGACGTACTCCAAGACCGGTATGGTCTGGTGACTGGATGGGTTAAAGAGTCTTGGATAGTGCTGGCTCTGGACAAAGGAAGCATTTACGGCGGACAAAGTTCTGTTGAGGACAAGGGTTCGTCACAACTGCTTATAGGATGACTTTTTGACCGTCAGGGTCCCAGAAAATCATATATCAATGCATCCGATTTAGAGGAAGGGCTATTATTTTTTGACCAAAGTCAATGGTATACTATTTAGCAGAATAACTAATGGATTTCCCAAATCATGGTTTTACCTTCCCACCCTTAAATACTGACACAAACTGTGTGAGATGGGTTATCCACAGTAGCCTTTTACTTACAATCAAGAAAAAACAAGACAACCATTTTGGTAAATGTTACCAGAAGGACGTCTAAGGGGCCTTAAGAAGACAAGATATAACTAGGATTGTCTCTGTCTTCAGCCACACTACACAATCTAGAGGACATCTACAAGCTCCTGAGAACCATCAAAAACTCACCGAGGGGAATAACACCAGATGGACCCCCAGTTTTGTGACAATTCAAACAATTCCACTAATCCCCTTAAAAAACCTAACTTGCCAGGCATCTGTGATAATCATCTTTCCCACCCCTCCCTCTTTTTAACCACCACTCTGACCTGAAGTATAGGGGTGGGTGAGAAAAGACATCCCTTCTGGCCTGCACTATGATATCAGGATTCACTACAGGATCTATCCATGAAGATCCAATTCTGCCCATCTGACCTTCAACCTCCAGTTAAGTAAGACCTCATCTCTCCTCACATTAACCTGTCATCTTAACGCTTTCCTCCCTAAGTCATGCAGAGCCTCCATCCATTGTTCTTCTCCAAGTCTAATTACAGTGGAACCTCGGATTACGAGCATAATCCGTTCCAGGAGAATGCTCGTAATCCAAAGTACTCACATATCAAAGCGAGTTTCCCCATTGAAGTCAATGGAAACAAAAATAATTAGTTCCGCATTGACTTCAATGGCATGCACCACCAAATGCGGCCAGAGGCGGGGGGCGCCGAGGAGCCTCGGAAACAGGCAGAAAGGCCCAAGGACAGCTCGGCTGACCTCGGCAATACTCAGAAAGGCTTGGGAACATAGTATTTCCGAGTCTTTCCGAACATTTCCGAATGGTTCGTTTCTACGATCTGCGCCATTCGGCTCCTCTCGGCTCTGGCGCCCCCCCACCTCAGGCCAAACACTGTACTGCACACCGCTTTGGCCTGAATCCTGCTCGTTTTGCGAGACAACACTCGCAAACGGAGTTAGGATTTTTCAAAATACAGTGCTCGTAGTGCGAAACGCTCGTTAACCGCGTTACTCGCAATCCGAGGTTCCACTGTATATGTGCAGGAGCATTCCATGTGGTTGTGTCAGTTCTCTGTATGAATAAGCCAGATCTTTTTTCATACATACACACTTTGTCAGTTGTCAAAGACTGACATTTATGTTAACCTATAGGACACATTGTGAATGTCCTATGCAATTAGGTCCCAGGCACATTCATCTCAGGGTTGGTTCTTTCCTTGGTGTAAAAAAAATATGGGCACCAATTTGTTAAAGAGGAAATTAGATAAATTTGTTAGTGAAGGGGAAGAAGGGTGGTTGTTGTGGGAGGTGGGGAAGGGGAGTATGTGCTAATGGTACAGAATACCCAAATATTCATTGTATGAACACACACTCCAATCTTCTGCACACTCAGCATACATTCTGACCTGGCCAGAATGTATGCTGTTCCTGAACTGAGACGGTAAGGCATAGTTTAGTTGCTTCCTCTAGACTTCCAGCAGATCACATCTGTCAGACCTCCTGGGAAGAGAGACTCCATTAATGTTCAATCTCTAGGATCCTCATAGTCAGGAGAGAGAGACACACAATTCACAGCACCATCATCTCATAGCAGTGGTGTCATTATGGGGGTGCAGACCACACTCGGGAGATACCTGACAGAGGTAACACCATCAAGTAGCACAATGGCAGGCTGGGGGGGGGGGGGTGGCACTGGGGAGAGCTGCGCTGATGTGCTAGCCTGCTCAGTGCCCTACTGCCTGACCTGCTGTCACTCTGCAGCGGCAGGACCCTAGTGACACCGCTGTAGCCTAAACCCAATAGGGAAGACCATATGGCAAGGAGTATGGAAAGTACTTAACACCTGCCCAGTACATAATACCAGCCCCTGGTGATTGACTGGGTCAATTAAATAATGAATTACACCGACTGATAATTCTCTGTTCACAGACACAGCCTCTGGCAGAAAAAATAACAATCTGTGTTTAGGGAAATCTTGCAAGGAGAAATATAAGGGATGACTACAGTCCACTGCTCCCTACAGATCACTTGAGTGAGAAAAGAGTGATTGGAAAATACTAGTTCACTAACACTAGAAAATTGGTGAAGAAATCTACTACCATAGATGCCCCATTACAATTGCCACTAAAGAAAGTAAATTAATGATTGCATAGGCGTGCGCACAGGGTGTGCCAGGTGTGCGCAGGCACACCCTAATCACCCTGTGCAGAACAGATTCCTCTACTGACCTGGCTCCCCCTCCTTCCCCCCACAGCACTTCCGGCTTTCCTCCTCTCCCACCGGTTGTTGCTGTGGATGTTTTAGGATAAGTGGGGGAAGCGGCCAGTAAATATGCCATTTACCGGCCACTTCCCTTTCTGAATGAACATTGTGAGTGATTGGTAGAGTGCGTTTGATCTTTGTGGTGCACACCCTAATGCCAAAGGCTGCGCACACCTATGGATAATTATTTCTTCAAGAATAATGTGACTGTAAGGCCTCATGCATACTGGGCGTAAAAAAAATCTGCTTTTAAGGGTATTTGACTTTTATCCTTTCTGCCTCTAAACACCACCAAATTTTTGTTGGCGGAATTTCTGACAAAAGTCCGATGTGAGCTTTTGGTCTGAAATTCCGACCGAGTGAATGCTCCATCTGACTTTTCCTGTCAGAATTTCCGCCAACAAAAATTTGAGAGCTGGTTCTCAAATATTCTGACGGAAAAAATTCCAATCGGAAATTCCGATCATCTGTAGCAATTCCGACGTGCAAAATTCCGACACATGCTCGGAAACAATTTGACGCATGCTCAGAAGCATTGAACTTAATTTTCTCGGCTCGTCGTAGTGTTGTACGTCACCGCGTTCTTGACGGTCGAAAGTTCAGAGAACTTTTGTGTGACAGTGTGTATGCAAGCCAAGCTTGAGCGGAATTCCGTCGGAAAAAACATCCAAGGTTTTTCCGACGGAAATTACGATTGTGTGAACGCGGCATTACAGGTGTATTAGAAGAGGAGCATTTAGAGGCAGAAACAAACCATCACCAGCGCATTCAGGAGAGAAGCTTTTGGGCAGAAAAAAAGTTGAACGTGTCTAAATACATCTAAACACACTTAGGCGTGTTTAGCGCTTGAGCATTCATTCATTCATTCCAAAAGCTAGAATAAATTAATATTCCAGCCAATAGAATGAAAGAGTGCCCAAATGCTTGACACGCCTAATTGCATTTGCAAAATGCGGCTTTATGGCACTTGTTTCAAGCTGCTTTTCTCCTGCCAGGAGCAAAAGAGTTCAGAAGAGTTGGCCAAACACCCATTTAGATGAAGATGATGATGATTACAATGCGTACATGGAGAAGAAAGAATGTAACTCTTATGATGAATACTTTGTGTGTCTACAGGGAAGGATAATGTGATCATAGTAATGGATGGTGTGGAGAACAGCAGTGATCAGGAGAAGATCCGGATATTGGAAAATCATCCTGACAAAAAAGAATTGTACCACAATCTCTTTTTATTTAGTCATCAGGAAAAAAAGTCAAAGTATGAGAGCATTTTTTCATCTCTCATGAACATCAATAAATCTGTTCAACAGCCTGATACAGCCAAAGTTGCTAAAGGTAATAATTAAACATTTTTAATCTTTATATGATTTGATTTGATTTCAATTAATGGCTATTATTTTCCACTCTTTGCATTGATGTAAAAAGAAAAAAAAAACTATCCAGATGGGACTTTACTGGCACCAGAAAGGAACAATTACACAATGTATATGTATAAAAAGTTATATTTTACTACAAACATTTGTAGCACTGACCCCCTAAGGAGCTGCTGATAAATGATTGGGCCTGCACTCTGCCTCTCAACCCCAGAAAATTGTCTCAACGCCCTCTTGGCACAACTGTATAGCAGTGTTATGCCCCATACCCACGATAATTTTTAATGTCATTTTTAAAACTGACGTTTTTCTCGTCATTTTTTTTCTTGTTTCCTCTCAAGCCTGTCTTGCGTACACACCATCATTAAAAAAAAACGCTTGAGCAAAGCGCAGTGACGTACAACACGTACGACGGCACTATAAAGGGGAAGTTCCGTTCGAATGACGCCACCCTTCATGTTAGTAAAGTTTGGTGAGAGACGATTCGCTCTTTTCAGTCTCGTGCTTTTCAGTCCGTTACAGCGTGACGAATGTGCTATCTCCATTACGAACGCTAGTTTTACCAGAACGAGCGCTCCCGTCTCATACTTGATTCTGAGCATGCAGGGTTTTTTTCACGTCGTTAAAAAAAACAACATGAAAAACTACGTGAAAAAATAGAGCATGTTCGAAATTTTTAATGCCCGTTTTTCACGTCGTTAAAAATGCCCTGGAGCATACACACGATCATTTTTAATGGCCATTTTTAAAAATGCCATTTTTAACGGCATGAAAAATTATCGTGTGTATGGGGCATTAGTGTATTGCCGCGTACACACGATCATTATTCACGGCAGTTAAAAAACCGCCGTGAATAATGTCATTAAAAACGGGGGAACAGCTTGTTCCCCACACACGGTCGTTTTTCACGTCATTTTTTCTCTTGACGAGAAAAACGACCGTCTGTGGGCTCCGCGGCAGTGTTTCCCTATGGGAAAACTGCCGCGGGAAAAAAAAAAAAAAAAAACGACGAGAAAAATTAGAACATGTTTTTTTCTCGTCGTTTTTAATGCCGTTTTTCTCGTCGAAAAAAACAACAGAAAGCCCACAGACTATCGTTTTTCTAGTCGAATGGGAAAAATGACGTTTTTCTCGACGAGAAAACCGGCCGTGTGTCTGCGGCATAAGACCCAATGGTTAAAAGAAACACAGTAATATCATACCTACTGTATATTTACCGTCACCTGGGTACTCGTTACCTCACCCGCTGTAGTAAGAGATAGAGTCTCACACAAGTTGTAAATTAACCATTTAAACAGTTTACTGAAGAAACTTATTTAAATCATTAGACACAGGGAGTCATTACAACATGAAGGATGACAGCAATAACAATCAAAGTGTATGCGAAACCCAAAACTCAATGGTCACTTTAAGAGCATATGCAAACAGGCAAAGAGTGGGACTTAGCCCAGGTTCACACTGGGCTGCGGGAGTGAAGCCGTGCGAGTTCAGCTGATCTCGCACGATTTCACTCTCACTGGCAGTCCCGATTTCAGCCGCGATTACAAAGACATCTGACACAGATGTCAATGTAAATCGCGGCCGAAATCGCAAAAAGTAGTACAGAAACTACTTTTTTGAAATCGGTGCAGCGCCGCAGATGCGGCGTCGCACCGATTAGGACGGTGCCATTGCCCGCAATTTGCGGCAAATATCGCCGATTTGACATGCGATTTGACATGTCGAATCGCATGTCAAATCGCACCAGTGTGAACCAGGGCTAATGCTCAATATGATAAAACCCTGATACTGAGCACCTTCTCACTCCCACCTCAGAGCACACACCACACCTGTATAAAAGTATTAAACACCATGCAGCAGTGAAATACAATACATTTGTCCAAAGATTTTAGCACACTTTTATGCTCTGTGAACCTAAAGTTGTGATGCTGTATGGAAAATGGCAAAGTCTCTTTTCTTCTTCCTCTTCAGCTAGCTCAGTTAGATTATACTGCAGTGTTTGTAAATCCAGGCAAGGAAATTAGTAGGCAGCAAAGTAATAATAGAACTGCATACCTCCCAACTGGCACGGATTCTGCGGGTTTTACCCGCATAGGCTCCTCCTTCCCGCAGTCCCGCGAGAGTGTCATTTTTCCCGCACAGCAGGAAGCATGAAGAGGAGGAAGCAGCGAACGAGCAGTTAAGCCCCCCCCCCGCGAGCGGTGGGCAAAACAGTGTTCCGCGGCACCCCCCCCCCGCACGATCGACGGCACCCCCCCCGTGATCGGCACCCCCTCCCGTGATTGGCGGCACCCCCCCGCGATCGGCGGGCAAAACAGTGTTCCGCGGCACCCCACCTCGCCCCCCGGCGATCGGTGGCACCTCCCCCCCCCCCACTCAACAACTTTTGTTAGCAGGGGAGAGGGGAGATCTGAATGTCCCGCGGTAGGACTTTTAAAAGTTGGGAGGTATGGAACTGATATGCGGGTAACTGAAAGTTTGCACATAGAACACATTGGTAAAGCTTCTTCAATAAAGGCTCCCGAAAAAACGTCCGTTTTTAAAACTTTTTTTTGCATTGATACATGTCCCCTGGGGCAGGACCCGGGTCCCCAGACACTTTTTATGACAGTAACTTGCATATAAGCCTTTAAAATTAGCATTTTAGATTTCTCCCATAGACTTTTCGAATTTGCCGCGAACACCCCAAATTGTTCGCTGTTCGGCGAACGGGCGAACAGGCAGTGTTCGAGTCGAACATGAGTTTGACTCGAACTCGAAGCTCATCCCTGCTCACCGGCCACTTGAGGCACCTCTGACTTTCTATTGGCAGGGAAGGTAAGGGATCACATCTGGGGACAACAGGGGCTAACAGCCGCTTCACCAGATCTGTGTTGGTCCCTACGATCAACGAACATCTTGTGGACCCTGGCAGCCAAGGGCAGACAATGGCCAGTGTCTCAAAGTTCTGAGGCTTCCCAGTCCTCAATGGATCACACGTCAACTTGATCCGCAGATATCCATCACAAGGGTAATCTTTAGCTTGAATACCCTGAATCTCTACATCTTCCAACTTTTGCAGGGGCATGTATGACAAGTGCCTCTCGTAAAAGTCTCTGATTAGCAAGGTAACTTGGGCACCTGAATCAAGAATGGCTCTGGTATAAATCCCTTCAACCAAAGCAGGCACTACAGGCAGGGGGCCTACCAACTGGGCAGGAGCCTTGTTGGAAGCACCTGTAACAGCAGGTAGGCGTGATTGGACTCGTGCTTCTTTCCGCTTCTGGCATTGGGAATGACGTTTCTGGCGTCGATTTAGAGGCTGATAAGCATTTCTCACTGAGACGACATAAACTGCAGGTGTTCTCCATTGTTCCCTTGCAGGTTCAGGAAAAGTTCTTCTTGAAGGCCCAGATCTTCTCTCCATCCTTGGGTCACTTCTCTGAGGTCTACACCAGTCTTCTGTTCCCCTCGGTGGACTAGGACATACTCGCTGGTAGTGACCCACACCTCCACAGTTTAAACAGACGCCTTTGTTTGTTGGCCTCTGGCGAGGTGCAGTAGGCGGGACCGGGGGTACCTTCTGCCCCATAGCACCATTGTCGGACAGCTCAATATGTCTTTCGGTCAGCCGAGTAACCACATCCAACATCTGGGATACCTGTATCTTCAGTGCAGCTATTTCAGACCTGACATCCAATGCATCGGTCACCATCTCCATTACTCTGGACAGCTGAGTCTTCAGAACCCCAATCTCTGAATCTCTATCAGTTGTGCTGGCCACTCTGACTCCCACAACAGGTTCAGACTTTTTACTCGTCTTGTGCTTCCGTTCCCTTTCCATCTCCATATTAGCGGCTTCGTTCGTTTTCTCTATGAGCACTTCATCTGGAATGGAAGGATCATCTAAATACTGCTTTAATTGAAATTTGATGTGGTCACTCCTCAGTCCAGTACCCACTGATCTCAAGAATTTCTTTTGTATAAGCTCAGTCCCGAAGTGTTCATCCGATCCTTCTTCCTGTAAGACAAACAACAGGCGGTCCTTCAACTCGATAGCTCTGAACAGGAAATTCTGGGGAGTTTCCTCACTATTCTGAGAGGTTCATCAGCTGTTGGTACAATTCAGAGGCATTTTCCTCCTTGTAGTGGCTTCTTAGAATTCTAACATAAATAATGCAGCACTAGTCCATCAAGAGTATTAATCGTGCTAAAAATCACAGTGGAGGAAATAATAACACCATAAATGAGTGGTAGAGAAGCACAAGCTTCAAAAATGATAATCAAACAGTAAGTATAATGAGTCCATAGATTAAGGACATGAACAATATTCCTCCCCAGTAGATGATACAGGATGCAGGGAATACCAGTTGACCGCTGAAAACAATCAAATTCTTCGAGAGGGATATGTATAGGGTACTCTTACCACAGTAGGTGGACTCAACTATTGTACAACAGTGAGTCAGACACGCTTACGGTCTCGACGACCTGGGTTAATGAAGCAGATCCTGATGATTGCCAATGGAAGTCCGGATAGATCTTCAGTAGATGGACAGATGCACTGCAGCACTCTTCTCCACTGGTTTGTAAGGACTGAAGCAGATCCGTGAGGACTGGAACAAAATCCGTATGGACTCCCAATGCAACAGGAACAAATGACAAAGCATAAAAAAGAGAAAAAAAGAAGGCCCCCAATGGTGCAGGTCAGTTTAAACCAATCAAGGTTTATTGGATTAAAATTGTCATACAGAAAAACATGACAAAGATTGGTAAAACGTGATCACAAAAAGGGTATTAAAAGCAATGTGGGGTGCAGTAATGCAAGCCCGATGCGTTTCGACTAAGAGAGTCGTCAACAGGGGCATATGCCACAGCTTCCACAATCTTGGACTCAGGATACCCTTTCTGTAGCCCCATGTCGATCTGGCGCATAAGGTTTGTATAGGACAGCTTGTCTTTCTGTTCCTTTTCACCTATCTGGCCAGCAATCTTAAAGTCCTTTTTGATTGTTACTTCTGGCAAATCATGATGGGGAAGTCTTTGAGTAACTGAGACAGGTTTTTGTTTTGGATGTCTGTCACTCGAGCCCTTGCTCTTAGTACTTAGCTCTTTTACCTGCTCCTCAAGCATTCTAGAGGTTTCCTGGAACTCCTCCTGTATAGTGCGATATTGTCTCTTCAAAGCGGCTAATTGCTGTTCCAGTTGGGGGATCCTTCTTGCTGGTGCTTGGTGCTTCAGCATTGTCCCTCCTGGGTGTGACGAACTCAAGCCCACTTGTGGTAGGAGTTGGCTGGGAGCAAACTTTTCTTGTAGCTGACTCCCCCTGCTTTGAACTGGTAGGGCTCTCGTCTGGAGCCTATGGATGTGTTATGCAAATCTTCATCTTGTCATTCAATTGCACACTTTCGCCTTTTAGGTTTTCAGGGACCCCTCGTCTCCTATCTAATAGTGCATAAGTGCAGAAGGTCCCACGATCTGCTCTGGCAGCAATCATCCACGCCTTCCTGTCTGGGGATATTACCTTTACAACTTGGCTGATTTGTTCTTCAGCCCAGTCCTTCCCTGAGAGTTTGATCACCACGCTCGACTCCAAGTGAGCGCCTTCTTCTTTGCACCACTGGTTAACAGTGACAGAATCCATCCTGGTGCTCTTAGGGGTGTCCTCTGGGGGGGGGGGTTGATTGCAGAGTCGCAGATATCCTGGACGAGCCCTCACGTGTAGCACTGACCCCCTAAGGAGCCGCTGATAATCTATTGGGCCTTCACTCTGCCTCTCAACCCCAGAAAATTGGCTCGACCCCCCCTGGCACAACTGTATAGCAGTGTTAGTGTAAGACCCAATGGTTAAAAGAAACACAGTAATATCACACCGTACTGTATATTTACTGTCACCTGGGTACCAATTCACATAGGGGGGGGACCGGAATCTGGGGGTCCCCTTTGTTAAAGGGGGCTTCCAAATTCCGATAAGCCCCCCACCCACAGACCCCCACAACCACTTGGCAAGGGTTGTGGGGTTGAGGCCCTTGTCCCCATCAACATGGGAACATCCTCCCCATGTTGAGGGCATGTGGCCTGGTACGGTTCAGGAGGGGGGGGCGCTCTCTCGTCACCCCTCTTTTCCTGCGGCCTGCCAGGTTGCGTGTTCGGATAAGGGTCTGGTATGGATTTTTGAGGGGGACCCCACGCCATTTATTTTTATTTTGGTGCGGGGTTCCCCTTAACCATGTAACCCCCGGACCATTTAGGCTGGTTTAAATACCAGGCCACTTTTTGCAATTCGGCACTGCGTCGCTTTAACATACAATTGCGCGGTCGTGCAACGTGGCATCCAAACAAAATTGACATCCTTTTTTTCCCACAAATAAGGCTTTTTTTTGGTGGTATTTGATCACTTCTGCGGTTTTTATTTTTTGCGCTATAAACAAAAATAAAGCGACAAATTGTGAAAAAAAAACAATATTTTTAACTTTTTGCTATAATAAATTTCCCCAAAAAATATATAATTTTTTTTTTTTTTTTAGTTTAGTCCGATACGTATTCTTCTACATATTTTTGGTAAAACAAATCGCAATAAGCGTATATTGATTGGTTTGCGCAAAAGTTATAGCGTTTACAAAATAGGGGATATATTTATGGACTTTTTATTAATCATTTATTTTTTACTAGTAATGGCGGCGATCAGTGATTTTTTTTCATGACTGCGACATTATGGCGGACACATCGGACACTTTTGACATGTTTTTGGGACCATTGTCATTTTCACAGCGATCAGTGCTATAAAAATGCACTGGTTACTGTGAAAATGACACTGGCAGTGAAGGGGTTAACCACTAGGTGGCGCTGTAGGGGTTAATTTTTCCCTGCATTGTGTTTCTAACTGAGGGGGGTTGGGCTCTGTGTCACATGACACCGATCTCCGCTCCGAGTACACAGAGCCGAGATCAGTGTCATTGTCACTAGGCAGAGCAGGGAGATGCTTGTTTACATAACCATCTCCCTGCTCTATACCTCTGTGAGACGATCACGGGGATCCCCGCAGCGATCGAGTCTGCGGGACCTGCAATCAGACTCACGGGGATAGCGGCAGGGTCGCAAGCGCGCCGCCGCCGACACGCGCGAGACCACACGGCAGGCATTTAAAGGGCCACATACAAGTACGTGATTATGCCTGTCCGTGCCATTCTGCCGACGTATATCTACAGTGTGCGGTCCTTAAGTGGTTAAAATCTATTCCAGACCTGAAGGCGCGGGGTTCCCCTTAAAATCCATACCAGACCTGAAGGGCCTTATATGGAATTTGGGGGGACCCCCACTTTTTTTTATTTTTTTTGGTTCTGGGTTTCCCTTAATATTCATACCAGACCCAAAGGGCCTAGTAATGGACTGGAGGGGGCTGCTGTTTTTTTCAATGACTTTGATCTGTATTGCCGGGACCCAACAATTCATTAAAGCCGTAAGTAGTGTGAGGGGGTTAGCTCGGCAGCGGGTGTGTGTGACCCCCGGGATGGGCTCCCCACACAAAAACAGGCCCAGCAAACGGAGGTTGTGGTTTTCAAAATCAAAAAGGTGCGGTTTATTTTCTATTTACAGTGACAAAACACAGCAAAGCAAAAGAAACATAAACAAAATAAATCCTGGTCAACTTGACCTCTGACTAAACATACAGGTTTCCTAACTAACAACTGGGATCAGCCTAGTGCTGTCCTAGTCCCTAAGTCCCTGGTTTAGTAAATGTCCAAACAAATAGCCACACAGGCTTGTCTCACCGCACAGGGGTTCACTCTCCCTAGACAGTCCACACAGGTCTGGGTCCAGGCATGAGCTAACATCTAATGAAGCTGGGAGTTCTTATAGAGGCCTAAATGAGCTGACAAGCTTCAGCTGGTCTCATCAACTCCCTGTCTGCACGACGCCCCACACTCTCCCTAGAGGTATGAGTCATCCATGAGCCCACTAGCCTCAGCTGGGCTTATACAACTCTCCACCTAGTTGTATAAGTCGGCGTAAAGCCTGAATCTGGGCGAAATATATCTACCCCCCTGGATGCAACCAGGTGACTTTACCTTCCTGCTGTCACATACCCCCCCCCTCTTGTTTTAACCTCGGGGTTGGAACACCAGCAATCAGGCATTCATGTACTCGAGACAAAGCATCCACATTCCCCATTTGAACGCCAGGGCGATGCTTTACTGTGAAGTTGAATTCCTGGAGGGCCAGGAACCACCTATTCACTCTTCTATTTGTTTCCTTGTTTTGAGCCATCCACTTTAACGGAGCGTGATCCGTAACCATGTCAAAGTGCCTACCTAGCAGGTAGTACCGAAGGGAATCTAGAGCCCACTTCACCGCTAAACACTCCTTTTCAACGGTGGCGTAATTTACCTCATGGGACTTCAACTTCCTGCTGAGGTAAATGACTGGGTGCTCTTCCCCGTTCCAGACCTGGGACAATACTGCTCCTAACCCCACCTCTGACGCATCACTTTGTACGACAAAGTCTTTAGAGAAGTCGGGTGAGTACAACACTGGCTGGCTACATAAGGCTTGTTTCAAGAATTGGAATGCTGCCTCAGCCTCGGGGGTCCATTTAATCATGACCGACCCTTTCCCCTTCGTCAGGTTGGTTAGGGGCACAGCCTTAGAAGCAAAGTGGGGAATGAATCGCCGATAATACCCAGCGATTCCCAGAAAGGCTCGTACCTGCTTCTTGCTGTTGGGACGTGGCCAACTCTGGATGGCCTCGACTTTGTTGAGTTGGGGTTTTATTACTCCCCTCCCAATGGTGTACCCAAGATATTTGGCCTCCTCCTGCCCAATGGTACACTTCTTGGGGTTAGCCGTAAACCCCGCTTCCCGAACAGAGTCCAGGACTGCTTGCACTTTTGGCAGATGTGAGGCCCAATCTGTGCTATGGACAATTACGTCATCCAGGTAAGCCGCAGCATACTTCCGATGGGGCCTCAGCATCTGGTCCATTTTCCGCTGGAATGTGGCCGGCGCATTCTGTAACCCGAACGGCATTCTTTTATATTGGAACGCCCCGTCTGGGGTTACAAATGCGGTTTTCTCTTTGGCCGACTTGGCCAGGGGGATTTGCCAATACCCTTTTGTGAGGTCAAGAGTCGTCATGTATCGGGCTGTTCCCAGCCGGTCGATCAACTCATCTATACGTGGCATGGGGTAGGTGTCAAATTTTGTAACTTTGTTCAACTGACGAAAATCGTTACAAAATCGCCAGCTCCCATCCGGTTTAGGCACCAACACAATGGGACTAGACCAATCACTTTGGGACTCCTCTATCACCCCTAAGTTCAGCATTTTCTGTACTTCCTCCCGTATTGCCTCCCGTCGGGCCTCTGGGATCCGATAGGGTTTTAACTTCACCCTTTCACCGGGCGGGGTAATGATGTCATGCTCTACCCCAGATGTTTGTCCCGGCAGCTCAGAGAATACCTCCTTGTTGCGAAGCACAAACTCCTTAACCTCCTGTTGTTGGGGTTGTGACAAGGTGGCTGCTATTCCAACCTCAGGAATCACGCAACCAGTTTGAGCTGGTGACCAAGTGTCTGCGACTAGGGACTCTCTATCCCTCCAGGCTTTCAACAGATTAACGTGATAGATCTGTTCGGGCTTTCGCCTTCCTGGTTGTCTGACCTTGTAATTCACTTCGCTCACTTTTTCCATTATCTCGTAGGGGCCTTGCCATTTGGCAAGGAATTTACTTTCAACCGTAGGGACAAGTACCAGTATCCTATCCCCCGGGGAAAAGGTACGGGTCTTGGCTCCACGGTTGTACACTCTCTGCTGTGCTAACTGCGCTTGGGCCAAATGTTCCTTCACGATGGGCATTACCTGTGCAATTCGGTCTTGCATCAGGGCGACATGCTCAATCACACTCCTATGGGGAGAACTCTCACTTTCCCAAGTTTCCTTGGCAATATCCAACAGCCCTCTTGGGTGTCTCCCATACAGTAACTCAAAGGGGGAGAATCCCGTAGAGGATTGGGGCACCTCCCTAATAGCAAACATCAGATAAGGAAGTAGACAGTCCCAATCCTTTCCATCCCTATCCACCACTTTCTTCAACATTTGTTTTAGGGTTTTGTTGAATCTTTCAACCAGCCCATCGGTTTGGGGGTGATACACAGATGTACGTAATTGCGTCACTTTGAACAATTTACACAGCTCCTTCATAACCCGGGACATAAAGGGTGTACCTTGGTCCGTAAGCAGTTCTTTACAAATACCCACCCGGCTAAACACAAGAGATAGCTCTTTGGCTATGGTTTTGGCCGAGGTATTTCGGAGAGGGATCGCTTCTGGATAACGGGTGGCATAGTCCATTATAACTAATATGTACTGGTGCCCCCTAGCGGACTTGATTATAGGACCTACCAAATCCATGGCGATCCTCTCAAACGGGACCTCAATGATGGGTAGAGGGACCAGCGGGCTACGGAAATGTGGCATCGGGGCCGACCTCTGACACACAGGGCAGGAGGAACAATAATTTTCTATGTCCTTCATCACCCCCGGCCAATAGAATCTCTGTAATACCCTCTCTCGGGTTTTCTCTGTCCCCAGATGACCTCCAAGAATGTGCCCATGGGCCAACTCCAACACCAACTTCCTGTAAGGTTTGGGCACCACAAGCTGCTCAACGGTTTCTTCTGCCCTTTTTGCCACCCGATACAGTAGGTCCTTCTCTACGCTAAAGTATGGGTAAGTGCAGGTATTATCTGGGTTCACTAACTCGCCATCTATTTTCACTACGTTTTCCCGTGCCTTTATTAGGGCGGGGTCTTTCAACTGTTCTGTGGCAAAGTTTTCCCTGTGAACCTCAAGATCAGAAAACTCCACAGACGGTAGGTTTTCGTCTGAGGAGGTGGGCTCCTCTCCAGTTTCTTGAGTCTCCCCTGCCAATACTGATAAGGGAAATTCCGGAGAGTCCTCACCACTCTCAGGGGAGTTCTGGCTATCACATTCCTGGTACATAGGGGCACCAGTGGGGGGCTCAGGATCATCCCACAGTTCCCAGAACTTCGGAAAATCCCTTCCCACAATGGCGTCATGCGGTAACTGAGATACTAAGCCCACTGGATGAGAGAGGGTACCTTTGGGGGTCTCGAAACACACTGTAGTCACTGGATACTCTCGGGTGTCCCCATGCACACAAATAACAGCTACCTTGCTATTCCCAGAGACCTCTGTTTTAACTAACTCAGCCTTTATCAGGGTCACAAGGCTACCTGAATCCAGCAATACCACAACATTTCTACCATTAACACACATTTTGCATAAATGTTTCTCAGTTCCTCGAATGGCAGTGCATGCGACTGTCGCACACAGCGACTGACATCTGCCCGTCAGAAAGTCACACTGCATGGGTTCCTCCACAACCGGGCAATTGGCTGCAATATGTCCCGCTTGCCGGCAGCGGTAGCAAACGATCCTTCTTGCCGCCTCTTGAGACGCTGATTTCCCAGGCTGTTCTCGCCAAACTTGGGGTAGAGCTCCCACCCTCTCACTCTCTCCACCCTCACCCCTTGGAATCCTCTTATCCGCCCCTGGGGATGGTCTGGTCTTAGGGTGGAAAGTCCGAGTGTCTCTGGAAGAGGCCGTCAGGTTCTCTGTAGCCAAGTATTTCTCCACACGATCCACAAGACCATCGGCCGTCTCTGGGTCTCCATGGCTTACCCACTTTTGGATGGCAGTAGGAAGAGCTCTCAAAAACCGATCCATTACAACACGTTCCACAATCTTTGGTGCGGACAAAGTCTCTGGCTGTAGCCACTTTCTGCTCAGGTGAATGAGATCATACATTTGAGACCTGGGGGGTTTTCCAAGCTGGAAAGTCCAGTTATGCACACGCTGAGCCCGGACAGCCAGGGTGACACCCAGCCTTGCCAATATTTCAGCTTTTAGCATCACATAGTCTTTTGCTTGGTTAGGCTCTAGGTCATAGTAAGCTTTCTGCGATTCACCAGTTAACAGAGGAGCCACCAGTCCAGCCCACTGCTCCTCAGGCCACTTTTCTCTTTCAGCGGTCCTTTCAAATGTGGTCAAAAATACCTCTGGATCATCCTCTCCAGTCATTTTTGTCAATAAACGACTCACCCCAAAGGACGCGGTATTAGTGGGACGGCTTTCCTCACTGGTCTGCGGACGTTGCTGCATTACTGCTTCCATCTGTTGTTGTAGTCTCTGCTCTTGCTTCTGCAACAGGTCTATGAAGCGGGCCTCAGATTGCTGCTGGGCTTGTTGCTGAGCTTCCAGACTCTGTTGCAAAGTTGCGTTTGTCTGCTGCTGGGCTGCAAGGCTCTGTTGATGAGCTTGCTGCTGGGCTGCAAGGCTCTGTTGATGAGCTTGCTGCTGGGCTGCGAAGTTCTGTTGTTGAGCTGCAAGGCTCTGTTGATGAGCTGCAAGGCTCTTTTGCAAACCTGCATTTGTCTGCTGTTGATTGGCATTTGCTAGAGCCAGCTGTTTCAGTATCTCCTCCATGCTGGCTTAAAAAAAAACTGCCACTGGTTCTCCACCAACTGTGGGGGGGTTAGCTCGGCAGCGGGTGTGTGTGACCCCCGGGATGGGCTCCCCACACAAAAACAGCCCCAGCAAACGGAGGTTGTGGTTTTCAAAATCAAAAAGGTGTGGTTTATTTTCTATTTACAGTGACAAAACACAGCAAAGCAAAAGAAACATAAATAAAATAAATCCTGGTCAACTTGACCTCTGACTAAACATACAGGTTTCCTAACTAACAACTGGGATCAGCCTAGTGCTGTCCTAGTCCCTAAGTCCCTGGTTTAGTAAATGTCCAAACAAATAGCCACACAGGCTTGTCTCACCGCACAGGGGTTCACTCTCCCTAGACAGTCCACACAGGTCTGGGTCCAGGCATGAGCTAACATCTAATGAAGCTGGGAGTTCTTATAGAGGCCTAAATGAGCTGACAAGCTTCAGCTGGTCTCATCAACTCCCTGTCTGCACGACGCCCCACACTCTCCCTAGAGGTATGAGTCATCCATGAGCCCACTAGCCTCAGCTGGGCTTATACAACTCTCCACCTAGTTGTATAAGTCGGCGTAAAGCCTGAATCTGGGCGAAATATATCTACCCCCCTGGATGCAACCAGGTGACTTTACCTTCCTGCTGTCACAGTAGTTTTAAATGAATTTTTTTCTTTTAGAAATTACACTTTGTGCAGAGACAGTTCTAAACATGGGAAACATGCGCCACTTTACAGGCATACTATAGACACCCCCCCCCAGGTATGAAATTTAAAGGAATATTTCACTTTTATTGTTTCACTTTAAGCATTATTAAAATCACTGCTCCCGAAAAAACGGCCGTTTTTAAAACTTTTTTTGGCATTGATACATGTCCCCTGGGGCAGGACCCGGGTCCCCAAACACTTTTTATGACATGAACTCGCATATAACCTTTAACCACTTCAATACAGGGCTTTTTGTACCTATTCAATACCGGGCCTATTTTGGCAATTCTATCCTACATGTACAATTCATCATTCTTTTGCTAGAAAATTACTCAGAACCAGGGATGAGCCGAACACCCCCCTGTTCGGTTCGCACCAGAACCTGCGAACAGACAAAATGTTCGTGTAAACTTTAGAACCCTATTAAATACAATGGACTCGAACGTTCGAAATCTAAAGTGTTAATTATAAAGGCTAATATGCAAGTTATTGTCCTAAAAAGTGTTTGGGGACCTGGGTCCTGCCCCAGGGGACATGTATCAATGCAAAAAGAAGTTTTAAAAACGGCCGTTTTTTCGGGAGCAGTGATTTTAATAATGCTTAAAATGAAAAAATAAAAGTGAAATATTCCTTTAAATTTCGTACCTGGGGGGTGTGTATGATATGCATGTGAAGTGGCGCATGTTTCCCGTGCTTAGAACTGTCCCTGCAAAAAATGTCATTTTTGAAAGAAAAAAATGCATTTAAAACTGACTCGCGGCTATTAATGAATTGTCGGCTCCCGGCAATACATACAAAAGTCATTGAGAAAAAAAAAAAAAAAAGCGTGGGGGTTCCCCAGAATTCAATTACCAGGCC
This sequence comes from Rana muscosa, assembly GCA_029206835.1. Taxonomy (NCBI): domain Eukaryota; kingdom Metazoa; phylum Chordata; class Amphibia; order Anura; family Ranidae; genus Rana; species Rana muscosa. The sequence continues at coordinate 181,883,230 of CM055127.1, forward strand.
CTTCAGGTCTGGAATGGATATTAAGGGGAACCCCGCCGCAAATAAAAAAAAAATTGACGTGGGGTTCCCCCAAATATCCATTCCAGGCCCTTCAGATCTGGCATGGATTTTAAGGGGAACTCCACCCCAAATTAAAAAAAAAATGGCGTGGAGTCCCCCTAAAAATCCATACCAAACCCCTTATCCGAGCATGCAACCTGGCCGGCCGCAGGGGAAAAGGGGGGGACGAGAGAGCGGCCCCCCCTCCCTCCTGAACCGTACCAGGCCACATGCCCTCAACATGGGGAGGATGTCCCCATGTTGATGGGGACAAGGGCCTCATCCCCACAACCCTTGCCCGGTGGTTGTGGGGGTCTGCGGGCGGGGGGCTTATCGGAATCTGGAAGACCCCTTTAACAAAGAGGACCCCCAGATCCCGCCCCCCCCCCATGTGAATTGGTAAGGGGTACATTGTACCCCTACCATTTCACGAAGAAAGCGTAAAAAAATGTTTAAAAAAACACACAAACACCTTGAAAAAGTCCTTTATTTAAAAAAACAAAAACAAAACATTCCAGCGGTGAAATCCAGTGTCCCGCGGCGATCCCGATGTCCAGCGCTGTCCGTCATTGGTTGTGCCTGAGCGGACCTGATGGGGAACTCCCTCTCAGTATTTTAAATGTATAGACCCGCCCCTTCTAAAGTTCCCCATCAGGTCCGCTCAGCGGACGAGATGCGGAACATGAGAAGGGGCGGGTCTATACATGTATTACCAAAGTGAGAGCAGTTCCCCATCAGGTCCGCCTCCTCGGTATGTCAGACCCGCCTACGTCATTGGCTTGAGCGGGGAACTTCCTTCACTGTGTAATTTAAATTTACATAGTGAAGGAAGTTCCCCGCTCAAGCCAATGACGTAGGCGGGTCCGACATACCGAGGGGGCGGACCTGATGGGGGACTGCTCTCACTTTGGTAATACATGTATAGACCCGCCCCTTCTCATGTTCCGCATCTCGTCCGCTGAGCGGACCTGATGGGGAACTTTAGAAGGGGCGGGTCTATACATTTAAAATACTGAGAGGGAGTTCCCCATCAGGTCCGCTCAGGCACAACCAATGACGGACAGCGCTGGACATCGGGATCGCCGCGGGACACTGGATTTCACCGCTGGAATGTTTTTTTTTTTTTTTTTTTAAATAAAGGACTTTTTCAAGGTGTTTGTGTGTTTTTTTAAACATTTTTTTACGCTTTCTTCGTGAAATGGTAGGGGTACAATGTACCCCTTACCAATTCACATAGGGGGGGGGCCGGGATCTGGGGGTCCTCTTTGTTAAAGGGGTCTTCCAGATTCCGATAAGCCCCCGCCCGCAGACCCCCACAACCACCGGGCAAGGGTTGTGGGGATGAGGCCCTTGTCCCCATCAACATGGGGACATCCTCCCCATGTTGAGGGCATGTGGCTTGGTACGGTTCAGGAGGGAGGGGGGGCCGCTCTCTCGTCCCCCCCTTTTCCCCTGCGGCCGGCCAGGTTGCGTGCTCGGATAAGGGGTCTGGTATGGATTTTTAGGGGGACTCCACGCCATTTTTTTTTAATTTGGGGTGGAGTTCCCCTTAAAATCCATGCCAGATCTGAAGGGCCTGGAATGGATATTTGGGGGAACCCCACGTCAATTTTTTTTTTTATTTGCGGCGGGGTTCCCCTTAATATCCATTCCAGACCTGAAGGGCCTGGTAATTGAATTCTGGGGAACCCCCACGCTTTTTTTTTTTTTTTTTCTCAATGACTTTTGTATGTATTGCCGGGAGCCGACAATTCATTAATAGCCGCGAGTCAGTTTTAAATGCATTTTTTTCTTTCAAAAATGACACTTTTTGCAGGGACAGTTCTAAGCACGGGAAACATGCGCCACTTCACATGCATATCATACACACCCCCCAGGTACGAAATTTAAAGGAATATTTCACTTTTATTTTTTCATTTTAAGCATTATTAAAATCACTGCTCCCGAAAAAACTGCCGTTTTTAAAACTTCTTTTTGCATTGATACATGTCCCCTGGGGCAGGACCCGGGTCCCCAAACACTTTTTAGGACAATAACTTGCATATAAGCCTTTATAATTAGCACTTTAGATTTCTCCCATAGATTTTTCGAATTTGCCGCGAACACCCCAATTTGTTCGCTGTTCGGCGAACGGGCGAACAGGCAATGTTCGAGTCGAACATGAGTTCGACTCGAACTCGAAGCTCATCCCTACTCAGAACCCCCAAACATTATATATGTTTTTTAGCAGACACCCTAGGGAATAAAATGACGGTCATTGCAACATTTTTTCTTGCACAATATTTGCGCAATAATTTTTTAAACGCCTTTTTTAAAAAAAAAAAATGGTTTCATGAATTTAAAAATAACAAAAAAGTAAAGTTAGCCCAATTTTTTGGGAAAATATGAAAGATAATGTTACGCCGAGTAAATAGATACCTAACATGTCACGCTTTAAAATTGCGCACACTCATGGAATGGCGCCAAACTTCGGTACTTAAAAATCTCCATAGGCGACGCTTTAATTTTTTTTACAGGTTACCAGGTTAGAATTACAGAGGAGGTCTATTGCTAGAATTGTTGCACGCGCTCTAACGCACGCGGCGATACCTCACATGCGTGGTTTGAATGGCGTTTACATATGTGGGCGACTTACGTGTGCATTCGCTTCTGATCGCGAGCTACCGGGGACAGGGGCGTTTTAATTTTTTTTTATTTTTTATTTTTTATTTTTTTTACTTATTTAGTTATTTTTTTACAATGATTTTACTTTTTTTTTTTGATCACTTTTATTCCTATTACAAGGAATGTAAACATCCCTTGTAATAGGAATGTGTGTGACAGGTTCTCTTTATTGAGAGATGCGGGGTCAATAAGACCCCACATCTCTCCTCTAGGCTGGAAAGCATGAGATCAGTGAAAATGTTTTCACCGATCTCATACTTACTAGCCGCAATGGCGGCTTTGTTTACATTTGAGACCCGGGCGTGACGTCATCACATCGCTCCCGGGCCTCCGACGATCATAGAGATGACTGGTGACCATCTGGTCACCAGTCATCTCTATGCTCATCACGTGACTCCACCAACGATGCCGGAAGATTCTCTCCGGGTCCCCGATCGCACGGGGGAGCCCGGAGAAGCACCGGATGGCGGCGGGAGGGGGGGTGTCCCCTCCCGCCGCCTATAAGAACGATCAAGCGGCGGAACCGCCGTTTTGATCGTTCTTATGGTGCACAGAATCGCTGGCCCAACAAAAGGATATCTGAATGATGCCTGTAGCTGCAGGCATCATTCAGATATCCCCCTACAAAGCCGAGGACGTCATATGACGTCCACCCAGGATGGGAGATCCCATCTGCGGACGTCATTTGACTATGGCTGGGTAGGGAAGTAGTTAAAATTAGCACTTTTGATTTCTCCCATAGACTTTTAAAGGGTGTTCCGCGGCTTTTCGAATTTGCCGCAAACACCACAAATTGTTCGCTGTTCGCCGGGACGGGCGAACAGCCAATGTTGAAGTTGAACTCATGTTCGACTCGAACATAAAGCTCATCCCTAGGAAGGACATCATGAACCCAAAACATTGTACTGTGATATTTTAATACATGGAGTACTCCCAGGAGTGCCTTGACATTTATTTGCAAATTGATGTTCCTCAATTTAATGTATAACTAAAAGTGAAAATTGTATTTTGAATAGACTAGAGACATAAGATATGTTAACCACTTAACGACCGCTCACTGTATATATACGTCGGCACAATGGCACCGACAGGCACAATCACGTAGAGTGTACGTGATGGCCTTTGTACAGTTGGGGGGTCCAATCGGACCCCCCTTCTGTACAGTGAGCGGTCGGAATTCGTCTGGGAGCGTTCCGGGATGAGGGGACAGCCGTTCGATTCTGGCCACCCCCCCCCCGCGATCGCTCCCGGCGAATAGAAATGCCCCCTCTGTCTGTGTCAGGCAGAGGAAACAGGAGGAAGTGATGTCATCTCGGGTGCGGCGCTCACATATACCGAGCGTCGTACAAGAGAAGACATCAAGGTTAGTGCACAAACACTACACTAACACCAGCACACATAGGGACATAAATCGCCCCCCCCAGGCCCCCCCAGACACCCCCAGATCACCCCCCAGATCACCCCCCAGCCCCCAGTCACAGTGTCACTGATTGCAGTGACCATTTATTTACTGATCACTGCAATCAGTGACATTTGTGACTGTAAAAGTGTCACTAAAGTTTAGTTTTAGGTCCAGTGTAGCCCCCTAACCCCCCCTAATAAAGGTTTAACCCCTTGATCACCCCCCAGATAACCCTTTCACCCCCTATCACCGTCGTCACTAAGCGATCGTTTTCTAAACGCTGTCTTAGCGTCGGTGATGCAGATAGGTAGCCAGTAATTTTTTTTAGGTTCGCCGCAATTTTTTATAGTGTCAGGTACCCCCATAAATTATCTAATAAAGGTTTAACCCCCTTGATCGCCCCCCAGGTAACCCTTTCACCCCCTATCACCACTGTCGCTAAGCAATAATTCTTCTGATCGCTGTCTTAGCGTCGGTGATGCAGATCGGTAGCCAGTATTTTTTTTTTAGGTTCGCCGCAGGTTTTTATAGTGTCAGGTACCCCCATAAATGATCTAATAAAGGTTTAACCCCCTTGATCGCCCCCCAGGTAACCCTTTCACCCCCTATCACCACTGTTGCTAAGCGATCGTTTTTCTAAACGCTGTCTTAGCGTCGGTGATGCAGATCGGTAGCCAGTAATTTTTTTTAGGTTCGCCGCAGGTTTTTATAGCGTCAGGTACCCCCATAAATTATCTAATAAAGGTTTAACCCCCTTGATCGCCCCCCAGGTAACCCTTTCACCCCCTATCACCACTGTTGCTAAGCGATCGTTTTTCTAAACGCTGTCTTAGCGTCGGTGATGCAGATCGGTAGCCAGTAATTTTTTTTAGGTTCGCCGCAGGTTTTTATAGCGTCAGGTACCCCCATATATTATCTAATAAAGGTTTTAACCCCCTAATTGCCCCTAGTTAACCCTTTCACCAGTGATCATCATATAAGTGTTACGGGTGACGCTGGTTAGTTAGTTTGCTTTTTATAGTGTCAGGGCACCCGCCGTATATAACCCAATAAAGGTTTAACCCCCTGATTGCCCGGCGGGTGATATCAATTAGGTTTTAGCGTCAGAGAGGGTCTGCGTCACACCCCAGGCAGCGTCAGGTTAGTGCCAGTAGCGCTAACACCCACGCGTGAAGCATACACCCCCCTTAGTGGTATAGTATCTGAACAGATCAATATCTGATCTGATCAGATCTATACTAGCGTCCCCAGCAGTTTAGGGTTCCCAAAAACGCAGTGTTAGCGGGATCAGCCCAGATACCTGCTAGCACCTGCGTTTTGCCCCTTCGTCCAGCCCAGGCCACCCAAGTGCAGTATCGATCGATCACTGTCACTTACAAAACAAAAACACACATAACTGCAGCGTTCGCAGAGACAGGCCTGATCCCTGCGACTCCAGTGCTGTAGGAGGTGATTTCACCACCACAGTTAAATAAAAAAAGCATATATGCCGAAGCATTGGGGCAGCAGGAGCGGAGGAGCGATTTTGCTCCTAATGCCGCGTACATACGGTCGAAATTCCGACGGAGGCTTGCCCGTGGAAAAGTCTGACCATGTGTACGCGGCATAACTTTTGCGAGAAGATGCCCCCATGCTTCGGCATATATAAATGGTGCATGTATGCCCATCATTAGAAGTGGGTGGATGAAGGGCGGTATTCTAATGGTGGGCATACCCACCGATCAATCTCTTTTTTTTCGTTCAGCCAACTGGCTGCATGAAAAAAAAAGATTACAATACATGTCCAACAAGGACCAGCAACGTACTGGTATGTTGCTGGACTTTGAATGGTTATACCAGATTGATGCCTGCGGGTTTAGGTATCATCTTGGTATCATTCTTTTCAGCCAGCGGCCGGCTTTCATGTAAAAGAAATCCTAGTGGCTAATTCGCCTCTGGACTGCTTTTACAAGCAGTGGGAGGGAATGTCCCCCCCCGGATATAAAAAGCGCCATTGGGAAATTGGGAAAGCATTTTATCACACCGATCTTGGTGTGGTCAGATGCTTTGAGGGCAGAGGAAAGATCTAGGGTCTAGACCCCAGTTTTTTCAAAAAAAGAGTACCTGTCACTACCTATTGCTATCATAGGGGATATTTACATTCCCTGAGATAACAATAAAAATGATAAAAATAAATAAATATGGAAGGAACAATTTAAAAATAAAATAAAAAAGCAAAATTAATAATAAAAAAAAAAAAAAAAAAAAAAAAGCACCCCTGTCCTGCCCTGCTCTTGCCCAATGGCGAACGCAAGCGTCGGTCTGGCGTCATATGTAAACAGCAATTGCACCATGCATGTGAGGTATCACCGCGAAGGTCAGATTGAGGGCAGTAATTTTAGCAGTAGACCTCCTCTGTAAATCTAACGGGGTAACCTGTAAAGGCTTTTAAAGGCTTTTAAAAATGTATGTAGTTTGTCGCCAATGCGCGTTTGTGCGAAATTTTAAAGCATGTCGTGTTTGGTATCTATGTACTCGGCCTAAGATCATCTTTTTTATTTCATCAAACATTTGGGCAATATAGTGTGTTTTAGTGCATTAAAATTAAAAAAAGTGTATTTTTTCCCCAAAAAATGCGTTTGAAAAATCGCTGCGCAAATACTGTGTAGAAAAAAAAATGCAACACCCACCATTTTATTCTGTAGGGCCTTTGCTTTAAAAATATATATAATGTTTGGGGGTTCAACATAATTTTCTTGCAAAAAAAAAAAATGTTTTCATGTAAACAAAAAGTGTCAAAAAGGGCTTTGCCTTCAAGTGGTTAGAAGAGTGGATGTAAGCTTCCTAATGTTGTGTATAAAATGCCAGAACAGTTCAAAACCCCCCCAAATGACCCCATTTTGGAAAGTAGACACCCCAAGCTATATACTGAGAGGCATGTCGAGTCCATGGAATATTTTATATGTTGACACAAGTTGCGGAAAAAATAATTTTTTTTTTTATTTTTTTTTGCACAAAGTTGTCACTAAATGATATATTGCTCAAACATGCCATGGGCATATGTAGAATTACACCCCAAAATAAATTCTGTTGCTTCTCCTGAGTACGGGGATACCACATGTGTGAGACTTTTTGGGAGCCTAGCCGCGTACGGGACCCCAAAAACCAAGCACCGCCTTCAGGCTTTCTAAGGGTGTCAATTTTTGATTTCACTTCTCACTCCCTATCACAGTTTCGGAGGCCATGGAATGCCCAGATGGCATAACCCCCCCCCCAAATGACCCCATTTTGGAAAGTAGACACCCCAAGCTATTTGCTGAGAGGTATTGTGAGTATTTTGCAGATCTCGCTTTTTGTCACAAAGTTTTGAAAATTGAAAAAAAAAAAGAAAAAAATATATATTTTCTTTCTTCATTTTCAAAAACAAATGAGAGCTGTAAAATACTCACCATGCCTCTCAGCAAATAGCTTGGGGTGTCTATATTCCAAAATGGGGTCATTTGGGGGGGTTTTGTGCTATTTTGGCATTTTATGGCCTTCGAAACTGTGATAGGTAGTGAGGAGTCAAATCAAAAATTTGTGCCTAGAAATCCTGAAGGCGGTGCTTGGTTTTCGGGGTCCCGTACGCGGCTAGGCTCCTAAAAAGTCCCACACATGTGGTATCCCCGTACTCAGGAGAAGCAGCAGAATGTATTTTGGGGTGCAATTCCACATATGACCATGGCATGTGTGAGCAATATATCATTTAGTGACAACTTTTTGTAATTTTTTTTTTTTTTGTCATTATTCAATAACTTGGGACAAAAAAAAAATATTCAATGGGCTCAACAGGCCTCTCAGCAATTTCCTTGGGGTGTCTACTTTCTAAAATGGGGTCATTTGGGGGGGTTTTGTGCTATTTTGGCATTTTATGGCCTTGAAAACTGTGATAGGTAGTGAGGAGTGAAATCAAAAATTTGCGCCCTTAGAAATCCTGAAGGCGGCGCTTGGTTTTCGGGGTCCCGTACGCGGCTAGGCTCCTAAAAAGTCCCACACATGTGGTATCCCCATACTCAGGAGAAGCAGCAGAATGTATTTTGGGGTGCAATTCCACATATAACCATGGCATGTGTGAGCAATATATCATTTAGTGACAACTTTTTGTAATTTTTTTTTTTTTTTTTTTTTTAGTCATTATTCAATCACTTGGGACAAAAAAAAAAAATATTCAATGGGCTCAACATGCCTCTCAGCAATTTCCTTGGGGTGTCTACTTTCCAAAATGGGGTCATTTGGGGGGGTTTTGTACTGCCCTGCCATTTTAGCACCTCAAGAAATGAGATAGGCAGTCCTAAATTTAAAGCTGTGTAAATTCCAGAAAATGTACCCTAGTTTGTAAACGCTATAGCTTTTGCGCAAACCAATAAATATACGCTTATTGACATTTTTTTTACTAAAGACATGTGGCTGAATACATTTTGGCCTAAATGTATGACTAAAATTGAGTTTATTCGATTTTTCTTATAACAAAAAGTAGAAAAAATCATTTTTTTTCAAAATTTTCGGTCTTTTTCCGTTTATATCGCAAAAAATAAAAATCGCAGAGGCAATCAAATACCATTAAAAGAAAGCTCTATTTGTGGGAAGAAAAGGACGCAAATTTCGTTTCGGTACAACATTGCATGTCCGCACAATTTACAGTTAAAACAGCGCAGTGCAAAATTCTGAATTCACCCTTGGTCCTTTAGCTACCAAATGGTCCGGTCCTTAAGTGGTTAATAAAGATACCGCATGAGAATGTTCTTGAAAAAAGGTATACTATACAGTATATATACTGTATATGTTTCTAGAAGTATCTGAACATCACATTTGTGAAGTTGCCCATTGGCTGACACGTATAATAAATAAGCATGGTGTCATGTAAGACAATTGTCACCAACTTCATGCTTCCTGCTTGAAAACAATGTCTTAGGAAGAGACATTTCCTGTTTCAGTACTATAATTCCCCCGTGTACAAGGCATGTCATATACCAGTATGGGATGGAGACATTTACTGAACACACAAAAAACCCAGACCTACCCAAATAACCATATCTGAGCTGAACTGAAATACCATTAAACCATTTATTAATCCTATTTATTCATATTTTAGGTCTGTTTGCTAATTTACATTGATGTGTAATTGAAGTAATGTGATTATCATATGATAATGGTTATGACTAATGTAATTTGTATTACACACAGTTCCATCTTATCTTTTTCAGGTCCTGCTGATATAGGAGGCCACTGCCATTTTTCCCCTACTCATCTTTTCTGACAGTTTTTCACTAGTTTGGCTAGGGTCAGTGTCAATACTGATAGCATGAGGCAATACTTGGACCCTATAAAGGTTGCACAGGCAGTCCAACTCCTCCAGGATGGCACATCAATACTTGTCATTGCCAGAAGGTTTGCCGTGTCTCCCAGCAGTCTCAGGAGCATGGAGGAGATTCCAGGAGACAGGCAGTTACTCTAGGAGAGCTGGACAGAGCCGTAAAAGGTCCTTAACCCATCAGCAGGACCGGTATCTGCTCCTTTGTGCAAGGAGGAACAGGATGAGCACTGCCAGAGCCCTACAAAATGACCTCCAGCAGTCCACGGGTGTGAATGTCTCTGACCAAACAATCAGAAACAGATTTCATGAGGGTGGCCTGAGAGCCCAACATCCTCTAGTGGGCCCTGTGATCACTGCCCGGCCGTGTAGATAGATTGGCATTTGCCATTGAACACCAGAATTGGCAGGTCCGCCACTGGCACCCTGTGCTTTTCACAGATGAAAGCAGGTTCACCCTGAGCTAGGGTTGCCACCTCATCCCTTTAAAACCAAACACATATTAATTGCACAGGTTCTGAGGCTGATTAACCACTTCCTTACCGGGCCATTGTAATATGACACCGGCAGGGACCCTCTCTCCCTCCGGGTGGACATCATATGACAGCCCTGTTTCCCGGCTGTCTAGGGGGCGCGCGCGCACGCCTGTCGCATCGCTCAGGACCTGGTGCGCGTGCCCAGCGGCCGCGATCACGGCAGGACCGTGGATCTGTGTGTGTAAACACACAGATCCATGTCCTGTCAGAGGTGAGGAGACCGATGTGTGTTCCCAGTACAGAGGAACACACATCGGTCTCCTCCCCTTGTGAGTCCCCTCCCCCTACAGTTAGAATCACTCCCTAGGGAACATAGTAACCCCTTGATCGCCCCCTAGTGTTAACCCCTTCCCTGCCAGTCACATTTACACAGTAATCAGTGCAGTTTTATAGCACTAATCGCTGTATAAATGTGAATGTTCCCAAAAACGTGTCAAAAGTGTCCGATGTGTCCGCCGCAATGTCACGGTCACAATAAAAATTTCAGATTGCCGCCATTACTAGGAAAAAAATATAAAAATATATAAAAATATATATATAAAAAAAATGCCATAAAACTATCCCCTATTTTGTAGACGCTATAACTTTTGCGCAAACCAATCAATATACGCTTATTGCGATCTTTTTCACAAAAAATATGTACAAGAATACGTATCGGCCTAAACTGAGGAAACATTTTTATTTTATTTTAAATTGTGATATTTATTAAATCAAAAAGTAAAAAATATTGTGTTGCCCCAGGATACCATCCATCGTCTCATTCGGAGCATGCCCTGATGTTGTCAGGCATACAAGCATGTGGGGGCCATACAAACTACTGAGGACCATGTTGAGTTTCTGCAATGAAATTTCAGCAAAATGGACGAGCCTGCTGCATAATTTTCACTTTGGATTTCAGAGTGTCTTTGAATTCAGCCCTCTGTGTATAGTGATAATTTTCATTTACATCAAACGATGTGGCATCCTTTCCTTCCTAACACATTACCCAGGCAATATCAGTATTGATGTGCAGCATGATATTTTTCCCCATTGAGTTCTGATGTGTTTTCAAAGAGAAGTGTATTTTAGGTCTGTTTGCTATTTTACATTGATAGTAATGTGATTATCATATGATATTGGTTATGGTAATGTAATTTGTTTTACACATAGTTTCTTCTTATCTTTATCAGATGCTGCTAGAAATACCAATGTTGAGGATAGTCTCAGTAAACATGAAATTGAGGAAAAATCTGAAGGTGAGTTTGAGTCACATTGCATGTTCTCTCCTGACATCACAGAGGTGAGAGGATTGTGTCTGAGTGTTGACATGAAGGAAACAAATTCACGCAGTGAATAAGAGAAATTACATTTAGCACTTTATTTGCTTCGGACAATATGGGTGGTGTCTGGTGACTAGGGATGAGCTTCGTGTTCGAGTCGAACATACGTTCGACTCGAACATCGGCTGTTCGATCGTTCGACGAAGATCGAACGATTTGGGCCGTTCGCGCCAAATTCGAGTGACGCGAACGGCCCACAATGCACTACGCCATCGCAGTGTCATCCAGGCGCTGTGATTGGCCAAGCATGCACTGTGACCCCGCATGCTTGGCCAATCACAGCGCCGGCAGCGAGGAGAGCAATGATTGGCCACAGGCAGGATGCCTGTGGCCAATTATTGCTGAGGGTGTTTAGTACACGCCCCACACTATAAAAGGCCGCCAGCACGGCGGCCTAGTGTAGTGTGTTCCGGAGCAGGGAAAGAGAAGCATAGGCAGGGACAGTGACTTTTATTTCTTTCTTGCTTAACCTGGATTCCTTTAGTTTAGGGAAAGAGAAGGATAGGTAGGGAGAGTGTCAGTGTGTTTTGTGCTTGTGCTATAGTGTGCTTAAAAAAAACATTTTTTCTAGGGACAGAAAACTGTAGGTAGGGAGAGTGTCAGTTTCTTTCACTGTGCAAGTCCTTGTTTCTAGGGACTGGGAAGGACAGTGAGTGAATTCTCCTTGTGCTATAGTGTGCTTAAAAAAAACATTTTTTCTAGGGACAGAAAACTCTAGGTAGGGAGAGTGTCAGTTTCTTTCACTGTGCAAGTCCTTGTTTCTAGGGACTGGGAAGGACAGTGAGTGAATTCTCCTTGTGCTATAGTGTGCTTAAAAAAAACATTTTTTCTAGGGACAGAAAACTGTAGGTAGGGAGAGTGTCAGTTTCTTTCACTGTGCAAGTCCTTGTTTCTAGGGACTGGGAAGGACAGTGAGTGAATTCTCCTTGTGCTATAGTGTGCTTAAAAAAAACATTTTTTCTAGGGACAGAAAACTGTAGGTAGGGAGAGTGTCAGTTTCTTTCACTGTGCAAGTCCTTGTTTCTAGGGACAAAGAAGGAAAGTGAGGGGATTTCTCCTTGTGCTATAGTGTGCTTAAAAAAAACATTTTTTCTAGGGACAGAAAACTGTAGGTAGGGAGAGTGTCAGTTTCTTTCACTGTGCAAGTCCTTGTTTCTAGGGACTGGGAAGGACAGTGAGTGAATTCTCCTTGTGCTATAGTGTGCTTAAAAAAAACATTTTTTCTAGGGACAGAAAACTGTAGGTAGGGAGAGTGTCAGTTTCTTTCACTGTGCAAGTCCTTGTTTCCAGGGACAGGGAAGGACAGTGAGTGAATTCTCCTTGTGCTATAGTGTGCTTAAAAAAAACATTTTTTCTAGGGACAGAAAACTGTAGGTAGGGAGAGTGTCAGTTTCTTTCACTGTGCAAGTCCTTGTTTCTAGGGACTGGGAAGGACAGTGAGTGAATTCTCCTTGTGCTATAGTGTGCTTAAAAAAAAAAAAATTCTAGGGACAGAAAACTGTAGGTAGGGAGAGTGTCAGTTTCTTTCACTGTGCAAGTCCTTGTTTCTAGGGACTGGGAAGGACAGTGAGTGAATTCTCCTTGTGCTATAGTGTGCTTAAAAAAAACATTTTTTCTAGGGACAGAAAACTGTAGGTAGGGAGAGTGTCAGTTTCTTTCACTGTGCAAGTCCTTGTTTCTAGGGACTGGGAAGGACAGTGAGTGAATTCTCCTTGTGCTATAGTGTGCTTAAAAAAAACATTTTTTCTAGGGACAGAAAACTGTAGGTAGGGAGAGTGTCAGTTTCTTTCACTGTGCAAGTCCTTGTTTCTAGGGACTGGGAAGGACAGTGAGTGAATTCTCCTTGTGCTATAGTGTGCTTAAAAAAAACATTTTTTCTAGGGACAGAAAACTCTAGGTAGGGAGAGTGTCAGTTTCTTTCACTGTGCAAGTCCTTGTTTCTAGGGACTGGGAAGGACAGTGAGTGAATTCTCCTTGTGCTATAGTGTGCTTAAAAAAACATTTTTTCTAGGGACAGAAAACTGTAGGTAGGGAGAGTGTCAGTTTCTTTCACTGTGCAAGTCCTTGTTTCTAGGGACTGGGAAGGACAGTGAGTGAATTCTCCTTGTGCTATAGTGTGCTTAAAAAAAACATTTTTTCTAGGGACAGAAAACTGTAGGTAGGGAGAGTGTCAGTTTCTTTCACTGTGCAAGTCCTTGTTTCTAGGGACTGGGAAGGACAGTGAGTGAATTCTCCTTGTGCTATAGTGTGCTTAAAAAAAACATTTTTTCTAGGGACAGAAAACTGTAGGTAGGGAGAGTGTCAGTTTCTTTCACTGTGCAAGTCCTTGTTTCTAGGGACTGGGAAGGACAGTGAGTGAATTCTCCTTGTGCTATAGTGTGCTTAAAAAAACATTTTTTCTAGGGACAGAAAACTGTAGGTAGGGAGAGTGTCAGTTTCTTTCACTGTGCAAGTCCTTGTTTCTAGGGACTGGGAAGGACAGTGAGTGAATTCTCCTTGTGCTATAGTGTGCTTAAAAAAAACATTTTTTCTAGGGACAGAAAACTGTAGGTAGGGAGAGTGTCAGTTTCTTTCACTGTGCAAGTCCTTGTTTCTAGGGACTGGGAAGGACAGTGAGTGAATTCTCCTTGTGCTATAGTGTGCTTAAAAAAAACATTTTTTCTAGGGACAGAAAACTGTAGGTAGGGAGAGTGTCAGTTTCTTTCACTGTGCAAGTCCTTGTTTCTAGGGACTGGGAAGGACAGTGAGTGAATTCTCCTTGTGCTATAGTGTGCTTAAAAAAAAACATTTTTTCTAGGGACAGAAAACTGTAGGTAGGGAGAGTGTCAGTTTCTTTCACCGTGCAAGTCCTTGTTTCTAGGGACTGAGAAGGACAGTGAGTGAATTCTCCTTGTGCTATAGTGTGCTTAAAAAAAACATTTTTTCTAGGGACAGAAAACTGTAGGTAGGGAGAGTGTCAGTTTCTTTCACTGTGCAAGTCCTTGTTTCTAGGGACTGGGAAGGACAGTGAGTGAATTCTCCTTGTGCTATAGTGTGCTTAAAAAAAACATTTTTTCTAGGGACAGAAAACTGTAGGTAGGGAGAGTGTCAGTTTCTTTCACTGTGCAAGTCCTTGTTTCTAGGGACTGGGAAGGACAGTGAGTGAATTCTCCTTGTGCTATATTGTGCTTAAAAAAAAACATTTTTTCTAGGGACAGAAAACTGTAGGTAGGGAGAGTGTCAGTTTCTTTCACTGTGCAAGTCCTTGTTTCTAGGGACTGGGAAGGACAGTGAGTGAATTCTCCTTGTGCTATAGTGTGCTTAAAAAAAACATTTTTTCTAGGGACAGAAAACTGTAGGTAGGGAGAGTGTCAGTTTCTTTCACTGTGCAAGTCCTTGTTTCTAGGGACTGGGAAGGACAGTGAGTGAATTCTCCTTGTGCTATAGTGTGCTAAAGCATTCCTCATCAACCATCTTTGAAATCCTTGTTTTTTGGACAGTCAGGGAAATTGTCGTTGTGCTATTCTGTGCAAAAGCAATCATCCTCAACCATATTTAGAAATCCTTAAGTAAAGGGACAGAGAAGGACACCTGAAGGTAGCCCTTATTGCTTTTTTCCCATCTCCCTGCAGGCCATCTATTAGAATGTCTGGAAGGCAAACAAGGAGAGGCAGACAGTCAGGAGGCAATAAAAGAGGGCAAGCAGGCTCTGTGTCTGGGGACAACAGTGCTGGTCGTGGACGCGGTGCATTGTCATCAGCACATGGCCATGGGACACGCTTGTCCTTCTTTTCGGCAGCTGGACATGTTGAGCCACATCATGCCGAAGACTTGGTAGAGTGGATGACCAAGCCCTCCTCCTCCTCCTCATCCTCTCTCACCCAGGCTCAGGGTACTGGCAAAGCAGCTGCCAAAGCGTCCTCTTCCCTGGTATCAATGTCAGACTCATCATCAGTCACTCCTTCCCTAGACCCACCATGTCCTCCTCCTGAGGAGTCCCCCGAACTGTTTGAGCACAGTGTTGGGTACATGCTCCAGGAGGATGCCCAGCGTTTCGAAGGGTCTGATGATGATACCCAGCTAGAGGAAGGCAGTAGGGTGAGAGCAGACAGAGGGGATGCTCAAGAAGGACACCAATCTGGCAGTCATGTTCCAGCAGCTGCAGCATACTGCCAGATTGGCTCCAGTGATGAGGAGGGAGGGGATGATGAGGTCACTGACTCCACATGGGTGCCTAATAGGAGAGAGGAGGAGGAGGAGGATGAGGAGGAGGCACATCTCCAATGAGGCAGGATGCCCTTTGGTGGCCAGCGTAAGGGCAGTACACCGACGGAATCACACCGCAGAGCTCCGCCTGTGCAGGGCGCTGCCTCTGCCCGTCATTCAAAAAGTTCCTTGGTGTGGGCCTTTTTTGAGGCTAGTGCATCAGATCGCACAGCTGCTGTTTGCAACATATGTCTCAAGCGTATATCGCGTGGCCAAAACATCAGCCGCTTGGGTACCACATGCCTGACCAGACATATGTTGACCTGCCATGCAGCTCGTTGGCAAGCCTACCTCAAAGACCCACACCAAAGAACAAAGCGGACCTCTCCTTGCACCGCATCAGCTGGGATCTCCAACCCCACTATAACTTCAGTCCTCTCTGAAACATGCACTGAGAGGAATGAAGGTGTAGAATTAGGTGTGTCACAGCCAAGTACTTGCGGCCACTCTGCTAGCAGTACACCGACGTCCGATTCTAGCAGGCAAATTTCCCTGCCCCAGCTGCTGGACCGTCGAAAGAAGTTCACTCCCAGCCATCCACATGCCCAGCGGTTGAATGCTAGCTTGGCTAAATTGCTAGCGCTTCAACTGCTGCCTTTTCAGTTGGTAGACTCGGCCCCCTTCCGTGAGTTTGTGCAATGTGCGGTTCCTCAGTGGCAGGTTCCCAAACGCCACTTTTTCTCACGGAAGGCTATTCCGGCTCTCTACCGGCATGTGGAAGGCAATGTCTTGGCCTCGCTGGACAGGGCGGTCAGCGGTAAGGTGCATATTACCGCTGACTCATGGTCCAGCAGGCATGGACAGGGACGTTACCTTTCTTTCACGGCCCATTGGGTCACTCTTTTGGCAGCTGGGAAGGATGCAGGACAAGGTGCAGTAGTGTTGGAGGTTGTCCCACCGCCACGCCTCCAAAATGCTACTACTGGTTGTGACACACCTCTCTCCTCCACCCCCTCCTCTTCTTCTTCCTCCATGGCCTCTTCCTGTGGTTTGTCCTATGAACCAGCGGTGCTCCGTAGCCGTTCACGGGGCTACGCAAGTACGCAGGCAAAAAGATGCCATGCCGTGCTTGCGCTGGTGTGTTTGGGGGACAGAAGCCACACTGGGGCAGAGGTCCTGTCTGCTCTGCAGGGCCAGGCCGAGAGGTGGTTGACGCCACGCCAGCTTAAGCCAGGAATGGTGGTTTGCGACAATGGCACCAACCTCCTCTCCGCCCTTCGACAGGGACAACTGACCCATGTGCCCTGTGTGGCTCACGTCCTTAACCTGGTGGTGCAGCGTTTCTTGGGCAGGTACCCGGGCTTACAGGATGTCCTGAGGCAGGCCAGGAAAGTCTGTGTGCATTTCTGCAGATCTTATAATGCCAGTGCTCGCCTGGCTGAGCTGCAAAAGGAGTTGAACCTGCCCAAGAACCGCCTTATATGTGACATGCCCACCAGGTGGAACTCAACGTTGGCCATGCTGCAGCGGCTGCACACGCAGCAGAGGGCCATCAATGAGTACCTGTGCGACTACGGCACCAGGACAGGGTCAGGGGAGCTTGGTTTTTTTTCTCCACGCCAGTGGGGCATGATCAGGGATGCATGCACTGTCCTGGCACCATTTGAGGAGGCCACGAGGATGGTGAGCAGTGACAGTGCATGCATCAGTGACACTGTACCTCTTGTCCACCTGTTGGAGCACACGCTGCGTGGAATAATGGACAGGGCACTTGAGGCAGAACAGAGGCAGGAAGAGGAGGACTTCCTTGCCTCTCAAGGCCCCCTTTACCCAGACAGTGTTCCTTCTGTCCCACCCATCGCACAGGAAGAGGAGGAGGAGGAGGAGGAGGAGGAGGATTGTGTCAGCATGGAGGTGGAGGCTGGCACTCAGCATCATCAGCAGCAGTCTTTTAGGGATGATTTACAGTCCCAAGAAACCAGTGGACTTGTACGTGGCTGGGAGGAGGTGACTGCGGATCATGTCGTCCTTAGTGACCCAGAGGACTCCGGAGCGAATGCCTCAGCAAACCTACGCTGCATGGCCTCCCTGATCCTGCAAAGTCTGCGGAAGGATCCTCGTATTCTTCGGATCAAGGAGAGGGACCATTACTGGCTGGCCACTCTCCTTGATCCACGGTACAAGGGTAAGGTTGCGGACCTTATGTTACCGTCGCAGAGGGAGCAGAGGATGAGACAACTCCGGGAGGCCTTGCAGAAAGGTCTGTGCAACGCGTTCCCAGAGACTGGGAGGTTACAAACTCCTGGTCCTGGACAACGAGTTGCTGAGGCTTCGGCCAGTCAAAGAAGGAGCGGTGGGGAAGGTGGCCGTCTGACCGATGCGTTCAGACAATTCTTTAGTCCGCAGCCCCAAAGTATGATCGGTTCCAGCAACCATCGCCAGCGTCTGATAAACATGGTGCAGGAATATCTAGGGGCAAGGTCAGACTTGGACACCTTCCCCACCGAAAATCCTCTGGCTTACTGGGTCTTGAGGATGGATCACTGGCCAGAGCTTGCACAGTATGCAATTGAGCTACTGGCCTGTCCTGCATCCAGCGTTCTTTCGGAACGCACATTCAGTGCTGCTGGAGGATTTGTCACGGATCACAGGGTGCGCCTGTCCACCGACTCGGTTGATCGACTGACTTTCATCAAGATGAACCAGTCTTGGATCACCACCAGCTACCACACACCTGATGCTGATATAACAGACTAATTGATTTTAACATGTCACATCCCTTCAAGACTGATGCTGATGCTGAGTGCCTGTGCTGTTATGTTGACTGGCTATCCTCCTCCTCCGAGTCCTCAATGATACGATTGATGATGATAGCTTGGAAGATCATTTTTGTTTATGGGTGCCGCCACCAGTGGCTAAGGCCCAATTTTTCAGCCCCTGTTTAACAGGGGCGTGTAATTACAATTTTTGAAGCAATACTTTGCAACAGGGCTCATTGCTGTGCTCCAAGTACAGTATGTGTGAGGGGTTGGAGTGTTGTGCCACCAGTGCCTAAGGCCCAATTTTTCAGCCCCTGTTTAAAAGGGGCGTGTCATTACAATTTTTGAAGCAATACTTTGCAACAGGGCTCATTGCTGTGCTCCAAGTACAGTATGTGTGAGGGGTTGGAGTGTTGTGCCACCAGTGCCTAAGGCCCAATTTTTCAGCCCCTGTTTAACAGGGGCGTGTCATTACAATTTTTGAAGCAATACTTTGCAACAGGGCTCATTGCTGTGCTCCAAGTACAGTATCTGTGAGGGGTTGCAGTGTTGTGCCACCAGTGCCTAAGGCCCAATTTTTCAGCCCCTGTTCAACAGGGGCATGTAATTACAATTATTGATCTAATAATTCACAGCAGGGCCCATTCCTGCACCCACCAAGCAAGAGTAACTCTGAGGGCTTACAGTGTTGTGGCAACACCACCACCACCACCACCACCACGAAAGGCCCAATTTTTCAGCCCCTGTTCAACAGGGGCATGCAATTACAATTCTTGATCTAATAATTCACAGCAGGGCCCATTGCTGCACCCACCAAGAGTAACTGTCAGGGCTTACAGTGTTGTGGCACCAGCACCACCATCAAAGGCCCAATTTTTACTACCACTGTTCAACAATTATATGTAATTACAATTCCTGATATAATAGTTGACAGCAGGGCGTTCCAGCCCCAACCAAGAGTAACTGTGAGTGCTTACAGTGTTGTGCCAACACCAACTAAGGGGCCTATTTCTGCAGATTATATACGGCAGGTCCCTACTTTCAAACATCCAACTTACAAACGACTCCTACTTGCAAACGCAAGAAGACAACAGGAAGTGAGAGGAAATCTACCCCTAGGAAGGAAAATTCTCTCCTGTAAGAATTAATATGGGAGAAAGGTGTCTCCTCTGTACTGATGCTTTATCAGCAATCCTTGTTTCAAGAAAAACACCACATTTCAAAAACAGTTGTCATTGGGACGGAAAGTGAGGTGAAATGTTCTGAACAGGGGCACAGACAGCAAAACAAATGTTACAGGGGTGATAACCCTTACCTATGTTTTCCAAAAAGTTTAAAAATAGATTTTTGGGCTGGAGCTACACTTCAACAATGTACCTGTTCAAAATTACAAACACATTCTACATAAGAACAAACCTACAGTCCCTGTCTTGTATGCACCGCCTGTATACGGCTGTTCAGAGTATACAGGTCCTTCTCAAAAAATTAGCATATTGTGATAAAGTTCATTATTTTCTGTAATGTACTGATAAACATTAGACTTTCATATATTTTAGATTCATTACACACAACTGAAGTAGTTCAAGCCTTTTCTTGTTTTAATATTGATAATTTTGGCATACAGCTCATGAAAACCCAAAAATCCTATCTCAAAAAATTAGCATATTTCATCCGACCAATAAAAAAAAAGTGTTTTTAATACAAAAAAAGTCAACCTTCAAATAATTATGTTCAGTTATGCACTCAATACTTGGTCGGGAATCCTTTTGCAGAAATGACTGCTTCAATGCGGCGTGGCATGGAGGCAACCAGCCTGTGGCACTGCTGAGGTGTTATGGAGGCCCAGGATGCTTCGATAGCGGCCTTAAGCTCATCCAGAGTGTTGGGTCTTGCGTCTCTCAACTTTCTCTTCCCAATATCCCACAGATTCTCTATGGGGTTCAGGTCAGGAGAGTTGGCAGGCCAATTGAGCACAGTAATACCATGGTCAGTAAACCATTTACCAGTGGTTTTGGCACTGTGAGCAGGTGCCAGGTCGTGCTGAAAAATGAAATCTTCATCTCCATAAAGCTTTTCAGCAGATGGAAGCATGAAGTGCTCCAAAATCTCCTGATAGCTAGCTGCATTGACCCTGCCCTTGATAAAACACAGTGGACCAACACCAGCAGCTGACATGGCACCCCAGACCATCACTGACTGTGGGTACTTGACACTGGACTTCAGGCATTTTGGCATTTCCCTCTCCCCAGTCTTCCTCCAGACTCTGGCACCTTGATTTCCGAATGACATGCAAAATTTGCTTTCATCCGAAAAAAGTACTTTGGACCACTGAGCAACAGTCCAGTGCTGCTTCTCTGTAGCCCAGGTCAGGCGCTTCTGCCGCTGTTTCTGGTTCAAAAGTGGCTTGACCTGGGGAATGCGGCACCTGTAGCCCATTTCCTGCACACGCCTGTTCACGGTGGCTCTGGATGTTTCTACTCCAGACTCAGTCCACTGCTTCCGCAGGTCCTCCAAGGTCTGGAATCGGTCCTTCTCAACAATCTTCTTCAGGGTCCGGTCACCTCTTCTCATTGTGCAGCGTTTTCTGCCACACTTTTTCCTTCCCACAGACTTCCCACTGAGGTGCCTTGATACAGCACTCTGGGAACAGCCTATTCGTTCAGAAATTTCTTTCTGTGTCTTACCCTCTTGCTTGAGGGTGTCAATGATGGCCTTCTGGACAGCAGTCAGGTCGGCAGTCTTACCCATGATTGCGGTTTTGAGTAATGAACCAGGCTGGGAGTTTTTAAAAGCCTCAGGAATCTTTTGCAGGTGTTTAGAGTTAATTAGTTGATTCAGATGATTAGGTTAATAGCTCGTTTAGAGAACCTTTTCATGATATGCTAATTTTTTGAGATAGGATTTTTGGGTTTTCATGAGCTGTATGCCAAAATCATCAATATTAAAACAAGAAAAGGCTTGAACTACTTCAGTTGTGTGTAATGAATCTAAAATATATGAAAGTCTAATGTTTATCAGTACATGACAGAAAATAATGAACTTTATCACAATATGCTAATTTTTTGAGAAGGACCTGTATAGGGCCTTTTTTATTTTATGTGCGGGGTTCCCCTTAAAACCCATACAAGACCCAAAGGGGCTGGTAATGGGCTGGGGTAGGGGGGCGGGGTCATGGGGTAGCTATGCCATTTTTCTTAAAGATTTTCATCCATATTACCGGGACCAGACATTACATTAAAGCCGCAAGCAGTTTTAAATGGCTTTTTTTTCCTTTAGAAGTGTCATTTTGTGCAGGGACAGTTCTAAACACGGGAAACACGTGGCACTTCACAGGCATACTTTAGACACCCCCCAGGTACGATATTTAAAGGAATATTTGACTTTTTTTTTTTCACTTTATGCATCATTAAAATGACCGTTTTTAAAACTTCTTTTTGCATTGATACATGTCCCCTGGTGCAGAACCCGGGTTCCCAAACCCTTTTTAGGACAATAACATGCATAATAGTTGTTATAATTAGCACTTTAGAATTCGAACGTTCGCATCCATTGTATTTAATAGGGTTCTAATGTTCGTACGAACTTTCGGTCCGTTCGCGGGTTCTGGTGCGAACCGAACCCGGGGGTGTTCGGCTCATCACTACTGGTGACCAGAGATGAACTGGGTCCCACTTTAAGAAGTAATAGCGTGAGAGTCTTAATCCCTTTCACATTATGAGCCTAATAAAGAAAAATGCTATATGGGACACTTGACCAACACACCTACACTATGGTCAAAAATTTGTATCATCCCTTCGAATGATGGAGTTCAGGTGTCTTCAGTGAAGGGTCCTGTTAATACCACATCATACAAAGACATTGTAGACAATTGTGCTTTTCCCTCCTTGTGTTAATTGTTTGGTGAAAATCCTTTTCTGCTCTGCCATGACGGTGTCCCTGTGCAGGGCCGCCATCAGGGGGGTACAGGCAGTACACCTGTAAGGGGCCTGGAGTACCCCAGGGGCCCGGATGGCCCCCACTTTTTTTTATGTATTCTTTTTTTTTTTTGTAAGGGGCCCAGAATTCCCCAGGGGCCCGGAGTTCCCCTGGGCCCCGAATGTCAATCCCCCCCCTTTTTTTTTTTTTATAATTTTTTTCTTCTTATTATAAAAAAATATTTATTTTTTTTGTTTTTTGTAAGGGGCCCAGAGGTCCCCAGAGGCCCGGAGGTCCCCAGGGCCCCGGATGGCAACCTCCCTTTTTTTTTATTTTTTTTAAAAATATTATTTTTTTTATTTTTTATTATTATAAAAAAAAAAAAAATTTTGTAAGGGGCCCAGAGGCCCGGAGGTCCCCAGGGCCCCGGATGGCAACCTCCCTTTTTTTTATATATATATATATATATATTTTTATATATTTTTTGTTTTTGTAAGGGGCCCAGAGATCCCCAGGGCCCCGGATGGCAACCCCCCCTTTTTTTTGTTCTTTTGTGTTCGTCAGCACCCAAAGCCCCCCGACCTCAACAATTCGCGGCGGCAGCACCCCCCGCTTCTCAATTCGTGGCACCCACCCGCTTCTCAATTTGCGGAACCCCCCCGCTTCTCAATTCGCAGCAGGAGCACCCCCCCCCAATTATCCTCTGCTCCAGGGGGCCCATGCCTGAAGCTGTGTAGTAAGGGGCCCCAAAATTCCTGATGGCGGCCCTGTCCCTGTGTACAAAGCCAGATCCATAAAGACATGGTGTGACCAGTTTGGTGTGGAGGAAATTGAGTGTCCTGTTCAGAGTCCTGACCCCAACCCTACTGAACACCTTTGAAATGAGAAGAAACATCAGTTGTGAGCCAGGTATTTTCTAGTAGTTTAGGGAAATTTACTTCATATAATTTAGCTGTTGGATAGGTAAGTTGGATCCCCAAATAAGGAATGGAGGACTCTTCCCAATTGTAAGTTGTTTTATTTTTAAGGGTCATGTACCTTTTTTGGGATATATTCATAGGCAGGACATGACATTTCTTATAATTAATTTTGTAGTATGAGATTTTCCCAAAGGATTCTAATATATTTTGCACATTGGTGAGGGAGGTTTTTAGGATTGGATAAGGAAAGTATTATATCATTGGCGAATAATCCTAGTTTGTGTTCAATATTGCCCACTTTAATACCTGTAATTGATTCATTAGAATGGATTAGTTCTCCCAAAGTTTCTATTGCCAATGAAAATATTATAGGCGAAAGAGGGCAGCCCTGTCTTGTGCCATTAGAAAGGTCAAAGGTTTTGGACACATTTCCTGAAGTGAATACTCAAGCAGAGGGCTTCATATAGAGTGACATTATGGCTGAATGAATGAAACATGTAAATCCGAATTTCATAACAGTTGCCAATAGATAGCCCCAATGATCTCTATTGAATGCCTTCTCTGCATCTAAAGCAAGAAGCAGAGAAGGCACTCCACTATTCTCCACCTGTTGAATCAAATTAATTATACGCCTTGTTCCATTAGGGGCCTGCTGACTTTTA
The DNA here is from genome assembly GCA_029206835.1 of Rana muscosa. Taxonomy (NCBI): domain Eukaryota; kingdom Metazoa; phylum Chordata; class Amphibia; order Anura; family Ranidae; genus Rana; species Rana muscosa. The sequence goes on from CM055127.1 coordinate 181,906,960, forward strand.
ACAAAGCCCACTTGATCCGATTTAATAAGATAGGGAGTAATTTCCAACAGTCTACTAGCTATTATTTTAGCATAAATTTTAATGTTGGAGTTTAATAATGATATTGGCCTATAATTGACCAGAGAAGTAGTACCTTTCCCAGGTTTCGGTATTGTAATTATATTGGCTTCCAACATTTCCATTGGAAAATTATTACTTCTGGAGGCTGTAAAATTGTACAATTTAGTCATGTGGGGTACTAAAGTAGTGGCAAATGTTTTATAATATTCACCAGAGGGGCCGTCGACACCTGATACCGTATTAATTGGGATGTCTTTAATGGCCTTTTGATATTTTCTGTTCTGTAATCGGCTTATTTAGATTGTCAAGGGTAGCAGCATCAATCTTTCGGAGATTGATATTAATTAGAAATGTTGTTATGTCCTCCAGTGAAGATTGGGGAGTATTTCTATCCTCCTTTAGATTATAGAGGAGTCCATAATAAGCTGAGAAGTTGTCCGCTATATCTTGGGGATTGTAAAGGACCATTGTGTGAATTTTCCCTTTGATTTGTCGTTTTCGAAGTTGGGAGGCTAGCAACTTCCCTGCTCTGTTACCTGAAAGTTACGTTTTACTTTCTTAAAATATTTATCGTGGTTAGTTACTAGAGTAGCTCTTAATTTTTTTTCTACAGTTATTAAGTTGGTGTAATAACTGTGGGTCATTAGGTCGCTTTTTATGATAATTGTCTACGGTTTTAATATCCCTCATTAGTTTATCTATAGTGGTAGTTTTCCTCTTTTTCTCCCTAGAGGTTAGTTGAATTGGCAAACCTCTAATGTAGGCTTTGTGGGCACACCAAAGAGTAGTGCTCGACACAGATTCATTATCATTTACCATAAAGTACTCCTGTAGCTTTTCTTTCATCAGACACGTGCTTCTCTTGTGATAAAATATAAGTATTATTTCTCCATAGAAATGTGTTGTTGCATTGCTGGTCCACCTGTATTTCTAATGTAATTGGTGCATGATCTGACTAAGTATTGTTATGAATTTTGGCATCTACTGTTTTTTGTAAGAGTTTTTTCTGTGATGAAAACATCTATTCTAGAGTAGGTTTTATGTGCATTAGAAAAAAATGTATTTGCCGGCGTATAAGACAACCCCCTAATTTTCCAGATAAAATGTGGGTTTTGGGATATACTAGCCGTATAAGACGACCCCCTTCCGACTAGCCATGCCTCACCATACCTCACTGTGCCCCTGCATACCTCACTGTGCCCCTGCATGCCTCACTGTTCCATTGCATGCCTCACTGTTCCATTGCATGCCTCACTGTTCCATTGCATGCCTCACTGGTCCATTGCATACCTCACTGTGCCATTGCATGCCTCACTGTTCCATTGCATACCTCACTGTGCCCCTGCATACCTCACTGTTCCATTGCATACCTCACTGTTCCATTGCATACCTCACTGTTCCATTGCATACCTCACTGTGCCATTTCATGCTTCACTGTTCCATTGTATACCTCACTGTGCCCCTGCATGCCTCACTGTTCCATTGCATACCTCACTGTTCCATTGCATACCTCACTGTGCCCCTGCATGCCTCACTGTTCCATTGCATGCCTCACTATTCCATTGCATGCCTCACTGTTCCATTGCACGCCTCACTGTTCCATTGCATACCTCACTGTGCCATTGCATGCCTCACTGTTCCATTGCATACCTCACTGTGCCCCTGCATACCTCACTGTTCCATTGCATACCTCACTGTTCCATTGCATACCTCACTGTGCCATTTCATGCTTCACTGTTCCATTGCATACCTCACTGTGCCCCTGCATGCCTCACTGTTCCATTGCATACCTCACTGTTCCATTGCATACCTCACTGTTCCATTGCATACCTCACTGTGCCCCTGCATACCTCACTGTTCCATTGCATACCTCACTGTTCCATTGCATACCTCACTGTGCCATTGCATGCCTCACTGTGCCATTGCATGCTTCACTGTTCCATTGCATACCTCACTGTGCCCCTGCATACCTCACTGTTCCATTGCATACCTCACTGTGCCATTGCATGCTTCACTGTTCCATTGCATACCTCAATGTGCCATTGCATGCTTCACTGTTCCATTGCATACCTCACTGTGCCCCTGCATGCCTCACTGTTCCATTGCATACCTCACTGTGCCCCTGCATGCCTCACTGTGCCCCTGCATGCCTCACTGTGCCCCTGCATGCCTCACTGTGCCCCTGCATGCCTCACTGTGCCATTGCATACCTCACTGTGCCATTGCATACCTCACTGTGCCATTGCATACCTCACTGTGCCCCTGCATACCTCACTGTGCCATTGCATACCTCACTGTGTCCCTGCATACCTCACTGTGCCATTGCATACCTCACTGTGTCCCTGCATACCTCACTGTGCCATTGCATACCTCACCGTGCCCCTCGATGATCACATACCTTTTCCCTGATGTAGAATCTCAGTCAGCCCGCGGCCGTCCATTTTTCAAAAGCCGCACCTCCTCCTCGTGCTGTTCCGTGATGGGCAGAACACTCCGCTTCCCAGCAGACACTGTGTTCAGTGTTCCACCTATCACAGATGCCCTCTCATCCGAGGACGAGAGGTGAACACTAAACAGAGGCTCTGCTGGGAAGCTGAGTGTTCCGCCTATCACGGAACAGCACGAGGAGGAGGCGCGGCTTTTGAAAAATGGACGGTCGCGGTCTGACTGGAGATTCTACATGTCAGGTACCGGCGTATAAGACGACCCCCGACTTTTGAGAAGATTTTTAGGGGGTAAAAAGTCTTCTTATACGCCGAAAAATACGGTATGTTCCCTTTCGGTGGAGTGAAGACACCTCCAGGGGTCATACAGGTCTTCTTGAAAAAAAGATCATAGTCCCAATCTGGTGGTGTGGTTCTTCTTGGTCGTATCAATATTTGGTTTCATAGGGGCATTAAAGTCACCAAAATGGATCATTTTACCTTTTTTGGATTTTATGTATTTTCTTCAATATTTTCCGCAAGAATCTGTAAGGATGTGTATTTGGTGCATAGACATTGACAATTGTTATGTTGTCTATAATAACCACTATTATAATAAATCTTCCGTGGTCGTCTATTTGTAAATCCAGCATCTTGAATGTTACGGTGCCTCTTAAGCCCTGTACACACGATCGGATAACCTATGGATTTTCGTCCGATGGATTTGTCCATCGGAAATCCGATGAAACTGTTTTTCATCAGTCTGGGCCACACATCATCAGTCAAAAAACCGACCGTTCCAAACGCGGTGACGTAAAACACTCAGATGAGCCAAGAAAAATGAAGTTCAATGCTTCTGAGCATGCGTCGACTTGATTCTGAGCATGCGTGGGTTTTTGAACCGATGGACTTGCCCATAGACGATCGGAAATTCCCATCGGTTTTTGATCCATCGGAAAATTTTAAAGCAAGTTCTATTTTTTCCATCCGATGGAAAAAAGACCGATGGGTACCATACACGATCGGTTCGTCTGATGAAAACCATCCATCGGACGGTTTTCATCAGTTAAACCGATCGTGTTTATGCGGCATTACTGCAATAATTGCTCCTTGTTTTCGCAATTACATCCCTGGGCAACTTTTCCGGTATGTGAGAGGGCTTAGGCAGCCTGTGCTCTCTAGGAGATATTTTAGGTATCAGATCAGACATCATTCGGCATAAAAATTGTTTAAATCTAAATTTTTTATGTTTTCAGGGATTCCTCTAAATGTTATATTGTTGAGTCTGGATCTGTCTTCTAAATCGGAAACTTTCAACTTTAGATGTTTAATTTGATCCTCCAGATATATGTGTAAATCCACAAAGTCATTGTGGGCTTCAGTAAAATCATTCATTTTGTGCTCAATATATTCTACCCTTTCTCCCAAAGCATCCAATTTTCATGTTGGATTTTTGCATAAAGGATAGCATAGCTTGTTGGAGAGCTCCCCTTAAGGATAGTAGCATTTCCTTAAGACTATGAGCTGGCCATAAGTGGGGAATGCATTAAGCTTTTTATTATTATGCCGTGTACACACGATCGGATTTTCCGGCAGCAAAAGTCCGATGTGAGCTTTTGGTCGGAAATTCAGACCGTATGTAGGCTCCATCAGACTTTTGCTGTCGGAATTTCCGCCAACAAAAGATGGAGAGCTGGTTCTCAATTTTTCCAACGGATAAAATTCCGATCGTCTGTAGCAAATCCGACATGCATGCTCGGGAGCATTGAACTTCATTTTCTCGGCTCGTCGTAGTGTTGTACGACACCGTGTTCTTGACAGTCGAAAGTTTAAAAAAAAATTGTGAGACCGTGCGTATGCAAGCCAAGCTTGAGGGGAATTCCGTCAAAAAAAACCATCAAAGGTTTTTTCCGACGGAAAATCCGATCGTGTGTACGCGGGCATAAGGATTGTTTTCTGGATGTAGTATTTTTAGATTAGGGTGAGAGTCACTTACATAACTTTCAGCATCAGAAATTTTTCTTCTTTGCCTCAGTGGGCTGTTGATCTCTGCATTAGCTGGGTCAGAGCTGTGAGGCTGCATGTTAGAATGTGCTCTCTCCCCCTCCCTCCTCCTTCACACTGATCAGCCTGCATTCCTATGCTGTGCTGTGCTGTGAGTGAGAGGGGCCGGTGTTCTGTCGAGAAGTACCCACTATCGAGAAGTTCCCAGAATGTACTGCGCATGCACCATACGGAAACAGCATAACAGCTGATTTGCCAATCAGCTGGGCTAACGTAACCATGGCGCATGTGCACAGACACAATTTAAACCTGTACAAACAGCGGGGGGAGACCATAGTTCTCAGATTGTGCATTGCTGCTGCCGGAGGGCGGCATGTGGCTATGTTGAAGGGCTGGTTTTGTTTGTGTTGCAACCCGTCCTTTCACACAGACAAAACCGGCCGTTCAACAAAGCGATCCCGCCCGGCAACACAGACAAAACCGGACCATCACCATACTGTAAAGCAAGGCACAATCTAAGAACTACGGTCTCGCCCCACTGTTTGTATAGGTTTCAATTGTGCCCGTGAAATGGTATCTCCCATCGAGAGATACCTCCTACGATCTGCGCATTCACCATGGTTAAGTCTGCCCAGCTGATCGTAAAATCAGCTGTTGGGCTATGACGTACGGCGCATGCATGCACAGTTCGTCCCGGACACTATTCGATGGGGGCGGCACTTCTCGACAGAAGACTGGCACCATGCTGCTTCTCTGGAGTCCCAGACAGGCTGTGGAATGTGCTTAATTTACGGGGCTTATCTTTATTTTTCCTTTTCCCTGTCATCACCAGCTGCTTCCTGGGTATCTCCCCTGCTGAGCTGTGCTAGCAGGTAGGCTATGAATAGTGTTGGGCTGCATCAGGGAGACTCGGTTCTCAGAACTCTCCTATAGTGCGGCCATATACTTCTGCCGCTAGCCACGCCCTGATTATTATTTTTTAAAACAGAGGAGAGGGAACACAGAAATTTTAAAAATATCCTGGCCCCCAATCTATTTTCTCTACGATACTAAAGCTGGCCATGCATCAAGTGAATTTTGTCCAGAAATAGCCAAAATAGAGCTGTTGGCGGTCTTTTTGACACTTTCCAGGTTGTTCCCTGATGACAAATCTCTGTCTCTAGTAATGGCTTTGTTTTCTTATTTCCATGTGTTTGTCACATTCCTTGTAATAGGAATAAAAGTGATACATTTTTTTAAGGAAAAGTGTAATTTTTTTTTTTTTAAAGTCAAATAAACAAAAAAAAAAAAAAGAATTTAAGCACCCCCTGTCCCCGGAAGCTCATATTCAGAAGCGAACGCATATGTAGATCGTGCCTACATATGTAAACAAGGTTCAAACCACACATGTGAGGTATCACCATGAATGTTAGAGCGAGAGCAATCATTTTTGCCAAAGACCTCCTCTGTAACTCTAAACTGGTAACCTGTAAAAACAAAATGAAAACGTCGCCTATGGAGATTTTTAAGTACCGAAGTTTGGCACCATTTGTACAGAATTGCCCAAAATAGAGCTGTCGGCGGCCTTTTTGACACCCTCCAGGTTGTTCCCTGATGACAAATCTCTGTCTCTAGTAACGGCTTTATTTTCTTATTTCTATTTGTTTAATTTAAAGGAAAAATGGACAAGATCAGAAAGATCGTAGAATGTAAGTTGTCTTTGTGTTCAGTTGTGTTCTTCTCTCTACAATTTTTCTTTGGACCTTATTGTGACTTTATTCTTTTACATCATTTAGGTACCCATTTAAAAAAAATGGTAAGCATGTTTACAAAGCTATATATATATATAAAATAACAAATTATATGATGTGATAAAATAGAACCCTGCTATGTACACACTATGTTAGGAGATTCTTTGCTCAAACATTAAAACATTAAATTAAAGCAGAGTTCCACCCAAAAATGGAATTTCCGCTTTAAGTGCAGGTGTCCCCCTGACATGCCACATTTGGCATATCATTTTTTTTTGGGCCTAGTACTCTGTTTTTAGAGGCATCCAGTTCCCACTTCCTCCTCTGGCTCCACAAGGAATATCACCCCTCCCCTTTCCCTCCCTGCAATCTTCTGGGACACGTCACAGGTCCCAGACTATTGCCCGGCCATTTGCAGAGGGGCTCACGCATTCGCAGTGCACGCCAGGCTGTGAAGGTGAGATGATGAAAGACCCGATAGATGTAGAGACTTATATGATGAGGCTGATTCATTCTCACAGTTACAGTCTCTGTTCTCCAATCATGGCCCCCACCGCCTCTGCTTTGGGCAGAATACTGAAGACAGGGGATCGGGATCAGGTGAAGGCATGCTGGTGACACAATGGATTTCAGTTTGATGATGGGTGACTGGGACCATACAGCAAGGATAGCTGGCCTATGATATTACTGTATTATTTTCTTAAATGTTTCAGGATAAGGGCTTGGATCTTGAAGTTTCCTGGGTCTGCTCCCCTATTGAATTTGTTATTTATTCTATGTTACAGAGAAAACAAGAACATTCCAAGGTGGACAGGAATGTGAATGGTGGCAGAGAAATCTCAAAGTGGGAATTTTCTAAGTGCAGCCAATAGGGATGAGCCCGATGTTCGAGTCGAACGTAAGTTGGACTCGACACATTGTGTCTTCGCTTGTTCGCCGAACAGCGAACATTATGCGATGTTTGCGGCAAATTCGAAAGCCGCATAACACCGTTAAAGTCTATGGGACACTAACATGAAAAATCAAAAGTGCTCATTTTAAAGGCTTATATTCATGGTATTGTCATAAAAAGTGTTTGGAGACCCGGGCCCTGCCCCAGGGGACATGTATCAATGCAAAGAAGGGATTTTAAAACTGCCGTTTTTTCAGGAGCAGTGATTTTATTAATGCTTCAAGTGAAACAATAAAAGTGAAATATTCCTTTAAATTTCATACCTGGGGTATGTGTATAGTATGCCTGTAAAGTAGCGCATTTTCTCCATGTTTAGAACAATCCCTGCACAAAATGACATTTCTAAAGGAAAAAAAGTAATTTAAAACTGATCGCGGCTATAATGAATTGTCAGGTCTCGGCAATACAGATAAAACTTGTAACAGCACCCCAAGTATGAGAGGGTTTAACGTTGTTTAGGATATTCCATTCCCGAACACGAAGGCAGCTACCGACACTCCAGTCAGGCGAACAAGACCCATAAGAATAATCCTCCCTCAATAACGAGACTTAGCTCTATCTTGAGGTTCAAGCAGGACTGACTATCTTTATTGAAAAGACTACACGTTTTATACACCAAAAGAGGAGGTGCATCATATTACTCTGGAAATACACCTGTGACCAGACCTAATTAACATGCTAATTACCTAATTCCTTTTAGCAGCCTGGCTGTCTCCTGAACTTCAATACACATTATCACAGGAATCCTTTCATACAATACAGGGTCAATTACCCCAGGCCCTCATGAAAAGATCCTCAGAAGTTAGTCTGGATTCATTAACATTACAACAGACAACAGACAGGTGTCTGGGGGTGATGACATTAGCATCGTTAAGCAATAGATGGCCTGTTACATTGAACTTCCTGGAATGCCCAAATAACATCTTCATATTTCTTGAGAGAGTCCAAGCTATAATTTCTCAGTCACCCTATGCCCCTAATAGACATAGGGTGATTTAGACATAAGAGGTGCTGTGGGAGCTGAAGCAAGGGTATCTCATACTTTCTAAAGGATTCTGGGTTCCATGGGCCCTCCCGTTATAAAACGTATTGAAAAAAACGGCGTGAGTCCCTCCCCCCTCCATTACCAGGCCCTTTGGGTCTGGTATGAATATTAAGGGGAACCCCGCACCAAAAAAAATGCGTAGGGGTCCCCCCAAAATCCATATGGATTTTAAGGGGAACCCTGTGCCAAAATAAAAAAAATGGTGTAGGGGTCTCCCCCAAAATTCATACCAGACCCTTATCCGAGCAGGCAACCTGGCAGGCGGCAGGAAAAGGGGGGGAGACGAGAGAGCGCCCCCCCTGAACCATGCCAGGCCACATGCCCTCAACATGGGGAGGGTGCTTTGGGGTCCCCCCCAAAGCACCTTGTCCCCAAGTTGATGGGGACAAGGGCCTCATCACCACAACCCTTGCCCGGTGGTTGTGGGGGTCTGCGGGGCGGGGGGGTTTATCGGAATCTGGAAGCCCCCTTTAACAAGGGGACCTCCAGATCCCGCCTCCCTATGTGAATGGGTATCGGGTACATTATACCCCTACTCATTCACCCAAAAAAGTGTCAAAATGGTAAAAATTACAGTAGACAATTTGGGACAATTCCTTTATGAAAAAAAAATAAAATTGTCCCACGATGTCCATTTATCTTCGATCACAGCGTGTGACGACCCCCCCAAAAAAAGGAAAAACTCTGCCTACATGGGTGGCTCCTACTGACTGAAGCCTCTACGTGATGACAGCTGTTATATAACTGAGGGCGGGGCCACCCAGTGACTTAAATGGGTGACCCTGCCCCCTCTGACGCCACGTGGGAGTGGAGTTTTTTTGTTTTGTTTTTCTTTTTTTTCGGGTCATCAGACGCTGTGATTGAGGATGAAAGGATATTGCGGGACAGTTTTTTTTTTAATAACCACTTCAATACCAGGCACTTATACAGCTTCCTGCCCAAGCCAATTTTGAGCTTTCAGCACTGTCGCAATTTGAATGACAATTGCGCGGTCATGCTACACTGTACCCAAACAAATTTTTTATCATTTTGTTCCCACAAATAGAGCTTTCTTTCGGTGGTATTTGATCGCCTCTGCGATTTTTATTTTTTGCACAACAAATAAAAAAAGAGCGAAAATTTTTAAAAAAACTAAGTTTTTCTTTGTTTCTGTAATTTTTTTTTGTAAATAAGTACCTTTTCTACTTCAATGACGGGCACTGATAAGGCGGCACTGAAGGGCACTGATAAGGCGACACTGATGGGCACAGATGAGGTGGCACCAATGAGGTGGCACTGATGGGCACTGATGGGCACTGATGATGGGCACTGATAGGCGGCACTGATGGGCACTGATAGGCGGCACTGATATGTGGCACTGGTATGCGGCACTGATGGGCACTCATAGGTGGCACTGATTGGCACTCATAGGCGGCACTGATTGGCACTGCTAGGCACTCATAGGCGGCACTGACGGGCACTTATAGGCGGCACTGATGGGCACTTATGGGTGGCACTGATAGGTGGCACGGACGGGCACTGATAGGTGGGCACAGATGGGCACGGATGGGCACTGATAGGTGGCACTGATGGACACTAGTAGGTGGCACTGCTGGCACTGGTGCCCAGCAATGCCAGCCACCACACATTGTGAAAGTGCCAGTCAGTGCCCATTTGTGGGCACTGATTGGCATATTTTTTTTAATGTTTTTATTTATTTTTATATTTTTTTACTAGATGTGGATGGCCATGGGGCCATCCACATGATTGGGGCTTCCCTGGTGGTCCTGGGGGGCTTCCCTGGTGGTCTAGTGTGGGTATCCGAGGGGGGGTTGCGCTGATAAACAATCAGCGCGAACCCCCCTGTCAGGAGAGCCGCCGATCGGCTCTCCTACTCGCGTCTGTCAGACGCGAGTGAGGAAGAGCCGATTAACGGCTCTTCTGTTTACTTCCTGATCAGCCGTGATTCGACACGGCTGATCACATGGTAAAAAGCCTCCGACGGAGGCTTTTTACCGAGATCAGTGTAGCGGTGGGTCAGACTGACCCACCGCTCCACCGATCGCCGCGATGTGCGCCCCCCCGGGCGCGCGGCGGCTGTTATCCCGCAGGACGTCATATGACGTCCAGTGTGGATAACTGAACCACTTCCCGGACGTCAATTTGCTATTGACTGGGCGGGAAGTGGTTAAAGAACTTGTCCCAAATTGTCTACTGTTATTTTTACAATTTTGACACTTTTTTTAGTGAATGTGTAGGGGTACAATATACCCGATACCCATTCACGAAGGGGGGGCCAGATCTGTTAAAGCGGCTTCCAGATTCCGATAATCCCCTGCCCACAGACCCCCACAACCACCGTGCAAGTGGCCTAGTACGGTTCAGGAGGGGCTCTCACCCCTCCCCCATTTTCCTGTGGCCTGTCAGGTTGCGTGCTCGGATAAGGGTCTGGTATGGATTTTGGGGGGATCAATATGCCATTTTTTTTTATTTTGGCGCCAGGTTCCCCAAAGGGCCTGGTAATGGACTGGGGGGGGGGGGGACCCATGCTATTTTTTTCAATGATTTTTATCTGTATTGCCAGGATCTGGCAATACATTACAGCCGCGAGCAGTTTGTTTTAAATTAGATTTTTTCCTTTTGAAATGTCATTTTGCTGTGGTACTGTTCTAAACACGGAGAAAATGTGCCACTTTACAGGCATACTAAGGACAACCCCTGGCACGATATTTAAATGAATATTTATTTTTTATTGTTTCACTTTAAGCAATAAGAGTTTTTAAAACTTTTTTTTGCATTGATACATGTCCCCTGGGGCAGGACCCGGGTCCCCAAACACTTTTTATGACAATAACTTGCATATAAGCCTTTAAAATTATCACTTTTGATTTTTCATGTTCATGTCCCATAGACTTTAACGGTGTTCGTACAAATGTTTTGCCTGTTCGCATATTCTGGTGTGAACCGAACCGGGGAGTGTTCAGCTCATCCCTAGTAGCCAAATCCCGGGGCCCTTGAGGCCTAATGGTGACCTCCAGAGCCAGGGACAGCTGACATCCTTTTGTGTAGAGTGGGTTACAAGGCATGGTGGGTGTAATGCAAAGTAGATTGATGGGCACCAGACACTTCTTGAATGCAAAGAGATTTTATGTCTCTTAAACAGAACCGTGGGAGAGAGGGTTGAGGACAGGACATCCTTAAGTAGGTGTAATGTTCATTGGCAGACTCCAAGACTTCTATAGGCAGACAGCCATGCAGGGAAATGTATCCAGCTAGAGACCACATTTGCATGAGTAGGACCGCTATCTCCTATGGCAACAATCTTAAAACAGTTTCTAAAAAAGTTTGTAATGAACGCCTTTACTTCCTCTACAATCTCCGCTTGTAGATCTTCACTCAACTGAGCTCCCAGTCTATCACTTATGCCTTGTACACACGACCGGTTTTCCCATCGGGAATAAACTCGGATGTATTTTCCGACGGAATTCGGCTCAAGCTGTCTTGCATACACACGGTCACACCAAATTCCGACCATCAAGAATGCGGCGACGTACAACACTACGACGAGCCGGGAAAAATGAAGTTTAATGCTTGAGTCGACTTGATTCCGAGCATGCGTGTTTTTTTTCCCGTCGGAATTCCATACAGACGGATTTTCCGTTAGGAATTTTTTCCGTCCGAAAAATAAAGAACATGTTCTCTATCTAAGTCTGTCGGAATTTCCGACAGCAAAAGTCTGATGAAGCATACACACGGTCGGAATATCCGATGAAAAGCTCCCATCGGACTTTTTCCATCGGAAATTCCGACCGTGTGTACGCGGCATTAGACTTGCTGATCCACTGCCATTGGATCTCCTGAGCTCTTCCAATCTTCTTCCTCAATATCTTCCTCAAGCATCACCCCCGTCTCAGCGGCGTCCCTAGCTTGGCACTCACAGATACTTTTCAAGCGTCATCCTGCTGGCCTGCTTGGTCCCTGGCTTGGCACACAATAATGCTCTGCAAGGGTCACTTCCACTGGCTGGGTCCCTGGCTTGACATCTGCTGAAGCTTCCCAATTCTTCAACGTCCCTGGTTGGTGAGAATACTTCTCCGGTACTTGCTTCAGCTACTCACAGTGGTCTCCTGTGGTGAGGTGGATGGTCCCTTAGTGGCGACAGCTTTCTCTCTACCCCTGACCACGACTGGTTCCCCCAGCTGGCGGAACCATTACTTCTGGTTGGACTGCAAGCCGCAGTCCCAACCCTACGCTAATCTCTTGCTTCTGGATAGGCCCTCAGACAGCCTAGCAGCCAGATGTCCCCAGAATAGGCCCAAGGCTTATGGCCTAACATTCCAGGGCAATACGACACACGTCCACCCAGACAGCCATCCAGGTGGCACAGGCCCTGATCACCTGACTCCACCCAAATAAATAAGCTCTCCCAGCAGGCCAAGGGACTCGAGAAAATCCCTGCCCTTCCCCAACCCCCCCCACGCCGGTGGCTTACTCCCGCTGTGATCATACACAGCGAGAGCCCAGCGGTGTGTACCACGGATTTGATGTCCACCGGCAATTGCCAATCATCCAGCAGAGAGAGGCAGAAAGGCGGTCTGCTTATGTAAACAAGACAGATTGGCGTTCTGACAGGAGGGAAGGCATGGATCCTTTGTCTCTGCAAAGCAGGGAAGAAAATCTATCTCTTCCCCTAGTAAAAACACCTTCCACAGTTTAGTAAAACAGTCCATACCAGACCAGAAGGGCCTGGTAATTGAATTTGGTGGGACCCCCACGCATTTTTTATTTTTTTTTATCAATGACTTTCAATGACTTTTCTATGTATTGCCGGGAGCCGACAATTCATTAATAGCCGCGAGTGAGTTTTAACCTCCCTAGCGGTAATCCCGAGCGTGACTCAGGGTTGTTTTTTTATGCTAGGATCGGTAACCCCGAGTCACGCTCGGGGTAGACATTGCAGAGCTCGCAGCGGAGTTTCCCTACCTTCTCCTGGCGATCCAGCGATGATGTCCTTTGCTGTGATCGCCAGCGAGATCTCCGGCGAGTGTCGGCACTTTCCGACCCCATCTGACTTCCTAGTTCCGTTCCCTGCGAGCCGCAGCGGCGCAAGGGAGCGGAACTGGGCGGCAAATTCAAAAAGGTAAACACATAGTATACATACAGTATACTGTAATCTTACAGATTACAGTACTGTATGTAATAATTACACACCCCCTTGGTCCCTAGTGGTCTGTCCAGTGTCCTGCATGCACTTTTATATAATAAAAATCGTTCTTTCTGCCTGTAAACTGGGGATTGTCCATAGCAACCAAAAAGTGTCCCTTTATGTCAAAAGTGGTCTTAGACCAACTAGAAAGCAGCGATAATAAATTAGAATCACTCGCAGAATTGAGCGATAGCGATTTGTGGGGAAATTCGTCATCAAACACTAAATCTAATGACAGCGACAATTCTGCAACTGAGCAAATTTCAGTGTTTTTGATTTGATTACATTATTGAATAATTTTTATTATAATTAGATTACTATTTTTTATAATTATTTATAGTTATTTATTATATTATAATTTATAATTTTGTGTTTCATATTTATCATACCCGGGATGTTTACTAGACTCTGGTTTGCTTAGGTTTAAGTAAGTAATTACTAAGAATCGCAGGCCTATAATACATAACACCAAATTTTCATGCAAAATAATTGTACCGCTTTTGGTACATAATTCCAGAAAGAATCATACCGCCAGGGAGGTTAAATGACTTTTTTTCCTTCAGAAATGAAATTTTTTGCAGGGACAGTTCTAAGCACGGGAAACATGCGCCACTTTACATGCATATCATACACACCCCCCCCAGGTACGAAATTTTAAGGATTATTTCACTTTTATTGTTTCACTTTAAGCATTATTAAAATCACTGCTCCCGAAAAAACTTCAGTTTTTAAAACTTTTTTTTGCATTGATACATGTCCCCTGGGGCAGGACCCGGGTCCCCAAACACTTTTTATGACAATAACTTGCATATAAGCCTTTATAATTAGCACTTTGATTTTTCATGTTCGAGTCCCATAGTCTTTAACAGTGTTCGGATGTTCGAACAAATTTATTGCCTGTTCGCATGTTCTGATGCAAACCGAACTGGTGGGTGTTCGGCTCATCCCTAGTCATTGGTACAGTGACAGTGCATATATTTGGCACTGATCACTGTATTAGTGTCACTGGTCCTCAAAAAGTGTCAAAAGTGTAAATTTGTGTCTGATTGTCCACCGGAATATCACGGTCCCCCTATAAGTCTCTGATTGCCGCCATTACTAGTAAAAAAAAAATATCCCGTAGTTTGTAGACACTATAACTTTTGCACAAGCCAATCAATATACACTTAGACCCCTTTCACACTGAGGCGCTTTGCAGGCGCTATAACGCTAAAAATAGTGCCTGCAAAGCGCCCAGAAAAAAACCGCTGCAGTCTCTCCAATGTGAAAGCCCCGAGGGCTTTCACACTGGAGCGGTGCGCTAGCAAGACGGTAAAAAAAGTCCTGCTAGCAGCATCTTTGGAGCGGTGAAGGAGCCGTGTGTATACTGCTCCTCCACCGCTCCTGCCCATTGAAATAAATGGGCACCGCGGCTATACTGCCGGAAAAGCGATGCTGCAGCGGGGGATATTAACCATTTTTCGGCTGCTAGCGGGGGTTAAAAGCACCCCGCTAGCGGCCGAATAGCGCCGTGAAATTGACGGTAAAGCGCCGCTAAAAATAGCGGCGCTGTACCGCCGATGCACCCAATTTATTTATTAGATATGTTTTATAGCAGAAAGTAATAAATATTGTTATTTTTTTCAAAATTGTCTTTTTTTGTTTATAGCGCAAAAAACTAAAAAACGCATAGGGGATCAAATACTGGGTACAGCATCACACGACAGCACAATTTTAAGTTAAAGTAACGCAGTGCCGTACCACAAAAAATTTCCTTGTCATGAAAGGGGGTAAATCTTCCGAAGGTCAAAGGGTATTGTCACATATATCACCTTGGATCTCCTGGGTAATGTAATTGACCAAATTTGTATACATTACGGTGACAGGGATCAGGAGATGTCAAGTGAGGATTTGGATATCAAGGTTGGCACTGGATTTTTTTTTTTTATCCTTCTTCGGGATCAGTCGGCATCATGATTGACATGGTTCTGACTTGCCAGAAGATGTGATTGACAGTGGATTTACATCAAGGGACTTTTTTTTAGTTCTTATTATTAAGGGTACTATGTACCCCTTACTCATTCACTTTCACGTAGGGAGGGCTTTTACATGTTAAAAGGGGGCTTACAGATTCCGAAAAGCCCCCACCTGCAGACCCCCACAACCACTAGCCAGCGTTGTGGGGAAGAGGCTCTTGTGCTCAACAACATGCCCAAAGGGTCTGGTAAGGAGTTTAAGGGGGATCCCACTCCATTTTTTTGTGTGCTCCCTTAAAATCCATACCAGACCTTAAAGGCCTGGTATGAGATTTGAGGGGACCCCACATATATATATATATTTTTTACATGATCTCTTTGTTTACATTCATTTTTCAGCCAAGCTGACAGCTGAATATGTTTCACTTCACATTCGGCTGTTCGCTAAGGAATCTCCATAGACTGTACACCCTGCAGAGGTCTTCCTCATATTATTTCCCTGTTGGTTGAATGTTCTTAGTTGATAGTGTTAAGCTATTTTCTCTTTTGGTCAAATGTATTGTCAAATTAACCGCTTCAGCCCCAAAGGATTTTACCCCCTTCCTGACCAGAGCACTTTTTGCGATTCAGCACTGTGTCACTTTAACTGA
Organism: Rana muscosa; assembly: GCA_029206835.1. Lineage (NCBI taxonomy): Eukaryota > Metazoa > Chordata > Amphibia > Anura > Ranidae > Rana > Rana muscosa. The sequence continues at coordinate 181,922,964 of CM055127.1, forward strand.
CAATTGCGCGGTTGTGCGACGTTGTACCCAAACAAAATTTGCGTCCTTTTTTTCCCACAAATAGAAATTTTTTTTTGGTGTTATTTGATCATCTCTGCGGTCTTTATTTTTTGCGCCATAAACAAAAGGACAGCGAAAATTTTGAAAAAAACACAATATTTTTGCTATAATAAATATCCTATTTAAAAAAAAAAAAATTCTCAGTTTAGGCTGATATGTGTTGTTCTACATATTTTTGGTAAAAAAAATCACAATAAGCGTTTATTGATTGGTTTGCAGAAAAGTTATAGCGTCTACGATAGATTTATGTCATTTTTATTATTATTTTTTTTTTTATTAGTGATGGCGGCGAGCTGTAATTTTTATCGGGACTGCGACATTATGGCGGACACATCGGACACTTTTGACACATTTTTGGGACCATTGCCAATTTTACAGCGATCAGTGCTATAAAAATGCATTGATTACTGTAAAAATGTCACTGGCAGGGAAGAGGTTAACACTAGGGGGCAATCAAGGGGTTAATTGTGTTCCCTCTCTGTGTTCTAACTGAAGGGGGGGTGGGAGTGACTAGGGGAGATGACAGATCGCTGTTCATTCTTTGTATGAACACACGATCAGTCATTTCTCCCCTGAAAAAAAACGGGAGCTGTGTGTTTACACACACAGCTCCCGGTTCTCGCTCTGTCACGAGCGATTGCAGGTGCCCGTCTGTCATCGCGCCCGCCTCCGTGCCCCTAGTGGCCACAGGGCGAAGTGACGTAACATAACGTTGTTTTGCCCAGCTAAGCCATGTTGCAGTAAAACTGCGGTGGCTGGTCGGCAAGTGGTTAAATTGCTGAATGTTTTATGGCTATTTTCTCCTAGTTATGAATGTAAAGCCCTGTACACACGATCGGATTTCCTATGGTTTTTTAACCGATGGATTTTTCCATCGGAAAACAGATGAAGCTGACTTCCATCAGTCTTGCCTACACACCATCAGTCAAAAAACGGACCGCCCCAAACGCTGTGAAGTAAAATACTCTGATGAGCCGAGAAAAATGAAGTTCAATGCTTCTGAGCATGCGTCGAATTGTTTCTGAGCATGCGTGGGTTTTTTCTCCGATGGAGTTCCTCACAGACGATCGGAAATTGTGATCGTTTTCTTTTCCATCGGATAAATTTAAAATATGTTCTATTTTTTTTTTTAAATGGAAAAAAGACCGATGGGGCCCATACATGATCGGTTTGTCCGATGAAAACAGTCCATTGGAGTGTTTTCATCGGTAAAACCGATCGAGTGTACAGGGCTTTAGGGAACATTACAGCCAGCAAATATATACTGACAATACACACATATTCCAAACATTACAGGTATTATTCATTACTTTTGTGAGAACGATGAGCACATTCCCATAGCATTTATTTTTTTAAAACAGTCCCCTAAACGTTTTTTCAGGATTGCTGGTAACCCAAGGCCACCCACCGTAGGCTTTGTAGTTATATATTTAGTTTTAAGTACAATCATTTCTTTTTGCTGTGACCTAATAATTATCATTTTGATATCTTTCATCATACAGTGGTTTATTACAAATCCTCACACGGTTGGGATCTTTTCAAGGTCATCAGAGAGTGACTATGAATGGCTTATCAAGCAGCTAAAATCAGAGTCTTTCCATAGCACAGTGTCCACCGTCCTCCCTCACTACATCTCCAACAATGGGGCGCGGGAGTTCATGGACGCCGTCTCTCGGTGCACGTTTGGTATTTTGTATCACACTAAGAACAGAGGACGGATCAACATTGTGGACGTCACCGACTCCTTGTATGATGAGGAGCTGAAATATATGTCTGAACGTCTAGGTAAGAGGTCATCATATATGTAGCTGATTCCTTACACAGTCTGTTATATGAGTTGGTGTTTCATTATGTGTATTTCGGGTAGCAGGGTTCATCGCTCCCCATCCCAGGTGCCCAATATTTAGCTACTTAAAGCGGAGGTCCACCCTAATTTTTTTTTTACATTAACAGTCTCCTTAAAATCTGTTAAAAAACATTTGGAAAAAAAACTTTTTTTACCTACCAGAAACGCCTGTTGCTAGGCAGTCGTCCTAATCTGCCACTTCCTATACCACGGAGCTCCTCGTTCTCTTCCTCCCTCGTGTGTTCTCCTGGGAAATGGGGCCCGTTGTCTTCTGGGACCTGTGTGTGTATACCAGAAGACAGCCGGCCATTCACAAAGCGCATGCGCAGTAGGAAACGGGCAGTGAAGCCGCAAGGCTCCACTGCCTGTTTCCCTTAGTTAGGATGGTGGAGCCGGCACCCGATCCGATGGACGGATCGGCCTCAGGGAGCCGACATCGCGGGCTCCCTGGACAGATAAGTGTCCTTATTAAAAGTCAGCAGCTACAGTCATTGGTGTGCGCAGCCTATTGCATTAGGGTGTTCACCCCAGGGCACAAGCGCACATGTGTGTATATCAGCAGAGCAATGGAAGGTGTCAGTAGAGCAGAGATTGGTGCCAGTAGGGAAGTGGACGGTGTCAGAAGTTTTTTATTTGTATTATTTTTTACAATTTTTTTTGTTATTCTATTATTTTTTTCAATTTTAGTTTTGTAATCTTTTTTTATTTTTATTTTTCAATTTTTTAGGAGGCCCATTGGGGGGGGGGCTTTGGTGAAATATCAGACCCCTGATGTCTCACAAATAAACATTGTTTACTATGCTTCAGTTAGGAATGAACACAGGAGCGATCGGTACAGATCACTCACTGTGTTCATCCAGAAAAGGAAGGGGTAAATTAAATATTTACCAGCCCCTTCCCCCCGCTCTCCACCCAGAAGCATCCCCCACAGCAGCTGGCGGGACAGGTGAGGAGGGAAGCTGGCAGCACTGCAGGGAGGAGACAGTGGGCACCAGGAATCAGAGGGAATCAGCACTGCATGGGGTAATTAGGGTGTGCCCAGACACACCCGACACACCCTGTGTGCACGCCTATGGCTACAGTGTTTGTAGCTGCTGACTTTTAAAGAAAAAGATTTGCGGGTGGAACACTGCTTTTTAATTTGTATAATTTTGCTTGCTTAGGAAACATCTAGGGAACTGTGTCAGTGTGTTAGAGCTTTGATTCTTCATGTCAGAGCTACCCTCTGATGACCTGTAGGCAGGTGCAGTCTGTTTTCTTCACTGTAGGTGGCGCTTAACCTGAGTGGTATCACAGACTGCAGAGGAAGTCAAGGGAAGCATGGTTTCTCTATGGTTTCCTGGTTCCAGATGGCTACGCTACATCCAGGTTACCTCTGTCAACCCCCCAGGTTTTGGTGCTCGTTTGCAAAGTGGCTAGTGTAGGGAAAGAGATTCCCGTCTGTCAGGGTAAGTGATCAGCGTCAGGGAAAGGTTGCAGATGAGTAGGGACAGGTCAAAGTCTCCTAATACTTCAAAGGAGCCTTCCCTTTGGGACCGGACCAGCAAGGCTGCACTCCGCCCTCTGAAACAGGCGCTGTCGGTACATCTCCTCTCACTGCATCTGAACTGAATTGTTATCCCAAGCGGAGCTCTCCTGATGGAGTGTTTGTAGTTTGGCATTCTTATCAATACAAGTTCCAGGTTTTATTGCAACTGGACACCGCACCACGCTGCACCTCCCCATAGACCGTGATCTGATAGCTGGTGGGGTAATGATGCAGAAGGAAGAGTGGAGGAAGACCAGATTCAGAGGTTGGATGAAGAAGATGCAGGTAGATCCTTGTACTTCTGGTCCTCAGATACAGCTTCCTTTCCAGCAAGGAGAACAGTGAGTGTCACAAAATTTCACCACAAAGACAGGTGAGACTAGTGGTCAGAGGCAGCAGTGCTTTAGAACAGTGGTTCTCAACCTTCTAGTGCCGTGACCCCTTGATAAAATTTCCCAAGTTGGGGAGACCCCTAACAGTAAAATTTTTGTAGCGTGGGTTGTCAGTACCCAAGGCAAGAGTAGTGATTTGCACCCCTAACCCACAGACATTTAGCGTTCCCTGAGTCCCTTCCACTCGTACAGTAATAAAACCCTTTATGGTACATTTTAGGATCTACTACTCTGTCTTTGTTCTCCTTTCTTTCCCTTTTATCTCTCTTTATCCTAATTTCATGCCCCCCCCCCATTCCTCTCTCTAGCCGTCTTTCTTGTTCTTTCTCTCCCCTTTTCTTTGTTTCTCCCCCTCTTTTCCTCTCCCTTCCATGTATTCTCTATTTTTATTCCTTCTCTTACTCCTTGGTGGGGGGAATGGGATAAGTGGCAGTGCTGGCGGGTAGTTGGAATGAGTGGCAGTGCCGCTGGGGGGTGGGATCAGTGGCAGTTCTGATCAGCCAACTTAGGTGCTCTTACTCACTGTGTCTCCAGCTCTGTGGTGTCTCGCAGCAGTGACCCCTAGGCCGAAATCAGGAGATAGGGTCTCCTTCAGCCCCTCCCACTTCACATTCCTCACCAGTCAGCTAACCTCTAGTCTCTGGGCGGCTGCAAAGAGGCTGAGTGGGTGGCCGCGGGCTCCAGGAACAGCCCAGCTGGGTGGCCCCAGGCCCCAGGGACAGCTCTGCTGGGCGGCGGTGAAAAGGCTGGGAGAGCGGTGCGGGCTTCAGGAACAGCCCAGGATTCAGTGACCCCTGGCAAATCGTCATTCGACCCCCAAGGGGGTCCTGACCCCAGGTTGAGAATCACTGCTTTAGAGGATCTCATACTGCAGAAAGGGTATGCCTATGCACAGGAAGCACACTACTATTTATTTTTTGAGGAATTCCAGACAAAAGGAAGATTTTCCAGGGTACTGCTTGAACACATTTACCATTTGAGATGTTCTCTATAAAATAGGAAATCTTTACATTTTTATTTCCAGGTCCACAGTAAAGTGAACTTGTTCTTTGTTCGTGCAAGCAAAACAACAGGTTTGGCACACCTCTCAACTTTCTGAAATGGGAATGAGGGACACCTATTAGCAAGAAGAAATGTATATATATAAAAAAAAAAAGATTAGTTAAAGAGGAAGTAAACCCTTGATTTTTTATTTTTATTTTTTAAAACCCTGCAAAAGAAAGGCATAATGAGCTAGTATGCTATGCATACTAGCTCATTATGAATGACTTACCTGAGATCGAAGCCCCCGAACTGCTCATCGTTCCCCTCCGCCGCCATCTTGCCTCGATGTCCCTTCCTGTTATCGCCACTCTGGTGCTGTAATTGGCCAGAGCGGCGATGACGTCACATGCATGCTCGCTCGGGCCGGCAGATCCCATTCAGAAAACCGGCAAGAAGCCAGCCCACTAGTGCGCCTACGCCGTAGACATCGGTGCAGTCTTTTAAGCAAATATCTCCTTAACCGTGTAGGTTAAGGAGATATTTCTTGCACCTACAGGTAAGCCTTAGGCCCCTTTCACACTGGAGCGGGCAGGAGCGGTGGCAGTATAGCAGCACGATTTGCAGCGCTGCTATACCGTCGTTCTTACCGCGGTATGCGGTCGTTAGGGGGGTTAATTTAACCCCCGCTAGCGGCCGAAAAAGGGTTAATACCGCGGTGTCCCATTGATTTCAATGGGCACCCGCGGTAAAGGAGCGGTGAACACACCGCTCCTTTACCGCTGTAAAGAAGCGGCTAGCAGGACTTTTGGAGCGGTCCTGCTAGCGCACCGCTTCAGTGTGAAAGCCTTCGGGCTTTCACATTGAAGAATACAGGGCAGGAATTTTTCATGCGGTATAATAGCGCTAATATTAGCGCTAAACTGCATGAAAAACGCCCCAGTGTGAAAGGGGCCTTAATCTAGGCTTACCTGTAGGTGCAAGTTGTCAGAGAGAGTTTACAACTACTTTAAACCCACAAGTGCTTTTTACCACTCCTATTACTTTATATTGGCTTTTGGTATTTACAAATGCAGCAATTTAGATTGGATGAAAGGTTTAGCGCTGGGAAACACTTTTTGAAAGATAAAAAGTGCATTTTATATCCAACTATAGAGATCAGGCCAAAATGAGGGACAAATGAGGAGGAAGAGGGACAGAAGGACTTTGCTCCAAATCAGGGACAGTTGCGAGCTATGGGTTTTGTTATTGCCCGCCTGTCTGCTGCATATACTCCCCTTCCCTTCACACTCCCTAATTGGGGGAAAAAAAAAAAAAACAATACTTCTATATATGAACAATCATGTGACCCTCCACCCTTTATTTTATGATGTAATACTGAGTGTATTCAGCCAACTGGTGGATCTGAGCACTGCTATGTGAGGACACGACTGCTGAGACTAGCTTTAAATACTGTATTTATCGGCGTATAACACGCACTTTTTTCCCCTTAAAATCAGGGGAAAATCGTGGGTGCGTGTTATACGCCGATACTCACCTATCCCCGGCGATCTCCTCTGACTGTGAGCGGAGCGGAGCGGAGCGATCGCCGCCGAGATACACATAGCCGAGTGTATTCGGCTATACTCAGCTTTTCTCGGCTCCGCTCACAGTCACGCCCAGTCCCGCCATTGGACCTGTGATATGTCCATCATAGGGCGGGACTCGGCGTGACTGTGAGCGAAGCCGAGAAGAGCCGAGTACAGCCGAATACACTCGGCTATGTGTATCTCGGCTCCGCCCAGTCCCTGCGTACTCAGCGGCGTTCGCCCCGCTCCGCCCTGTATCAGCAGCGATCTCGGCGGCGCCAAATTTAAATAAATGGCTGGAATAAACACTGGACACTGGCAAGGCTGCACTGGACACTGGCAAGGCTGCACTGGACACTGGGCAATGCTGCAATGGACACTGGGCAATGCTGCACTGGACACTGGGCAATGCTGCACTGGACACTGGGCAAGGCTGCACTGGACACTGGGCAAGGCTGCACTGGACACTGGGCAATGCTGCACTGGACACTGGGCAAGGCTGCACTGTGACAAGGCTGCAAATGACACTGGTAAGGCTGCATTTAAATGTACATTTTTTTTTTCATAAACTTCCCTCCTAAAAGTTTTTTTACCTAAAATTCCCTGCTAAACTTGGGGTGCGTGTTATACGCCGGCGCGTGTTATACGCCGATAAATACGGTAGCTGTTTTTAGTGCCGGATTACCAAAAAAGCGCTGACCTATGGACCCCAAGCCGTTTAAGGGCCCTGCCACAATGGATCAAAATAATATTGATTTGATCTAGAAAGAAGATTACAATGAAGCTTTCCTAAATTGTTTATAAAAAATAGAAAAATGTATAACCTCAAAGAAATCAAAACTTCACATTAAAGACTCTATAGGGAACATTCTTAACCCCTTGCCACCCAGGCCAATTCAGAAATTTCTCTCCTACATGTAAAAATCATTTATTTATTTTTTTGCTAGAAAATTACAAAGAACCCCCAAATATTATATATCTTTTTTTAGCAAAGACCCTAGAGAATACAATGGCGGTTGTTTCACAATTTTTGCACAGCAATTTTACAAACGCGTTTTTGTTTGGGGAAAAAAAAAAAAATTGTGCTTAAAAAAACAAACAAAAAAACAAACAGTCAAGTTAGCCCAATATTTTTGCATATTGTGAAAGATGAAGTTACGCAGAGTAAATAGATACCTAACATGTCACGCTTCAAAATTGCACACGCTCGTGGAATGGCGCCAAACTTTGCTACTTAAAAATCCCCATAGGCGACGCTTAATTTTTTTTTTTACTGGTTACATGTTTTGAGTTACAGAGGAGGTCTAGGGCCAAAATTATTGTTCTCTCTCTAACGATCGCGGCGACACCTCACATGTGTGGTTTGAATACCGTTTTCATACGTGGGTGGGACTTACGTATGCGTTCGCTTCTGCATGCCAGCACATGGGCAATTTATTGTTAATTTATTGTTAATTTTACTTTCTTTATTTTAGTTTGACACTTTTTTTCAAAAAATTAAATAAAAAATTTATCACTTTTATTCCTATTACAAGGAATGTAAACATCCCTTGTAATAGGAATATGGCATGACAGGTCCTCTTTACAGTGAGATATGGGGGGGGGGGTCCAATAAGACCCCACATCTCACCTCTAGGCTGGGAAGCCTGAAATAAAAAAAAAAGATTGCGGCTTCCCAGCCGAGGCGGCAATCTTTTTTTTATTTTTATTTTTTTTATTTCAGGCTTCCCAGCCTAGAGGTGAGATGTGGGGTCTTATTGGACCCCCCCCCCCCCCCCCATATCTCACTGTGCCATTTTTTTGAATGCAGAGGCCGGGCGTGACTTCATAACATCGCGCCCGGCCTCTGACGATCATAGAAACTCCGGGGACCATCTGGTCCGACAGAAGTCTCTATGGTCAAGATCCGGGGCCGGTGGATCCGTTCTCCGACTCACCGATCGGTGAGTGGGTAGAAGCACCGGAGGGCGGCGGGAGGGAGGGGCGTCCCCTCTCGTCTCCCGTAAGAACGATCAAGAATACAGCCGCTATGATCAATCTTATGGTGTAGGGAATCGCTGGCTCTAAAAGTCGATATCTGAATGATGACTGTAGCTGCACCCGTCATTCAGATACCACCCCACACAAAGTCAAGGACGTCATATGACGGCTGACGGGTGGGAAGCAGTTAATGTAATTCACCCAATAACCACTTAAAGGGGAGTTCCAGACTTTTTTTTTATGTTTATTAAAAGTCAGCAGCTGCAAAAAGTGTAACTGCTGGCTTTTTATAAACAGACACTTACCTGTTCCACTGTCCAGCGCTCCTCTCCCCCCTTCTCCGCCGGGGGCCTCCATTCATAGTGTGGGCACCCGGCCGTGACAGCTATTGGCTTCACGGCCGGGTCCCAGGTGATCGCCTACAGGGAGGGGCCTGCCTTAGGCGATATGACGTGTCGCTTAAGCGGTCCCTGGGCGGAAGGAGGAAGTGGAACAGGAAGTCCCACTCCTACTGAAGCCCCCACTCCCCCCTCCCCAAAAAAAAAAATACAAGCCAAATGTGGCATGTAAGGGGGCGAGGAGTGGTTTAAGTTCCAATTTTGGGTGGAACTCCGCTTTAAAGATCATAAGCCACAGACATTGAGTTCACATTACAGTTTGTCTCTTAAGATCTCACCTTCTTTTGGCTGTTAGTTTGTAAAAAAATTTGGAGCAACCTACATCTGTGTAATGTACAGTAGTGATGTCATCTCCATCTAGCAGCTGAGTAGTGCGCACTACTTAGTTCAATGTTATCCCACTAGAGGGCGCACATAAGAAACCTCCAGGAACCTGCCAGGGGGGGCCCAAGGTTTCAACTGTCTAGGGGGTCTACACAGAGTTTAATCCAGCACTGTCTAATACTGTTGGAGCTTTTTATTCCACTTCCTCCCCTGGTGACACAATAGGAAGTGAGGAGAAACCTCACACATGGGGTACAAATGGTAATAAAACAGAATTTCAAACCCGCCTCCAATAAAATAATGTTTGGACTGGAGTTCTACTTTAAAAAAAAAAAAAAAAAAACACATACTGGTTTGTGATGCTATTTTATTTTCAATAAAGCAGATTCCAGACTGTATTTTTCTTTAGGTTTACTATAAATAGGGTCAAAACTATTACTACCACTGCAATTACCACAATCACTATCATGATGTTATTAACAACACCAATCCTACCGCTGCTACTACCCCAACTACTACTATTCCTACTACCCAACTACTACTATTCCTACTACAGCTACTACCCCAACTACTACTATTCCTACTACAGCTACTACCCCAACTACTACTATTCCTACTACCCAACTACTACTATTCCTACTACAGCTACTACCCCAACTACTACTATTCTTACTACAGCTACTACCCCAACTACTACTATTCCTACTACCCCAACTACTACTATTCCTACTACAGCTACTACCCCAACTACTACTATTCCTACTACCCAACTACTACTATTCCTACTACAGCTACTACCCCAACTACTACTATTCTTACTACAGCTACTACCCCAACTACTACTATTCCTACTACCCCAACTACTACTATTCCTACTACAGCTACTACCCCAACTACTACTATTCCTACTACAGCTACTACCCCAACTACTACTATTCCTACTACCCAACTACTACTATTCCTACTACAGCTACTACCCCAACTACTACTATTCCTACTACAGCTACTACCCCAACTACTACTATTCCTACTACCCCAACTACTACTATTCCTACTACAGCTACTACCCCAACTACTACTATTCCTACTACAGCTACTACCCCAACTACTACTATTCCTACTACTCCAACTACTACTATTCCTACTACAGCTACTACCCCAACTACTACTATTCCTACTACAGCTACTACCCCAACTACTACTATTCCTACTACAGCTACTACCCCAACTACTACTATTCCTACTACAGTTGCTACCACAACTACTATTCCCACTGCTGCTACTACCCAAACTACTACTATTCCTATTTCCGTTACTACTCCAAATGCTACTACACCAACTACTACTATTCTAATGGCTGCTACTACCCCAACTACAGTATTATTATTATTTCTTCTGCAACTACTACTATTCCTGCTGTAGCTATTACCACAAATACTACTATTCCTACTGCTACTACTACCCCAACTACTAATACCCCTATGTCTGCTATTACACCAACTACTACTATTCCTACTGCTGCTACTACCACCCCAACTTCTGCTATTTTTACTGCTGTAGTGCTGTTACTACCCCAACGACTACTATTCCTGCTGTAGCTATTACTACAAACACTACTATTCCTACTGCTGCTACTACCCCAACTACTACTATCCCTATGTCTGCTATTACACCAACTACTACTATTCCTACTGCTGATACTACCCCAGCCACTACTACCCCTATGTCTGCTATTACACCAACTACTACTATTCCTACTGCTGATACTACCCCAGCCACTACTACCCCTATGTCTGCTATTACACCAACTACTACTATTCCTACTGCTGATACTACCCCAGCCACTACTACCCCTATGTCTGCTATTACACCAACTACTACTATTCCTACTGCTGATACTACCCCAGCCACTACTACCCCTATGTCTGCTATTACACCAACTACTACTATTCCTACTGCTGATACTACCCCAGCCACTACTACCCCTATGTCTGCTATTACACCAACTACTACTATTCCTACTGCTGATACTACCCCAGCCACTACTATTGCTACTTCAGCTCCTACTATCCCTGTGCTGCACTGATGCTCTGTAAATATTCTTGTATGGATCTATGTGTTGGATGTATAATGATGTTCTTTATATACAGGGAAGGAGAAGGTGATTGTGGTGGTTGATGATCTGGAGGACGCCAGTGATGAGCAGAAGATCCGGATCCTGCAGAGTCAGCCCAGTATTGGAAAGTTGGCCGCCGATATCTTTCTATTCAATGCAAATGACAAAAAAAAAACTGACAACTGATCAGATAACACAGAAGTGATAAAACATCCATGTGCATGTACTGGTTTTCCTAAATGACATTGTTTATTCAATAGAAAATATACAATGTTACCCAAATACTGTATTAAAGTATTAAAGCTGAACTCCGGGCACAAACATGTCATTTAAATGTACTCCACAATAACTGCAAAGAATATAAACACACGTTTTAAGCAATAAATTCCTTTGAAAACCCAGATATAACCTTGTAAAAATGGCAGCAACATCATCACTGGGCTGTACATAGCCCATGTAGAGTAGACATGTGCGATTCGTTTCGTAACGATTGGATTTTCGTACGAATTTGTTAGTATTCGGACCAATTCGAACATCCGAATAGCTGAAAGAACCAAAATACGAAAATTACATAATTACGAATAAGCAAAAAGAACGAACGCTCCAAAATACAAACTTACGATTGGACTAAAATACGAAAAACACCGAAAAAGCAAAAGAACGAAAATGACAACTACAATGAATGATTTGCATTCCGTATTTTCAATCCTTTGTCTGTTGGTAATTTCGTATGTTCGTATTTCATTCGTGTGTTCGTAAATTTGTTTCTTTGTCTGTTCGTAATTTTGTGTTCTCGAATTGTTCTTTCGAATGCGCAGTGTAGTGAGTGAGGTTTCTTACTTAATATCTTAGCCAATCAGCTTATCTCTTTTGTGTCTGAGTCACAATGCATTCCTGAATCTTTTTAAATTCAGTTGGGGAGGAGACTGAGTCGGGTCTCGTGACTGAGGGAGTGGACTGGGAGTAAGTACAGGACTTATTAGAAGCCGCGTGTTGAAAAACGAAACTAAAATACGAGATTGCGAATGACCGCGATGTATTTACGAAAGTACGAATCCATTCGAAGCACGGTAGTCGCCACGAATCAACGAAAACAAAACAATGTTATGAATCAACGTAAAAGGCAATCTCACATAAGTAACAACAATTACTAAATCACGAGTAGTGTACCCAATACACGAAAATTATTATCTAACAAAATTATGAATTTCGAATCAACGAAAATAAATAAAACAGAATTACAAATCATTCAGTATCATGGAAAATTAAACTGTTTCGAAAGGACGAACGAGTCCGAATATGAAAACTCGCGTCTTACGAAATGACGAATCTTTACGAATCTACGGAAACAAGACGAAACGAACAAAACGAAACAATTTTTTTTTTGTTGTGCACATGTCTAATGTAGAGAGCTGAGCTCTGGGAGGGGCCCAGCAGGCTCCACCCACCAGCAGAAAAGTACAGGAGGGGCGGAGACAAGACCAGTCACCCTGCACAAGGAGAGAGAGTAGCAGTGAGCGGTCTTTATTACAGGAAGCCTCACACTGCATTACTGCACAGATCTGGAAGAAAATACACAAATCATGCTGAGATTCAAGGAAGAATACATGATGAATGGATTTAGAGAATATTTATGTATCCAGGAGTTCAGCTTTAACTGCAGACAGTGCAGGAACAAGTTGTATGACATCAGGGTGGATATAATTCAATGACTATAAAAAAAAAAAAACAAAAAAAAAAACTATGATTTTTTTCATTTAACCACTTCAGCCCTGGATGATTTGGCTGCCCAATGACCGGGCCATTTTTTTGCGATTCGGCACTGAGTCGCTTTAACTGACAATTGCGCGGTCATGTGACGTGGCTCCCAAACAAAATTTACGTCCTTTTTTTTCCCACAAATAGAGATTTCTTTTGGTGGTATTTGATCACCTCTGCATTTTTTTTTTTTTTTGCGCTATAAACAAAAAAAGAGCGACAATTTTGAAAAAAATGCAATATTTTTTACTTTTTGCTATAATAAATATCCCCCAAAAATATAGAAAAAATGTTTTTTTCCTCAGTTTAGGCCGATACGTATTCTTCTACATATTTTTGGTAAAAAAAATCGCAATAAGCGTATATTGATTGGTTTGCACAAAAGTTATAGTGTCTACAAAATAGGGGGTAGTTTTATGGCATTTTTATTAATATATATTTTTTTACTAGTAATGGCGGCGATCAGCGATTTCTATCATGACTGCGACATTATGGAGGACACATCGGACACTTTTGACGCTATTTTGGGACCATTGCCATTTATACAGCGATCAGTGCTATAAAATTGCATTGATTACTGTGAAAATGACACTTTTGCTACCGCGGGACGGCATAAAACTATTCCCGACATTAAAGTTGTTGAGCGGGGGTGGGGGCGCTTGTGCTACCGCGGGATGGCAATTGCTTGCTGTTATGAGTGCATAAGCGGGTGAGACGCAGGGTGACATCTTACCTCCTCTTCCCGTGCTGCCTCCACTGGCTCGTCTTCCTGTGCGGGAATATTTCCCCTGTCACGGGACTGCGGGAAGTAAGTGGCTATGCGGGAAAGTCACGCAGAATCCGGGCGGGTTGGGAGGTATGCGTATGTGCCATTGCTTCAGTTCGCATGTGCCAATGACATCAGCACATGCAAATACAGGGGATATCTCCTAAACTGTTCAGGTTTAGGAGATATCCTGGGTAGCTACAGATAAGCCCTATTATAGGCTTACCTGTAGCAAAAAGTGTGTTGTAAGGGTTATCAACCACTTTAACATACTGTCACCAGTCAGTGTCTCTGATCACCGACACACCAGTTAAATGGCGATGCTGCACTGCACTGGTGACCGCATGTAAACAATATTTGTGACTTTTTTTTATTTCTTAATTTTCCCCAAAAAAAAAAAAATTACAACTTTAACCACTTCAACACCGGGCTTTTTGTACCTATTCAATACCGGGCCTATTCTGGCACTTCTCTCCTACATGTACAAATCATCATTCTTTTGCTAGAAAATTACTCAGAACCCCCAAACATTATATATGTTTTTTTAGCAGACACCCTAGGTAATAAAATGACGGTCATTGAAAAATTATTGCGCAAATATTGTGCAAGAAAAAATGTTGCAAACGCCTTTTTAAAAAAAAAAAAATGGTTTCATGAATTAAAAAATAACAAAACAGTAAAGTTAGCCCAATTTTTTGAGAAAATATGAAAGATAATGTTACGCCGAGTAAATAGATACCTAACATGTCACGCTTTAAAATTGCGCACACTCATGGAATGGCGCCAAACTTCGGTACTTAAAAATCTCCATAGGCGACGCTTTAATTTTTTTTACAGGTTACCAGGTTAGAATTACAGAGGAGGTCTAGTGCTAGAATTGTTGCACGCGCTCTAACGCATGCGGCGATACCTCACATGCGTGGTTTGAACGGCGTTTACATATGTGGGCGACTTACGTGTGCATTCGCTTCTGATCGCGAGCTACCGGGGACAGGGGCGTTTTAATTATTTTTTTTTATTATTTATTATTTTTTTTTACTTATTTATTTATTTTTTTGCAATGATTTTACTTTTCTTTTCAATAAGACCCCACATCTCTCCTCCAGGCTGGAAAGCATGAGATCAGTGACATTTTTTTTTACTGATCTCATACTTACTAGCCGCAATGGCGGCTTTGTTTACATTTGAGACCCGGGCGTGACGTCATCACATCGCGCCCGGGCCTCCGACGATCATATCGATGACTGGTGACCATCTGGTCACCAGTCATCTCTATGCTCATCATGTGACTCCACCAACAATGCCGGAAGATTCGCTCCGGGTCCCCGATCGCACGGGAGAGCCCAGAGAAGCACCGGATGGCGGCGGGAGGGGGGGTGTCCCCTCCCGCCGCCTATAAGAACGATCAAGCGGCGGAACCGCCGCTATGATCGTTCTTATGGTGCACAGAATTGCCGGCACTTCAAAAGGATATCTGAATGATGCCTCTAGCTGCAGGCATCATTCAGATATCCCCCTACAAAGCCGAGGACGTCATATGACGTCCACCCAGGATGGGAGATCCCATCTGTGGACGTCATTTGTCTATGGCTGGGTAGGGAAGTGGTTAACCACTTCACATCCTGCCCATCGTCAAATGACGTCCACAAGAGGAATCTCCCATCCTGGGTGGACGTCATGTGACTTCCTGGGCTTCCCGGCCGTCTAGGGGGCACGCGCGCGCCGACGGTGGCGCGGGCGCACGGCCGCGGCATCGCTCGGGACCCGGTGCGCTTGCCCGGCGGCCGCGATGTCCGCCGGGCACCCGTAATTGCCCGCGATCACGGCAGGACCGTGTATATATATATAATGTAAACACACACACATCCACGTCCTGTCAGAGGTGAGGAGACCGATGTGTGTTCCCAGTACAGACTAGCACAGATCGGTCTCCTCCCCTTGTGAGTCCCCTCCCCCTACAGTTAGAATCACTCACTAGGGAACACATTTAACCCCTTGATCTCCCCCTAGTGTTAACCTTATCCCTGCCAGTCACATTTATACAGTAATCAGTGCAGTTTTATAGCACTAATCGCTGTATAAATGTGAATGGTCCCAAAAATGTGTCAAAAGTGTCCGATGTGTCCGCCGCAATGTCACGGTCATAATAAAAATCGCAGATCTCCTCCATTACTAGTAAAAAAAAAAAAAAAATGCCATAAATTTATCCCCTATTTTGTAGAAACTATAACTTTTGCGCAAACCAATCCATATACACTCATTCCTTTTTTTTTTTTACCAAAAATATGTAGAAGAATACGTATCGGCCTAAACTGAGGAAAAATATTGTTTTTTTATATATTTTTTGGGGGATATTTATTGTAGCAAAAAGTAAAAAATATTGCTTTTTTTTTCGAAATTTTCGCTCTATTTTTGTTTATAGCGCAAAAAAATAAAAACCGCAGAGGTGATCAAATACCACCAAAAGAAATCTCTATTTGTGGGAGAAAAAGGACGTCAATTTTGTTTGAGTGCCACGTCGCACGACCGCGCAATTGTCAGTTAAAGTGACGCAGTGCCAAATCGCAAAAAGTGCTCTGGTAAGGAAGGTGGTAAATTCTTTCAGGGCTGAAGTGGTTAAATAACTTGCCATGCCTCTTACTAAATACCTTGGTCTGTTTGCTTTAAAAAAAGGGGTCATTTGAGGGGGGGGGGGGGTATATATTTACTGTCCTGACATTTTCTGGCCTCAAGAAATGAGATCGGCCGTCAGTACATCAGGATTAATCGATTTTCAGATACATCCCATAGCTTGTGGTCTCTGTAACTTTCCTACAGACTAATTAATATACACTGATTTGGATTTTTTATTCATTTTTTTTTTTTACCAAAGAAATGTAGCAGAATACATTTTGGCCTAAATCGAAGAAGAAATGTGATTTCATTTATTTAGCAAAAAAAAAAAAAAAAAAAAAAACAATGGTGATCAAATATCACCAAAAAGAAAGATCTATTTGTGTGAAAAATGATATAAATTTCATTTGGGTACAACATTGTATGGCCACACAATTTACCAGTTAAAATAGCGCAGTGCTGAATAGAAAAAATGGCCTGGTCATGAAGGGGGGTAAAACCTTTCGGAGGTCAAATGGTTAAAGTGCATAACATCGTGGCCAGCAACAACCCACACATTAACATATAAACTATTCTATACTACACTATATTACAAATATACTATACAATACTACAACATCTATACGATACTATACTAGGCCTATAACAATATTTAGGTCTTTTGGTGCCCTCTGGTGGTAAGTTAGAGAGTTGCTGGTAATCGTTTTTCTGTGTCTTCAAATACAATAGCTTGACCTATACAAACTCAAATTCCTCAACAGTTTGATGAATGTTACCAGTCCCTTTATATGATCTGAGGCTTTTCCCTCCCTTTTGGGGGAGCGTCTTGGTTGATTGGGGACCCTTACCTGGCTTGGTCTGGTAAATTTACCCTTTCTTTCCTTTATCCAGATGGGATCATGCTGGAATGTGTCCTATTGGTATGTATAAAGAAGAACATTTTGGCTTTTAATACTGTTTTCCAACTCTTTCTTTTATTTTTTGTCTTTTTTTTTTTTTTCCAGTTGGCTCTCCTCCCAGGGGAAGGCTAGGTGTAGTGGTGGTCCTCCAGTTATTGGTCCTTTCATCTGATTTTTTTTTTGTTATTTTGTATACATATTAATGAACCTTTCAAGCAGTTGAAATACAACATGTCCTAACCACTTCAGCCCCGGACCAATACGCAGCATAAAGACCGGGCCCCTTTTTGCGATTCGGGCACTGCGTCGCTTTAACTGACAATTGCGCAGACGTGCGACGTGGCTCCTAAACAAAATTGATGTCCTTTTTTCTCCCACAAATAGAGATTTCTTTTGGTGGTATTTGATCACCTCTGCGGTTTTTATTTTTTGCGCCATAAACAAAAATAGAGCGACAATTTGGAAAAAAATGCAATATTTTTTACTTTTTGCTATAATAAATATCCCAATTTTTTTAATTAAAATTTTCCTCAGTTTAGGCCGATACGTATTCTTCTACATGTTTTTGTTAAAAAGAAATCGCAATCGGCGTTTATTCATTGGTTTGCGCAAAAGTTATAGCGTTTACAAAATAGGGGATAGTTTTATGGCATTTTTATTTATTTATTTATTTTTTTACTAGTAATGGCGGCGATCAGCGACTTTTATCGTGACTGTGACATTATGGCGGACACATCGGACACTTTTGACACATTTTTGGGACCATTGTCATTTTCACAGCGATCAGTGCTATAAAAATGCACTGATTACTGTGAAAATGACACCGGCAGTGAAGGAGTTAACCACTAGGTGGCGTTGTAGGGGATAAATGTTCCCTGCTTGTGTTTCCATACTGAGGGGGGTCGGGCTCTGTGTCACATGACACTGATCTCCGCTCCAAGTACACGGAGCCAAGATCCGTGTCATTGTCACTAGGCAGAGCAGGGAAATGCTTGTTTACACAAGCATCACCCCGCTCTATACCTCCGTGAGACGATCGCGGTCCAACTCACGGGAAAGGCAGCAGCAGCAGGGTCGCGAGCGTGCCGCCGGCATCAGGCAGTTAAAGGGCCACGTACAGGTACGTGTTTGTGCCTATATGAGCCATTCTGCCGACGTATATATACAGTGCATGGTCGTTAAGTGGTTAAAGTGTTTTTAAAGGCTGAAGCCCCCCCAGAGCCCCTAATACTTACCTGAGCTCCCTCTTGATCCAGCGATGTGCGATAACCGAATGAGGGCTAACTCTGGGAGGGCGTACTATGACGTCCTCCCAGAATCGCACTTCTGCGCGCCCCCTGGGGCCCGCACCAGGGAATGTCCGTGACCGTCGGGTCTTCCAGACCCAGCGCATCACAGATAGAGGACAAAGGGCCAATGACAGTGGCTCTTTATCACGTGATCATTCCGCCAAATGATGGAGCGATCACTTGTTAACAAACTGTGACAAAAAAACGCATGTTTGGTTCAGCTCCCCCCCTCTCCTCACACACTACCGATCGGTGTGAGAGAAAGGCGGTGCAGCAGTGCTTGTGGGCTGGATCTGAAGTGCCCACAGCGCTGATCTGTGCCCATCCATGGCTCATTTATCCTCATCCATGGCTCATCCATCCCCATCCATGCCACATAAATGCCACATCAGTGCTCACCCGCTCCACATCAGTACTCATCTGTACTCATCCGTGCCACATCAATGCTTATCCATGCCACATCCATGCCACATCAGTGCTCAACCGCGCCACATCAGTACTCATCTGTTCCACATCAGTACTCGTTTGTGCCACATCAGTACTCATCTGTGCCACATCAGTACTCATCCTTGCCACATCAGTACTCATCCGTGCCACATCAGTACTCATCTGTGCCACATCAGTACTCATCCGTGCCACATCAGTATTCATCCGTACCACATCAGTATTCATCCGTGCCACATCAGTACTCATCCGTGCCACATCAGTACTCATCCATGCCACATCAGTACTC
Organism: Rana muscosa; assembly: GCA_029206835.1. NCBI lineage: Eukaryota > Metazoa > Chordata > Amphibia > Anura > Ranidae > Rana > Rana muscosa. The sequence continues at coordinate 181,942,215 of CM055127.1, forward strand.
ATCCATGCCACATCAGTACTCATCCGTGCCACATCAGTGCTCATCCGTGCCACATCAGTACTCGTTTGTGCCACATCAGTGCTCATCCGTGCCACATCAGTACTCGTTTGTGCCACATCAGTGCTCATCCGTGCCACATCAGTACTCGTTTGTGCCACATCTGTACTCGTTTGTGCCACATCAGTACTCGTTTGTGCCACATCAGTGCTCATCCGTGCCACATCAGTACTCATCCGTGCCACATCAGTGCTCATCCGTGCCACATCAGTACTCATCCGTGCCACATCAGTACTCATCCGTGCCACATCAGTGCTCATCCGTGCCACATCAGTACTCATCCGTGCCACATCAGTGCTCATCCGTGCCACATCAGTGCTCATCCGTGCCACATCAGTGCTCATCCGTGCCACATCAGTGCTCATCCGTGCCACATCAGTGCTCATCCGTGCCACATCAGTGCTCATCCGTGCCACATCAGTGCTCATCCGTGCCACATCAGTGCTCATCCATGCCACATCAGTGCTCATCCGTGCCACATCAGTGCTCATCCGTGCCACATCAGTGCTCATCCGTGCCACATCAGTGCTCATCCGTGCCACATCAGTGCTCATCCATGCCACATCAGTACTCATCCGTGCCCCATCAGTGCTCATCCATGCCACATCAATTCTCATCCGTGCCCCATCAGTACTCATCTGTGCCACATCAATTCTCATCCGTGCCCCATCAGTACTCATCTGTGCCACATTAGTACTCATCCGTGCCACATCAATTCTCATCCGTGCCCCATCAGTACTCATCTGTGCCACATCAATTCTCATCCGTGCCCCATCAGTACTCATCTGTGCCACATTAGTACTCATCCGTGCCCCATCAATTCTCATCCGTGCCCCATCAGTACTCATCTGTGCCACATTAGTACTCATCCGTGCCCCATCAATTCTCATCCGTGCCCCATCAATTCTCATCCGTGCCCCATCAGTACTCATCTGTGCCCCATCAGTACTCATCCGTGGCCCATCAGTGCTCATTCGTGCCACACCCATGCCACATTAGTTCTCATCCGTGCCACATCCATGCCACATCATTGCCCATCCGTGCCACTACAGTGTTCATCAATGTGTCACGTATCAGATAAGACCAGAACTGTGTGGACTGCGACAGAGGAAACCCAAACATAAATATGTGAAAGTAAGTAAGTTTATTAAGATAAATGCATATAAATGTGAATACCCCACCAATACAAACAGAGTTAACAAACCAAACAACCTAAAGCCCAGGTTCACACTGGGCTGCGGGAGTGAAGCCGTGCGAGTTCAGCTGAACTCGCACGATTTCACTCCTGCCTGTCAGTCCCGATTTCAGCCGCGATTACAGAGACATCTGACACAGATGTCAATGTAAATCGCGGCTGAAATCGCAAAAAGTAGTACAGAAACGACTTTTTGAAATTGGTGCAGCGCCACAGATGCGGCGTCGCACCGATTACGACAGTGACATTGCCCGCAATTTGCGGCAAATTTCGCCGATTTGACATGCGATTTGACATGTCAAATCGCATGCCAAATCTCACCAGTGTGAACCAGGGCTTACAGTGATAGTAAACCAACCAGCATATATAGCAAAAGGGAGTACCAGAATCGTAGTCAAGCCAGGCCAGGATCATAAACAGGAGATGAGCAGATGGGGGGCCAGGAGTAAACAGAGAGGAACAAGATGGAAGGAATCAGTCTGCAGGGCAAGGATCCAGGGATACAGGAACGTATACAAACAGGTTCAAGATACAGGATTCAGGATACAGGATACAGGGATCAGGACCAGGCTAACAGGTAAACAGGCTGCAGGTCAGGACAATACCAGGGCAAGGTGTGTGTATTACCTGCTAACAAGCTGAGGTGATGCCTGACTGTAGAAGGTAAAATCTGCTTCACACTGCCAGGATCCATCCGCTGGTGGACGCCAGTACTGCGGCCCAAATATGACATAACACCAGCTGGGAGAAGTTCCCCTGACAGTTCCAAACTGCCAGGAGACACCTGCTGGTGGACCTCAGTACTGCAAGCCAAATGATAGATATTACCAGCGAATGGAACCTTTCCTGACACAATGCCTCACAATAGTGTAATAGGTAGTCAAATTAGATTTCAAATGCATGCCTTTAGAACACCTGTTGGTTCTCTGTATGTGACCAGGCTGTGTTAAAGTCTCACACATGTGGTATTGCCATACTCAGGAGGAGTAGCAGAATGTATTTTGGGGTGTAATTTTTTATGTGTACATGCTATGTGTTAGAGATATCTTATAAATGGACAACTTTGTGAAAAAAAATGCATTTTCAGTTTCTTTCCACATTTTCCAAACACTTGTGGAAAAAAATGACATGTTCAAAAAACTCATTATGCCTCATAGAATTTACAATGGGGTGTTTGCTTTCCAAAATGGGGTAATTTTTGGGGCGTTTCTGGACGGTGCTCCCTGCATGTTGGGCATCTGTATGTGGCCATTCTGTGTAAAATAATAATTTAATAATCATTTTCTTAATTCATCGTCCACCCAGACAGCCGTCCAGGTGGCACAGAACCCTGATCACCTGACTCCACGCAAATAAATAGGTTCTCTCAGCAGGCTAAGGGATCCAAGAAAATTCCTGCCCATTGGCTGAGACACCCCATTCATTCCTAATCTGTCCTTGCATATAGTTGCACTCACACATTGCGATTATCTTTTTTTGTTATTTATATGGATTTATTTTGATTAATTTCACACATTAGATAATTAGTTAATTCATTCAATGATTTTCTTCTTTATTCATTCATGCATGTAGTACCCTTCTAGTTAGATTGGTAGAGTTCAAGTAAATGTAGTTTCTGGCTTTCCTGTAGCAGGGGAGCAGTTCTTTTGGCTGTTCTGGGTTCTACTGCTACAGGTTCAACTTCATCCCCCTGCATTTCAATGAGTTCCGGAATATGGTGGGTGGGAAAGACAGACCCTGGCCTGAATATCTCTACAGAATCAGCCAATCCCTGGTCAGGAGAGTGACCAGCAGGGGGCTGAGATGGGTATAAATAGTCTGGGACCTAAATTCGGAAGTCTGTTGTTCCTGGGGGAGTAAGACCCCGCTTGAGGGCTGAGGCAGGTGGTCTCTCAGCTACAGGCCAGAAGTAGATCTTTTATTGGGGGGGTCCCAGCTCCAGGTAGATCTTGGGGACCCCATCCAGAGTACCCTGAAGCAGTGCAGGAAGTTTGCATAGGATCCAGGCATCCAGTACAAAGACTGACTGGTACTGCAGGAAGCATTACAGTACCCAGTGTACAGTGAATACTAGCATCACGGATCCTAGAGACCATCCTTGTCACCTTTGGTAGAACTCACTAAAGTTTCTTGACTTAGGCTATACCTCTGCCAAGGGGTCCCCTTGTAGTTCTCCTAAACTCTGAACTCAACAGGGTAGTTACACCCTCAAGGAGCAGATCAGTTACTAGTGTCCTCTGTTGCATTTCTGATAGTTTTCCCAAGGCTCTCCCTCACCCCATCCAAGTTAAACCAGCAAAATAAATTGCAAAAATAAATGAACTGCCTGTGTTCTAACTTGAGTGACTGTAAACTACTGGGTGTCTGGCTGCCATGTGCCTATCAGAGAATGGAACCTGGGACCAAACAGGCAGCCCGGTCTGGGGTCTGTGCTACACACACATTTATTTTGGTGGTATTATTTATTTATACATACCCATCAGGATTTATATGTAGCGGGGTGCTCAATTTAGGGGGAGTGTCTGAGTGGTAATTTGGCTCAGACACATTGATTGTTAGGGTTCATGGACCATTTCTGCTCATGGAGGATAGTATTGGTGTACAGTTCCCTGTGGCCTACAGGTGGCGCTGTCGCCATAGGCCAGGGTTAAACCACCAATAGAGGGCTGTGCCTTTTGTGTCCCCTTGCGGCAGCAGTACTGCGGGGCGGGGAACCTGCTGTGCCTGCCAGGAGAGGGTATAACAGGGGCAGACATCTTCCGTTTGGGGTCGTTCGTCCACGACCAGGCACCTTCGGCCTGAGGGTGAGGGAGGGTCGTCTCCAGGTGCCCTAGGCCCGGAGGTGTCGTTGCTCTTCCATCCCAGACACCTTCAGTCTGGGGTGAGGTACTCGGCTGGGGTATGCTAGGGATCGAGGACTCCCAGGGTGCCGCCTTGCGAGGGGACCCGTATTTAGGATTGAGGAGGCCAGGGAGGTGACCCCTTCCGAAGACCCAGCGCAGAGTCGTGGTGACGGTGGGGGCCTCTGCTAACTTTCCGGAGGGATGTTTTTCTCCTTGACATGGGCCAGGTACTCTGGAAGAAGGAAGTTCATGTTCAAACAGGTCAGTGGCAGTGACCCCACGTACATTAGGTCAGTGGCAGTGACTTCATAGGGCAAGGCCCTATTCACCCGGTCAGTGGCAGTGACCCGTTCTCCAAGTCAGTGGCAGTGACTTTTATTCACCCGGTCTGTGGCAGAGACCAACCTCGCGGTCTGTGGCAGAGATCGTGCGCCAAAACTGTTTGTAAAACCTAAACAGTTAAAGAGTTGATTTAAGTTTGTGCCTGGACCTCCTCCCACCTAAGCTGTCCTGTGTCTTGTTCCAACCTGTCTGCTCTTATAGAGACTATTTATTATCCATGTGAAATAAATATAGAAGTTGGACTTTCAGTTGGTGTGGACAGTTACATTCCTGGGGAAAAATAAAGACTTGCATCTATTCAAGGTAGAGGTGAGAGTCATTCTCGGGAGGATTCAACTCCAGCCGCAGGCAGGCCCGAAAAACTAACACCGCTCAACCTCCTCACACAGGAGGGTACGGACTTGTGGTGCGGTGTGCCTCTCTCTTCCTGCGGAGGAGCCAAGTAAATGCAGGTAAAGACAGGGGTTGGTGCGCTACACATATATAAAACATTCACCACATTTTTCAAACTTTATATTTTTAAATCAGATTTTATTTTTTAGAGTGAAAGCTCACTAATGCCGCGTACACACGGTCGAAAAATCCAACAAGAAAAGTCCGATGTGAGCTTTTGGTCAGAAATTCTGACCGTGTGTAGGCTCCATCGGACTTTTGCTGTCGGAATTTCCGCCAACAAAAGATTGAGAGCAGGTTCTATATTTTTCTGAGGGAAAAAGTTCCTATCGGAAATTCCGACGCGCAAAAAAAACACGCATGCTCAGAATCAAGCCAAAGAGCCGAACTGCCTATTGAACTTCATTGATATCGGCTTGTCATACGTGTTGTACGTCACTGCGTTCTTGACAGGCGGAATTTCCGACAAGATTTGTGTGACCGTGTGTATGCAACACAAGTTTGAGCCAACATTCCGTCAGAAAAAATCCACGTTTTTCTTGTCGGATTTTCTGACCGTGTGTACGCGGCATAAGTTATACAGGCAGAGAGATCAAGACAATCGAGGTGTTCTACAGAGCACCAAATGAGAGGTAGAGGAATAACAATTGTAGTGTCAGAACTGCAAACAATAATCAAGATTTGTTGGCAGACATAACAATTTGTTGGCACAGAGGTGTTACACAACTCAGAAGGAACAATGTGGACATTCAATGAATAGACATACTTGTGTAGAGACACGTGTTGGGAAGATAGAGTACAGAGTTGGGTTCCAGTTTCAAGCTTTATTCCCACAGGATGGATAGAGGTAAATATTATTATTTCTCAGGCATCACAGAATTTGCATCGCTTTGTTCGTGTGTAATTTTTTTAAAGGCCAATTAAATTATTGACCTCAGCTATTTACTCTCTGAGTTGGAGGTACGGAGGAAACCCATTTTAGTACGTCATTGTCATGGCTTTTGGTGGATCTAGGTTTGTTGAGTCAAGTGAACCTAAAATGCAGGTTTTGGGAGAGTTATGCCTAGTACACACGAGCGGTTTTTCCATCGGATAAAAACCGGCAGTTTTCCCGACAGAATTCATCTCAGACTGCCTTGCATACACACGCTCAGACCAAAGTCCGCCCGTCCAAAGCGCGGTGACGTACAACACGTACAACGGCACTATAAAAGGGAAGTTCCATTCCAACGGTGCCACCCTTTGGGCTGATTTTGCTGATTCTCGTGTTAGTAAAAGTTTGGTGAGAGACGATTTGCGCTTTTCAGCCTCGTACTCTTCAGTCCGTTACAGCGTGACGAATGTGCTATCTCCATTCCGAACGTTAGTTTTACCAGAAAGAGTACTCCCATCTCATACTTGATTCTGAGCATGCACGGTTTTCTGCCTGTTGGAAAACCATACAGACGAACAGTTTATCCGCTAGGATTTTTAGCCTGATGGACAGGGCCGCCATCAGGAATTTTGGGGCCCCTTACACAGCTTCAGGCATGGGCCCCCTGGAGCAGAGGAGAACCCGGGGGGGGGTGCTGCCGCCGCAAATTGAGAAGCGGGGGGGTGCTGCCGCCGCAAATTGTTGAGGTCAGGGGGGGCTTTGGGTGCTGGCGAACACAAAAAAAATAAGGGGGGGGTTTCCATCCGGGCCTCTGGGGACCTCTGGGCCCCTTAGAATTTTTTATTTTTTTTATAAATTTTTTTAAAAAATAATAATTTTTTATAAAAAAAAAAGGGGTGGTTGCCATCCGGGGCCCTGGGGACCTCCGGGCCTCTGGGGACCTCTGGGCCCCTTAAAAAAAAAAATATATATATAAAAAAATAATAATAATAATTTTTATAAAAAAAGAAAAAAAGGGAGGTTGCCATCCGGGGCCCTGGGGACCTCTGGGCCCCTTACAAAAAAAAATTAAAAATAAAATAAAATAAAAATTAAATAACGTAAATAAATAAAAAATTTAATAAAAAACAGAATAAAAAAAAAAAAAGAAAAAATGGGGTTGACATTTGGGGCCCTGGGGAACTCCAGGCCCCTTACAGGTGTACTGCCTGTACCCCCCTGATGGCAGCCCTGCTGATGGGAAAAAAGAGATCCCGATCTCTTTTTTTGTCCGGCAGTTTTCCCGTTGGAAAAAATTGCGATGGAGCATACACACGGCCCGGGATTCCCGACGAAATGCTCTCATAGCAGTTTTCCCATCGGAAAAAACACTTGTGTGTACGGGACATTAATGATAGATAGATATGCATCTACTTTTTTTTTTTTTTTAAAGTTGTTTTTATTGTAATTTCAAGGTAAAAAAAAAAACAATACAATACAGAGCCTATTGGACATACCCAGGCTCGGTCACACACAAGCTAAAATAATAATAAACAACTAAACTACTGTTTTAAACACTAAACTACTAAAGAAATAAAGAAAAAACACTTACATGTTATTAATCAAAATACATTATTGTGGATATATATAGTCAAACTTTATGTAGAAAATCAGACATCCATTTCAGGAAGAAAGCTCCCCATCAGGCTCAAGTTGCCTTACCTTCCACATAACTACTGAACGAGCAACCGAAGGAAACCTACAAGTTCAGAGTTGCCACTTGAGCCATTACAGGTAATTAATAGAGCATTACTAGTCATCCATGGAGTCTGCATTAGTGGACAGGTATTCCGTCCAGATGTCCCATATTTTATGGAATTTCGTAGCACAGCCACGCGACAGGTATGTAGCCTTGTATAGTGGCAGAGCCCAGTTCACTAACCTCTACCAGAAATGTATTGAGGGTGCGGACGAAGTCTTCCATCGGAGTACTACAGATTTACGAGCATAATAAAGTAATAATCCTAGTAGGGTTCTGCTTGCCCGGCGAGGGGCCAGCGGTTCTACAAGTCCCAACAGACATACCTCCACTGACAATGGCACAGGAATGGTGTGGTGGTGACAGTCAAAATAAAAGTGGTGATCTCAGCCCATAAGACTTTAATCTGAGGATAGTTCCAAAAAATATGAATGAAATCCGCTGTGGGCGAGTCGCATCTCCAGCAAGAAGCTGGGATAGATGGATATATTTTGTGTAGGCGCATGGGTGTGTAATACATTTGATGTAGTGAAAAATAAGAATTGGGAAGAGGCTGTGTGTGGAATTTTGAGGTACCGTAAATTAACTGATAATATAGTCAGAATTAAGAAATTACAAAAAGATTTTATTACAAAAATACATATGTTAACATATTCATAGAATAGAAAGATAAGTCATGACAATCATGAAGGAACTTTGTTACATCCTATTGTTACTCAATATAACATTGAAAACATCCACAGAAAATACTGGGCTCTGCCACTATACAAGGCTACATACCTGTCGCATGGCTGTGCTAATAAATTCCATAAATACTTAGTTATTGCTCAACATGTTTCACGAGTTTAGCCACTTCTTCAGGAGCTCTTATTGTATGATCAAGTGGTAAATAGATAGGATTGTCATGTGACTAATGAAATAAAGAAAAATACATACATGTTATTAATCAAAATACATTATTGTGGATATATATAGTCAAACTTTATGTAGAAAATCAGACATCCATTTCAGGAAGAAAACTCCCCATCAGGCTCACGTTGCCTTACCTTCCCTATAACTATTGACCGAGCAACCCAAGGAAGCCTACAAGTTCAGAGTTGCCACTTGAGCCATTACAGGTAATTAATAGAGCGTTACTAGTCGTCCATGGAGTCTGCATTAGTGGACAGGGATACCGTCCAGACGTCCCATATTTTATGGAATTTATTAGCACAGCCATGCGACAGGTATGTAGCCTTGTATAGTGGCAGAGCCCAGTTCACTAACCTCTTCCAGAAATGTATTGAGGGTTGCGGACAAAGCCTTCCATCGGAGTACTACAGATTTACGAGCATAATAAAGTAATAATCCTAGTAGGATTCTGCTTGCCCGGCGAGGAGCCAGCGGTTCTACAAGTCCCAACAGACATACCTCCACTGACAATGGCACAGGAATGATGGTGACAGACAAAATAAAAGTGGTGACCTCAGCCCAAAAGACTTTAATCTGAGGATAGTTCCAAAAAATATGAATGAAATCTGCTGAGGGCGAGTCGCATGTCTAGCAAGAAGCTGGGATTGATGGATATATTTTGTGTAGGCGCGTGTAGGGGTGTGTAATACACTTGATGTAGTATTTTTTATTTATTTTTAATATAAATTTTTATTAGGTTTTATAGAATATAACAAATAGGATTGTTGCATTCATTATACAACATTTGTAATACAATCACCTTGTACAGGCAAACATTTAACAAACAAGTATTTAGGACTTGATGACCTAGGCCAGCCTACCCCTAATGGGTACATACTGTAGGACTGGGAGGTCCCCTAGATATTCATTGGTACAACCTATACAACTGGAGTAAATACTTTTAAAGGAGGGAGAGGAAAGGAAGCAAAACAAAAATAAAGGCTGCCATAAGTAGTTTTCTACACCAAATGTTCTATATTATAGAGCGTAAAAATTCAAACTGTAGGGAAGATATTATAATATGCAATCTTTTAAGTATTTGGAGGCTTTAGGATGAGATAGCCACATTTTCCATTTTCTGCCAAACAAGATTATAGAGTGATTCTTATAAGCTAACATTAGTTCTAATTGGGCTTGAGTGTTCAACCTAGTAATAACCATAAATAGATTAGGGGCTTCTGTGGATTTCCATAAAGAAGCTGCTGTAAGTCTTGAGGCTATCAATATATGTAACACAATAGTTCTGTACATTGTAGGGTATTTATCAAGGTCTATATCTAATAATGTGGAGGCAGGAGTAAGCTTGGAGAGGTTTCCTGGAATGTCTGCAATGAAGGATGAGATAAGCTGTGCACACACGATAGGTTTTTCCGATGAAAACAGTCCGATGTATTTTTTTCATTGGACAAACCGATCGTGTATGGGACCCATCTGTCTTTTTTCCTTCGGTGTCAAAAAATAGAACATGTTTTAAATTTTTCCGATGGATAAAAAACCGATAGCAAATTCCGATCGTCTATGGGCAAGTCCATTGGTTAAAAAACCCACGCATGCTCAGACTGAATTATGAGACGGGAGCGCTCGTTCTGGTAAAACTAGCGTTCCTAATGGAGAGAGCACATTCGTCATTCTGCAAATTATTGCCTCGTTTAATGCAGCGCATTTTATTCTTCTTTATAATGGTCTTATAATGTTTTTTTTTGCTGCAGATCTTTATCCCGAGTTCTGACAAACTTATTTCTTTATAGTTTCTTGTCATCTCTAGAATAATTTTATTTATTTTTAAAGCCAGATCTCCCTAATTTTAATTGTTATTTAGTGTGACAGGGGTCACTTTGGGCACAGGGTGAATGAGAACCCCACTATGATCTGTGCTAATCAGATTCAATGCTGTATATACATTGTATATATTGTATGTATATTGGGTGTTGGCTGTTGTGTAATATTTGCTTTGAAGGGGTGTGAATGCATTCTATTGTCCATTGTGGCTTGTGGTAATTAAGTCTGCTACTGTGATGATGTGGATTGGAGCTGGTAGACCGTCTGGCTGCCTATTATGGGATGTTTAAGTGTCTTTCTGTGAGAAGGGGGGAGGGAATCACCCCTCCTGCTAAGACTGTTTACTGAAAGAGAAGTTTGAACACACCTGACCTGTATGACCATTGTCATTGGACAGTTTAACCCGCCCTGTTCCCCAAGGATGGGAGGGAAGGGTTTTGAAGAGAAATGTGTTACCATGTGCTTGTAATAAATTCATTCCCTGTTTTGGAACTTGAAGACAGAGTGTTTGTCTCGTTTTCTGGAAGGATTATTCCTATGGGTCGGTCACCCTGACTGTGGAGCGTCGGTAGTGGATGTGTGTTCTGGAGAGAGAATATCTTAAAACGGCGTTTAACCCCTTTCATATTTGGGGTACCGTTACATTTAGAATCAAGATATACCATTTATTTATTTTTTTTAAAGATTTTGTTTCTTGTCGGCTCATTTTTACCCTCAAGGAGGTTGGTGTCCCTTGTTAATTACACATTGTATTTATGACTTCTTATTGCTACTCCCAATAAAAAAACATAGGCAAGTATTTTTCATAAATCAAAAATCCATTCATTCTGGCAAAAAATAAATAAACAGGAAGGGCAACAATTGTTAAATTAGTGCAATTTATGAAGACTTTGGACCCCAAAGGCAGACATTACTATGATGAACAATAAAATCAACAACATAAGGAAATCAGGAGCAGCAGCCGAAGACATACATCATCCAAAGCTGTGGTACTCCTACTAACTGCAACTTCTGGAAGAGCAGCTTGAAGCCAGGGAATCACCTTCTGCTCTTCTTGGTAGCCTTCCTTGCACTGCTCCCTGCAGTGTTCCCTCCACGCTTCCCTCCAGGATTTGTTCCACGGCCCTGTCCACGCACCCTTCCAGGCTGTGGCTCTGTCAGTGGTAATGTGGCAGGAGGAGGAGGAGAAGGATGGGGCAGATGGCAGAATTGAGTGGCCTCTGTCAACTGCCCCATCCCTGCCATGTGAATGGCTGTATACACCAAGTGCTCACAGAGGGCACGTTGTCTCTCCTCCAGTTTCATAAGTTTTTCTGAAAGATATGTACTAAAGCCCTCAACAGGGTTGAGGGGGGCCCTCATTATGACAGCAGCGTCCCTTATCATCTTAAGTGACTCCTCCTCCACCTGTGTCATCCGCCAATTTTTTGTGGGTCTGACGTGGAAGGGAGCCACTTGGGACTGTGTGCTGCCACTAGGCCTGGGGACCTGTTGAGTGCCACTTGGTCCAGCCTCCTCCTGGCTGCCACTCACCCCTGCCTCCTCTTGCCTGCCACATTCCGGAGCCTCTTCCTCCTGGCTGAGCTCATCCTGTGTAGAAAAAAGGGACATAGTTTACGTTTTTGTTGAATCAATCACACACAATTTTCATCTCATGACTGTTGCAATTTGAATGTTAATAAATATAAAAGACTCTCATTGTGACCCCAGCTTTTTTATATACTGTACCAAACATTAATGGCCTTTTCTTTTTTTTTTTTTACATTTAAATTTTGTCCTTTGTGAATAATAACATCTAGTTCTCAACAATCAATTGAGGACAATAAATATCTTGGAAAATAATATACCTGTCTGAAGATGCGCAGATCCGGCTCTTCAAGCTCAGGTGGCTCCTCCTCCCCCTCTGCAGGGGTGGAGGGAAGGGTGGAAGGAAGGGTTGAGGGAAGGGTGGAAGGAACGCTGGAGGGAAGGGTGGAAGGAAGGGTTGAGGGAAGGGTGGAAAGTGATTCCCTGGCCTCAATCTGGTTGTCCAGAAATTGCAGATGCTTGTAGTACCACAGCTTGGGCTGAACTACTTTGTCTGCTGCTGCTCCTGATCTCATAGAAGCACGCACTTCTTTATAGCGTTTTTTTGTACGCATTCCTCATGTTGTTTATTTTGCTATTCATCATAGTATAGTCTGCCTCTGGGATCCAGGTCTTCATATATTCCGCTAATTTAACAATTGTTGCATTGCGTACTTGGCTATTATGGTAGGAGCTATTTTTTAGCTCCCAGAGGTTGCGCATTTCCTTATACTTTTCAATAAATAATAACATAATGTCTGGCTCACGCAATTTATGCATAGTTCTTTCTACAAGATAAAACACAAGACAAAAACAGTAGGTCTGCTTCAACTGTCCTAATCTTAGCCTAATATAATCATGAACCAGTATAGGCCACTGATGCCCCAAGTTAATTTCTTACCTTAGTAGGATTCGTTCGGCACTTCCAGTCGTCCTTACTCCGCACAACCACAACCTCGTTTACCCTGTATATACCATGCGCATGCGTGAAACTCCGGCCGCGTCGCCTGCCCATGACGGTCTTTTTCTGAATTTCCCTGCCCCTTCTCGTTCGGCGCACAGTGGGAGACGACGACATGGCGGTGACACAGGTGCGTGCTTTATTAATAAGTACCGACGAGGAAACCCCGGAGGCGGGAACGTCCCGATCCAGGAATAGAAGATTCAAGGCGACTAATATGTAATTTGCTGAGATGGCGGAGATGGTGGACATCCTGCGGAGGAAGGATTACGATGGGAAGCATGGGCCATACGACACCCCTAATCTCAGGAAGTCAAAAATAATGAACAAAGTGGCGAGGAGTCTCTATAATAAATTTGGGGTCAGGAGATCCAAGGAGCAGCTCCGTAAAAGGTGGTCTGACCTGAAGCTGAGGGAGCCGGAGCAGTATAGGAAGCTTATCAAAATCCTTGAAAAAAGTAAGCTTTTATTTTTACTGTCTTTATTCAAATTGGAATATGTATTCTTGCATGTTTTGCTCCATGTGCTTGGATTGTCTGGTTTCATATTGTATAATGGCAACTTTCATGTGAAGTTGAGTGGACTAATTTTTGGTAATGTTTCCTAGTAAACAGCGATCGTGTAAAAAAACACATGTTTTGCACAGATACACGTAAACCACATGTGGTCATGCCTATTTTGCGTTAAACATATATATATATATATACATTGTTGTCTAGATGATGTGTTGTAAGTAAGTAGAATGTTAAATGGTAAACTAGATTCTGTGTAAAGGAGAGGACACTCAAGCAGCTGGTTACACATCTTGACTCAGGAGCACTATAGTGTGGGCCACCAGAAAAAATGTTTTAGGGTGTCACACACAGGTGCTCCAGTGGATACCTTCGGGTGTCTCCTTTTTATTTTTGAGGACCAAGAATGAAAGTATTCTTGCTTTGTTGAATTTCCGAAATCTCATCTGTTCATCTTAGAACTCTGGCAAAACCAACAATTTGACCCCACTTCCAAGCAAAGTTTTAAAATGTTGCCCTCAAATCTCTGTGTGCTAAAGGATACCTTTTGATTGTTTCATTCTCATAGGGGAGAGGAGACTGGGAGGACACCAATGTGAGGAGCCTAGATCAGAAAGATTACCAAGCTCCAAAAGAACCCCAAGATCAGCATGTGGAGGAAGCAGAGGTGGAGGAAACAGAGGTGGAGGAAACAGAGGTGGAGGAAGGAGAGGTGGAGGAAGGAGAGGTGGAGGAAGGAGAGGTGGAGGAAGGAGAGGTGGAGCTTATCACCACAACAGGTCAGTGTCCACAGCTTCTGGTAAAAAGAGATGTAGGCCTGCATATTTCTAATACCTTTTTATTTTTAGGGGATGAACATGGTGGTGTGTCAGAAACTCCTACTACTCCATTCTCAAGTGCTAGTGCCCAAATCGGCATCCGAGAAATAATGGAATGTAGTAGCGAAATGGACATTATGAGGAAAAGGATGAATGTGATTGAGCAAAAATATAAAAACATTATTGATATTATGGGGCGAATAGTCTGAAACACCCCCCCCCCCCCTGTTTTTTATTTTTCTTATGTAAGCAAAAATTGGCACTTGTTTTAACACAAGCCCAAATTTCAAGATGCACACAGTGTGTCAACATGTGCTATCTGCCGTCACAGGACATCTATGTCCCTGTTTTGGGGGTGCAACCCCCTCCTCGCTACTCAAGTAGGTGAGAGGAAGGGTTTGCACCCCCAAAACACGTCCATTGATCACCCACGATGGCAGATAGCACATGTTGACTTTCGCCATGGGATCAGGATGAAAATACCCATTTTGCAAAACAAAAACTGTGTGCATCTTCTAATTTTGGATGGTTCAGGGGCGACATCACCCCATCTCATGTTTCTCTTTTTAAGGTTAAACTTTGTAAGTTCCTTTTTTTTTTTATATGTTTTTTTTTGACCCATGCATGTTTCTGCAAACCCAAAAAATAAAATAAAAAATTTCTCCAAAATTTGGAGGCCAAAATGTCAAGATTATATTTTGAATAAAAAATTACCGCCCATGTTGTGCACAGAGTAAAAAATATTTTGGACACTCAAAAATGTGTGGCTTGTTCTTTCTATGCTCAATAGCAATTATATAAAATGGGAAAGGTCAGGTTTTAAAGTGTGACAATTGTGGCTATTTACTAAAGACAAATACACTTGGCACTACTACAAAGTGTACTATGATAACCTGGGAGACACGTGTAGCGGGGTGGTCAATTTAAGGGAAGTGTCTGAGTGGTAATTAGGCTCAGACACCTTAATTTGTTAGGGTTCATGGACCATTTTTGTCCTCGGGGGATAATGTTGGTGTGCAGCTCCCTGTGGCCTACAGGTGGCGCTGCCACCATGGGCTGGGGTTGAACCACCAATACAGGGCTGTGCCTTTTATGACCCCTCTTGGGGAACCTGCTGTGCATGCCGGGAGAGGATATAAAAGGGGCAGACATCTCCTGATTGGCGTCATCGTGGGTCGGTCGTTCGTGCACGCCCAGACACCTTCAGCCTGGGTGTGTGGGTCATCTCTGGGTGCCCTAGGCCCAGAGGCTGTGTTCCTGTTCCATCCCAGGCACCTTTGGCATGGGGTGAGGTACTACCCTGCCGTCCTGTTCGCCTGGGTATGAAGACCCAGGGGTTGCAGCGGAGGCTGGGGTCCACTAGGGATTGAGGAGTCCAGGGTGCCGCCTTGCGAGGGGACCCGCACCCTAAGAGAAGGGAGGATCAGTTCCCAAGGACCGATGCGGGAGTCACAGTGAAGGAAGTGTCTGTTGACTCTCTGGGGGGACAGCTTCTCCTTGAAAAGGGCCATGTTCTAGGAAGAAAACAAAGTTCACCAGGTCAGTGGCAGTGGCCTTGTTCTCCAGGTCAGTGGCAGTGACCTTATGCACAAGGTCTGTGGCAGAGACCAACCTCACGGTCTGTGGCAGAGACTGTGCGCCTAAAACTGTTTGAGAATTTGAACAGTAAAGAGTTTGAGCTACGTTTGTGCCTGGACCTCATCCACACCTTAAGCTGTCCTGTTTCCTTGCTCTAACCTTTTCTCTATCCAAGAGACTGTTTATTACAAAGTGAATTAATATTGAGTTGGACTTTCAGCTGGTGTGGACATTCACGTTACTGGGGAAGTAAAGGACTTGCATCTACCCACAGTAGAGGTGAGAATCATTCTCAGGAGGACTTTGACTCTGGCTGCAGACAAGGCCCAAAAACAACACCGCTCAACCTCTTTACACAGGAGGGTACGGGCTTGTGGTGCGGTGTGCCTCTCTTCCTCCTGCGAGGAGCCAAGTTTAATGCAGGTGGGAGTGAGGTGGGTGTGCTACACACATAATAATAAAAAATAAATAATGTCAAAACAAGTTTTTCTAAAAAAAAAAAAAAAAAATGTTATATATTTTTTAAAGTATCAAATATGGTCTGGCATTGCGATGGCCCCCCTACCCGTGAAGTACTCAACGTATTTATCACGTGCTTCACGGGCGCTTTGGGGGGCCAAGCCAGTACGGCCAGTGTCCAGGCCGGTAAGAATGTGCATGTAAGATACACCGGCCTCTGGCCCAACAGTAGATATATATGAAGGAGAGTGTTGTCTCATAAAAATGTGCAATATGCAGCAAGTTAAAATAAGGTAGTTCAATTTGTATTCCGCCATGTGTATGGCTGTCAGAAACAGGCGAAACCGGCTGGCCATTATGCCAAAGGCAATCTCCACAACCCTCCGGGCTCTGGCCAGCCGGTAATTAAAAACCCTCCTCTCCGGGGTGAGGGTCCTCTGGGGGAACGGCCTTATCAGGTGTGGTCCCAGTCTGAAAGCTTCATTCGCTATAAAGACGAAAGGAAGTCCATCCACATTGTCTGCATCTGGAGGCAGTGCCAGGCCCCCAGACTGCAGACGGTGAGCGAACTCCGTCTGCGTGAACACTTCGCCATCGGACATCCGGCCGTTCTTCCCCACGTCCACTTACAGGAACTCATAGCGTGCCGACACCACCGCCATTAACACTATACTATTAAAACCTTTATAGTTATAATAGTAAGACCACGAATGGGGTGGCGGCACTATTTGGACGTGCTTCCCATCAATTGCCCCTCCGCAGTTGGGGAAGTCCCACCGCTGGGCAAATTGGGAGGCCACAGTCTGCCATTCCTGTGGCGATGAAGGGAACTGTGGAGTCAAACAAAAAGAAGAAATTAGTACTTTTGCACATAACATTGCAAGCAGATTACACAAATACATTCTTGGCCAACATCAGTATAACATTTATTATTTGAGGGAGTATTTAAACACAAAAATAGAAGGCCCACTTATCAGATGACTCACCCCCCGCTGGGACCATTCACATTTATACAGCGATTAGTGCTATAAATATGCACTGATGACTGTATAAATGTATAGTGGCGCTAAACCAAGGTTAAAAAAAACAAATAATAAGAATTTGACATGCTAATTTGTCACACATACAGTGCATAAGACCCTTGTTAATAACGTGTCAAAAAATATAATAAACAAACCTAAAAATATATAATTAACATATAACAAAAATCAATATATTCCCTATATATGTGGTATAAATGTGAATAAACATGTGATATACTACACATATGTCGCACTGAGCGTCAATCTGCGTATAAATCAGAAAATCTGTCCAAAGCAAATATAAACTGAAAACACCCGTGCATAAATCAAATCCAAAAAATTCCACAGTGCTTGTCTGAAGAGTGACATCCACCACCGAATACAGGTCAGCAGCTTACCAGATAAAATTGGTCCCCTATGACGGAGGACCTATAATCGCATCAAAGCAATCCCAGTTAGATGGTAAGAAATCCTATATCCACCTCTTCAAACGAAACTCCCACAGCAAAAGGCAGGCAGTATGACCGCAATAGTACCATGTAAAAGAGGAAAGGAATGCCTCGCTGGTGTAAAATCCTTGGGTTTATTAATACAAATTAAGATAAAACACTTACAGAAATGTTGCAAGGAAACAGCCTTAAACCTGAGACGAAGTGACCTATCACGAAACGCGTAGGGCGGACCGAGTGACGTGGTGACGTCATCCCCTTACTGCACGATCTCCTAGGACAGGTTTACTTGTCGGCGTCCGGCCGGCGCCGCAGGTTTAAGGCTGTTTCCTTGCAACATTTCTGTAAGTGTTTTATCTTAATTTGTATTAATAAACCCAAGGATTTTACACCAGCGAGGCATTCCTTTCCTCTTTTACATGGTACTATTGCGGTCATACTGCCTGCCTTTTGCTGTGGGAGTTTCGTTTGAAGAGGTGGATATAGGATTTCTTACCATCTAACTGGGATTGCTTTGATGCGATTATAGGTCCTCCGTCATAGGGGACCAATTTTATCCGGTAAGCTGCTGACCTGTATTCGGTGGTGGATGTCACTCTTCAGACAAGCACTGTGGAATTTTTTGGATTTGATTTATGCACGGGTGTTTTCAGTTTATATTTGCTTTGGACAGATTTTCTGATTTATACGCAGATTGACGCTCAGTGCGACATATGTGTAGTATATCACATGTTTATTCACATTTATACCACATATATAGGGAATATATTGATTTTTGTTATATGTTAATTATATATTTTTAGGTTTGTTTATTATATTTTTTGACACGTTATTAACAAGGGTCTTATGCACTGTATGTGTGACAAATTAGCATGTCAAATTGTTATTATTTGTTTTTTTAACCTTGGTTTAGCGCCACTATATATATTTTTTTCTTTGGTTTCACTGAGTATGTTTATCAGGTTAGTGGCAGCTTGAGACCGTTACCCAGGCAATTTGGAGCCACCCAATAATTGCCACCCCTTAATTCTGAGCGCAATTTTTTCTCCTTCTTTTTACATTGACTGTATAAATGTGACTGGCAGGGAAGGGGTTAACACTAGGGGGGCAATCAAGGGGTTAAATGTGTTCCCTAGGGAGTGATTCTAACTGTAGGAGGGGGCGGACTGACTGGGGGAGGTGACCAATTGGTGTCCCTATGTACAAGGGACACACCATCGGTCCCCTCTCCCTGACAAGATGTGGATCTATGTGTTTACACACAGAGATCTACATCCCTGGCTTTGTGACGAGCAATCGCGGCTTCCCGGCGGACATCGCGGCCGCCGGGCACGCGCATTGGATCCCCAGTGATGCGGCGAGTGCGCGCACGCTCCACACTGCGGGGAATCCCAGGACATCATATGACGGCCGCCCGGAGGGACGAAAGGTTCCTGCGGCCGTCATATGACTCTAGGCCTGGGCGGGAAGTGGTTAAGGGGTAAATCCTTCCAGTTCTTAAGTGGTTAACCACTTAACGACCGCTCACTGTATATATACGTCGGCAGAATGGCACCGACAGGCACAATCACGTAGAGTGTACGTGATTGCCTTTGTACAGTTGGGGGGTCCAATCGGACCCCCCTTCTGTACAGTGAGCGGTGGCTAAGTGTCCGGGAGCGTTCCGGGATGAGGGGGCAGCCATTAGTTTCTGGCCACCCCCTCGCGATCGCTCCCGGCGAATGGAAATGCCCCCTCTGTCTGTGTCAGACAGAGGGAGCAGGAGGAAGTGATGTCATCTCTGGTGCGGCGCTCACATATACCGAGCGCCGTACAAGAGAAGACATCAGGTCAGTGCACACAACACTACACTGACACCAGGACACATAGGGACATAAATCGCCCCCCCCAGGCCCCCCCAGACACCCCAGATCACCCCCCAGATCACCCCCCCAGCCCCCAGTCACAGTGTCACTGATTGCAGTGACCATTTATTTAGTGATCACTGCAATCAGTGACATTTCTGACTGTAAAAGTGTCACCAAAGTTTAGTCTTAGGTCCAGTGTAGCCCCCTAACCCCCCCTAATAAAGGTTTAACCCCCTGATCACCCCCAGATAACCCTTTCACCCCCTATCACCACTGTCGCTTAGCGATAATTTTTCTGATCGCTGTCTTAGCGTCAGTGATGCCGATCGGCAGCCAGTAATTTTTTTTAGGTTCGCCGCAGGTTTTTATAGCGTCAGGTACCCCAATATATTATCTAATAAAGGTTTAACCCCCTTGATCGCCCCCCAGATAACCCTTTCACCCCTATCACCACTATCACTAAGCAATCGTTTTTCTAAACGCTGTCTTAGTGTCTGTGATGCAGATCGGTAGCCGGTATTTTTTTTTAGGTTCGCCGCAGGTTTTTATAGCGTCAGGTACCCCAATATATTATCTAATAAAGGTTTAACCCCCTTGATCGCCCCCCAGGTAACCCTTGCACCCCCTATCACCACTGTCGCTAAGCAATTGTTTTTCTAAACGCTGTCTTAGTGTCGGTGATGCAGATCGTAGCCAGTATTTTTTTTTATGTTCGCCGCATGTTTTTATAGCGTCAGGTACCCCAATATATTATCTAATAAAGGTTTAACCCCCTTGATCGCCCCCAGGTAACCCTTTCACCCCCTATCACCACTGTCACTAAGCGATCGTTTTTCTAAACGCTGTCTTAGTGTCTGTGATGCAGATCGGTAGCCGGTAATTTTTTTTAGGTTCGCCGCAGGTTTTTATAGCGTCAGGTACCCCAATATATTATCTAATAAAGGTTTAACCCCCTTGATCGCCCCCCAGGTAACCCTTTCACCCCCTATCACCACTGTCGCTAAGCAATTGTTTTTCTAAACGCTGTCTTAGTGTCGGTGATGCAGATCGTAGCCAGTATTTTTTTTAGGTTCGCCGCATGTTTTTATAGCGTCAGGTACCCCAATATATTATCTAATAAAGGTTTAACCCCCTTGATCGCCCCCCCAGGTAACCCTTTCACCCCCATCACCACTGTCGCTAAGCAATCGTTTTTCTAAACGCTGTCTTAGTGTCGGTGATGCAGATAGGTAGCTGGTAATTTTTTTTAGGTTCGCCGCAGGTTTTTATAGCGTCAGGTACCCCCATATATTATCTAATAAAGGTTTTAACCCCCTGATTGCCCCTAGTTAACCCTTTCACCAGTGATCACCATATAAGTGTTACGGGTGACGCTGGTTAGTTAGTTTGCTTTTTATAGTGTCAGGGCACCCGCCGTGTATATAACCCAATAAAGGTTTAACCCCCTGATCGCCCGGCGGGTGATATCAATTAGGTTTTAGCGTCAGAGAGGGTCTGCGTCACACCCCAGGCAGCGTCAGGTTAGTGCCAGTAACGCTAACACCCACGCGTGAAGCATACACCCCCCTTAGTGGTATAGTATCTGAACAGATCAATATCTGATCTGATCAGATCTATACTAGCGTCCCCAGCAGTTTAGGGTTCCCAAAAACGCAGTGTTAGCGGGATCAGCCCAGATACCTGCTAGCACCTGCGTTTTGCCCCTCCGTCCAGCCCAGGCCACCCAAGTGCAGTATCGATCGATCACTGTCACTTACAAAACAAAAACACACATAACTGCAGCGTTCGCAGAGACAGGCCTGATCCCTGCGACTCCAGTGCTGTAGGAGGTGATTTCACCACCACAGTTAAAAAAAAAAAGCAAATATGCCGAAGCATTGGGGCAGCAGGAGCGGAGGAGCGATTTTGCTCCTAATGCCGCGTACATACGGTCGAAATTCCGACGGAGGCTTGCTCGTGGAAAAGTCCGACCATGTGTGTGCGGCATAACTTTTTTGCGGGAGGATGCCCCCATGCTTCAGCATATATAAATGGTGCGTGTATGCCCATCATTGGAAGTGGGTGGATGAAGGGAGGTATTCTAATGGTGGGCATACCCACCGATCAATCTCTTTTTTCGTTCAGCCAACTGGCTGCATGAAATAAAAAGATTACAATACATGTCCAACAAGGACCAGCAACGTACTGGTATGTTGCTGGACTTTGAATGTTTATACCAGAATGATGCCTGCGGGTTTAGGTATCATCTTGGTATCATTCTTTTCAGCCAGCGGCCGGCTTTCATGTAAAAGCAATCCTAGCGGCTAATTAGCCTCTGGACTGCTTTTACAAGCAGTGGGAGGGAATGCCCCCCCCGGATATATAAAGCGCCATTGGGAAATTGGGAAAGCATTTTATCACACCGATCTTGGTGTGGTCAGATGCTTTGAGGGCATAGGAAAAATCTAGGGTCTAGAAGACCCCAGTTTTTTCAAAAAAAGAGTACCTGGGGGATATTTACATTCCCTGAGATAACAATAAAAATGATAAAAAAAAAAAAAAAATACTTGGAAGGAACAATTTAAAAATAAAATAAAAAAGCAAAATTAATAATAAAAAAAAAATAAAAAAAAAAAAGCATCCCTGTCCTGCCCTGCTCTTGCCCAATGGTGAACGCAAGCGTCGGTCTGGCGTCATATGTAAACAGCAATTGCACCATGCATGTGAGGTATCACCGCGAAGGTCAGATCGAGGGCAATCATTTTAGCAGTAGACCTCCTCTGTAAATCTACTGGGGTAACCTGTAAAGGCTTTTAAAGGCTTTTAAAAATGTATGTAGTTTGTCGCCAATGCGCGTTTGTGCGAAATTTTAAAGCATGTCGTGTTTGGTATCTATGTACTCGGCCTAAGATCATCTTTTTTATTTCATCAAACATTTGGGCAATATAGTGTGTTTTAGTGCATTAAAATAAAAAAAAGTGTATTTTTTAACCCAAAAAATGCGTTTGAAAAATCGCTGCGCAAATACTGTGTAGAACAAAAAAATGCAACACCCACCATTTTAATCTGTAGGGCCTTTGCTTTAAAAATATATATAATGTTTGGGGGTTCAACATAATTTTCTTGCAAAAAAAAAATGTTTTCATGTAAACAAAAAGTGTCAAAAAGGGCTTTGTCTTCAAGTGGTTAGAAGAGTGGATGTAAGCTTCCTAATGTTGTGTATAAAATGCCAGAACAGTTCAAACCCCCCCCCAAATGACCCCATTTTGGAAAGTAGACACCCCAAGCTATATACTGAGAGGCATGTCGAGTCCATGGAATATTTTATATGTTGACACAAGTTGCGGAAAAACGACAATTTTTTTTTTTTTTTGCACAAAGTTGTCACTAAATGATATATTGCTCAAACATGCCATGGGCATATGTGGAATTACACCCCAAAATACATTCTGTTGCTTCTCCTGAGTACGGGGATACCACATGTGTGAGACTTTTTGGGAGCCTAGCCATGTACGGGACCCCAAAAACCAAGCACCGCCTTCAGGCTTTCTAAGGGTGTCAATTTTTGATTTCACTTCTCACTGCCTATCACAGTTTCGGAGGCCATGGAATGCCCAGATAGCACAAAACCCCCCCCAAATGACCCCATTTTGGAAAGTAGACACCCCAAGCTATTTGCTGAGAGGTATTGTGAGTATTTTGCAGATCTCGCTTTTTGTCACAAAGTTTTGAAAATTGAAAAAAAAAAAAATATATATATATATATTTTCTTTCTTCATTTTCAAAAACAAATGAGAGCTGTAAAATACTCGCCATTCCTCTCAGCAAATAGCTTGGGGTGTCTACTTTCCAAAATGGGGTCATTTGGGGGGGTTTTGTGCGATTTTGGCATTTTATGGCCTTCGAAACTGTGATAGGTAGTGAGGAGTGAAATCAAAAATTTGTGCCTAGAAATCCTGAAGGCGGTGATTGGTTTTCGGGGTCCCGTACGCGGCTAGGCTCCCAAAAAGTCCCACACATGTGGTATCCCCGTACTCAGGAGAAGCAGCAAAATGTATTTTGGGGTGTAATTCCACATATAACCATGGCATGTGTGAGCAATATATCATTTAGTGACAACTTTTTGTAATTTTTTTTTTTTTGTCATTATTCAATCACTTGGGACAAAAAAAATTATATTCAATGGGCTCAACAGGCCTCTCAGCAATTTCCTTGGGGTGTCTACTTTCTAAAATGGGGTCATTTGGGGGGGGGTTTGTGCTATTTTGGCATTTTATGGCCTTCGAAACTGTGATAGGTAGTGAGGAGTGAAATCAAAAATTTGCGCCCTTAGAAATCCTGAAGGTGGTGCTTGGTTTTCGGGGTCCCGTACGTGGCTAGGCTCCCAAAAAGTCCCACACATGTGGTATCCCCGTACTCAGGAGAAGCAGCAAAATGTATTTTGGGGTGAAATTCCACATATAACCATGGCATGTGTGAGCAATATATCATTTAGTGACAACTTTTTGTAATTTTTTTATTTTTTTTTAGTCATTATTCAATCACTTGGGACAAAAAAATAAAAAATTCAATGGGCTCAACATGCCTCTCAGCAATTTCCTTGGGGTGTCTACTTTCCAAAATGGGGTCATTTGGGGGGGTTTTGTACTGCCCTGTCATTTTAGCACCTCAAGAAATGAGATAGGCAGTCATAAATTTAAAGCTGTGTAAATTTCAGAAAATGTACCCTAGTTTGTAAACTCTATAACTTTTGCGCAAACCAATAAATATACGCTTATTGACATTTTTTTTACTAAAAACATGTGGCTAAATACATTTTGGCCTAAATGTATGACTACAATTGAGTTTATTTGATTTTTCTTATAACAAAAAGTAGAAAATATCATTTTTTTTCAAAATTTTCGGTCTTTTTCCGTTAATATCGCAAAAAATTAAAATCGCAGAGGCAATCAAATACCATTAAAAGAAAGCTCTATTTGTGGGAAGAAAAGGACGCAAATTTCGTTTGGGTACAACATTGCATGTCCGCACAATTTACAGTTAAAGCAGCGCAGTGCAAAATTCTGAATTCACCTCTGGTCCTCTAGCTACCAAATGGTCTGGGGCTTAAGTGGTTAATATACACTTATTAGGAATTTTTTTTTTTTTTTACGAAAGACCAAAATACATTTTGACCTAAATGTATGAAACCTTTCGATTTTATTGGATATGTTTAATAACAGAAAGTAGAAAATATTTTTCTTTCAAAATGTTCTGTCTTTTTTCATTTATATAATAAAAAAAGGGAAACTAGAGGTGATCAAATACCACCAAACGAAAGCTCTATTTGTGTGAAAAAATATATAAATAAAATTTTGTGTACAGTGTTGCATGACCGCACAATTTCCAGTTAAATTAGCACAGTGCTGCATAGCCTGGTCATAAAGGGTGTAAAATCTTCCCGAGGTCAAGTGGTTTAAAAAATAAGTACCGTAAATACTCGAGTATAAGCTGAAGTTTTTCAGCCCTTTTTTTAGGGCTGAAAATACACCCCTCGGCTTATACTCGAGTCAGTACCGGAAAATCTTGTTATTCCGCGGCCGGCGTTCATTGTTTAAATCTCGCGGCTTTCTTCTGGTCCCCTCCGCGATAGGCGTTCCAGAAAACCCTATGTTGGGTGTTGCGCCTATCATGGACGTTCTCTTGTCCGACGTCCGTGATAGGCGGAACACTGAAGACAGTGCCTGCTGGGAAACGGAGTCTGAGAATGAGAGGACCTCCGTGATAGGCGTAACACTCAACACAGTGTTTGCTGGAAACGCCTATCACGGAAGGGACCAGGAGAAAGGCGCGAGATTTAAACAATGGACGCCGGCCGCGGAATAAGAAGATTTTCAGGTACACTGACTGACTCGGGCAATGGACACAGTGAGGTGGCACAGTTAGGTGGCAATGGGCACAGTGAGTTGGCAATGGGCACAGTAAGGTTGGGCAATTGGCACAGTGAGGTGGCAATGGGCACATTTCCCCCCCTAGGCTTATATTCGAGTCAATACGTTTTCCCAGTTTTTTGTGGTAATATTAGGTACCTTGGCTTATACTCGGGTCGGCTTATACTTGAGTATATACGGTAAACCTTCTTTATTTTTTATATAGAGAAAAAGGATACTATATAATAAAGTGTTACGCAAATGTTATTTGAATAGAGCATGGACTGGATAGAACCTGTGACAGACCTTATTAAGCTAGACCATTTTTGAAATTTTTCCTTTGATTTTCCATTAATGGGGATGGTCCGATGATTGTTTTTGACCATAGTGATCACATACTGTAAATGAAGGCGAAGGGTAAAAAAAAAAAGTTTTCCTCTCGAACAGGACAAATATTTTTCTCTAGAAAAGATGAATGTGATCAGAGGGATCTTCCTTCCCTCCGCCACATAAAGTATGTCTCTGCATGATTAGACAGACACGGTTTGAAAGTAATGCCGCGTACACACGACATTGAAAAAATCAACGTTTTTCTCGACGTGATTCTTTTCAAGCCTGCCTTGCCTACACACTATCGTAAAAAAAAAAAATGCTTGAGTAAAGCGCGGTGACGTACAACACATACGACGGCACTATAAAGGGGAAGTTCCATTCGGATGGCGCCACCCTTTGGCTGCTTTTGCTGATCCTCATGTTAGTAAAGTTTGTTGAGAGATGATTCGCGCTTTTCAGCCTCGTGCTCTTCAGTCCATTACAGCGTGACGAATGTAATATCTCCATTATGAACGCTAGTTTTACCAGAACGAGCGCTCCCGTCTCATAACTTGCTTCTGAGCCTGCGCGTTTTTTTCACGTCGTTAAAGCGTACACACGACCGTTTTTCATGACGAGAAAAACAATGACGTGAAAAACGACGAGAAAAATTAAAGCATGTTCCAAATTTTTAATGGCAATTTTTCGCGAAAAATGCTCTGGAGCCCACACACGATCGTTTTTAATGACCAATTTAAAAAATGGCATTTTTCTCGTCATGAAAAACTTTTGTGTATACGCGGCATCAGAGTTGTCGTTTTTACAATTTTTAACATTCACAAGTTACTTTTCCCTTCAGGCAATGGATTATAATCAAAATAGAAAATTGCGCCAATAATGCTTAAATACTAATGTCCAGGGACTGGTCTGTGTAAAGCACCTTACAATACACCAAACACAATCTCTAGAAATTGTGTTTGGTGTATTGTAAGGTGCTTTACACAGACCAGTCCCTGGAAATTAGTATTTAAGTGTAGCGGCCTCACCCCTCTCTTCCCCTCCCACACTCGGCCCGTCTTTCCTCGTCCAGGGGTCTCAGCACTGGGGGGAAGGATGAGATACACCACGGCCCATGTCCTCCATAGCTAAGAGGTGAAGGCCAGAAGATTGGGTCTTGTGTAGGTGTCCTAGAGTCAAGTCCAGTACTTCGTCCCTGACTCCTTTGCTCCTAGTAACCCGAGTTCCACACAGTGAATAGGTCCAACTCAGTTTTATTCTTCTTGGCGTACAAACATACAGTTTATTTTCCTTTAGTAGTAATGGAGATAGATCGAGGCACAATCCTTTCCCTTCTGTTGCTAACCACTGTGGTATCACCAGTGGTAAATAGTCACTGCCACTGACTATGTGAGGTAGAAAGTGAATTACCTTCGCTAGCACAGCCCCTGTCAGGGGAAGGCAATCCGTCCAAGGGAGAAACAGGAGGCCTCTCTGTCACCAGCGATGCTGCGCCAGACTCTTCAGAGAAGTTCCGCACACCAGTCCTCACGAACTCAGACACGGGCACCCAAGGAATTAGGGCCCCCTCGGATTCCTCCACCCTTGCATCCGCCATAGTACCTCACCCCAGGCTAAAGGTGCCTGGGATGGACTCCATCTCCGCTCCGGCTAGGTCAAGGGCACCTAGGCCTGGAACACTAGAACGCCAGCACCCAAGCTGAAGGTGCCTGGGTGCGGCCGAGTCCTCCGACTCCCACTCCGGACTCTGAACTCTGAACCCCGTGGTAAGGGCGTTCCGCCCCCTTTATCCCCTCTCCCTTCGCGCCACAGCGGGTTCCCCGCCCGCTGTACCAGCTCCAGGGAAGGACAAAAAGGTACAGTCTTGCGGTGTGAGTTCAGCTCCGGCCCAGGGCAACAGTGCTACCTGTGGACCGCAAGGAACCTCACACCACCAGAGTCCTCCAAGAACCAGAAAAGGGTCTCAGGTCCCCTAGCAATTGGTGCATCTGGGTTACACTACCACCCAGATGCCTCCCTTAAATTCAAACACCCGCTACATAAGCATTATTGGTGCAATTTTTTATGTTTAATTCTGTTTGTGTTTATATCACCATCATTGCTGCCTTAGGCTGGGTAATTTAGCGCAGTTTTCTTTTTGTTCATGTAATCAAAATAGGTTTGTTCACTCAAACAGAGCATATGATTGCAAAACTTTCTAGTTGAGGTTTAAAACCACAAAGAGGAAGTTTAACTCGGCATGAAGACATTCAGAGGGAGTTTGGTACTGCTTCCAGTAATATGAACCATCAGAACTCTACATATAGTAAGGTAGGCAAAGTGTTGAGTTAGACTTAGAGCTATAGTCATAATCACACACTAGCTAGTGTTATATGGGGGTTGGTGAGCTCAGAAGTGGTGAGTCCACGTAAGTCAGAACTGTGTTAAACACCTTCCTGTCCGGCCTATAGCACAATGACGGCCGGACGGGATCACTGTTGTCTTGGGAGGATGTCATATTACGTCCTCCCAGATGGTGCCTCCCACACGGACATGGGACCACACAGTGGCGTGATCTGTCACCGGCTGTATCCACTGGCCACAGCCGTTGACTGATCAATGTACCGGTACTGTGTGGTCACTGTGACCAATATTTAAACCAGAAGGCCATTACATGCACATGCTCATAATTCTGAGCAAAGGCTCAATGCAGAATGGGCATTAGCGTGTGCAAAACACAGAATGTGCATATGTGCATGCAGACGGGCATGTGCACATATGCACGCACTGGCGCAAAACAGCCTATTTAAGCTGGGCTATGGCATGGACAGATTTCTGAGTGGTCTTCAACTAGTTCCTGTTTAAGCTGCATCAAGACCTGCTATATCTGCCTACCCATGCGCGACCTGGCTTGCCCTTGACCAATCTCTGGATTCCGGCCTGCCTACTGTGACCTCTGCTTGTACTCTGACCATGATCCTGTCCTTGCTTCTGTGGCTCGCTGCCTGACTGTGTACTTACCTCAGCCTGTAACTTGACTCTGCCCCTACCTAATGTTTCTGTACTTTTGCTGCTCGGCTGTTGATGACCTTTTGGCTTTTGTCTTGGCTATGCTCCTGCCCGCTGATCAGGCTTCACTGTGTTCCAGTTCCTGGTTCCTGCCTGTGATCCATGGTCATCCTCTTCCTGCAAACCTCAACTGGCGCTGCCTGATATACTGACCCTTGTTCCACTCTCACACCTGTCCTCACACCTCCTGTCATCACTACCACGGGTGTTGGACAAGAGGTGCCAGAGAAGCCCCTTCTACAGCTCGATCTTCAGCAGGTATGTGACACTCTTATCTTCAAATGGAAGCAACTGCCCATAGCTCTTATCAGACCTGGCTTATACGACCCTGCACACACAGGCTGTATGAATCTAGAAAAGCCCAGACACATGATTGAAGGTTCTGTTCCACCCAGGACACTTTGGAAACTTCAAATCTGAGTCCCCAATTTGGGATTACAAAACCCAGAAGAAAGCTTAAAGCCTTGTACACACGAACGAGTTTCTCGGCAAAAACCAGCAAGAAACTTGCTGGCAGAGATTTTTTGCCGAGAAATTCGTTCGTGTGTATGGTTTCTCGTCAAGAAAAGCGACAAGTATCTCGACAAGAAAATAGAGATCCTGCTCTCTATTTTCTCGTCGAGATTCTCGTTGGCATGTTTCTCAACGAGAAAAGTGAGTGTGTGTACACTTACCTGTCCTCCCGGAAGCCTGCGCATGTTCGAAATGAATTTGACGCATGCGCGGTAGCTTCCTAGGCATACGTAGGGTATACCAAGATGGCGGCAACGGCATCGAATGTGACGAGCGCATGCTCGTCGTAGTCGATGACGTCACCGCGTTCGCTCCATTCAAAGAACCGCGGGTTCTTTGAATCGAGCGTGTGTACACTCGGCCGGGACAATTTTCTTGTCCAAGAATCTCGTCGAAAAAAACGACATGTTTTTTTCGACGAGAATCTCGGCCGTGTGTACGAGGCCTTAAGCACTGTTTTCTCCACTCATAACAAATACCCTGGAGCTTTGCATCAAGTCTTATTGGGAAGCCTAAAGCCTCATAAACACAATCAGACTTCCAACCAACTTTTCCGTGGATTTCTGTCCGAAGGGCGTTAGCCGTGAACTTGGTATGCATACACACGGCAGGACTTTTTCAGCCAACAAACACGAACGTAGTGACGTAATTGACGTACTACATGGTTTTTCTGCTCTTTACCGCCACCCTTTGGGCAATTTCTGCTATTGCTGGTTGATCTTTAGCATTGGTTCTGAGCATGCGTGTTTGTACTTTGGACTTAAGTCCGATGGACTTGTGTACACACGATCGGATTTTGCACCATTGGACTTTTGTTGCCGGAAAGTTTGTCTGTTTGCACAGCGAACATTTGTCAGATGAAAACCGAAAAAGTTTGTCCGATGGAGCGTACACACGGTTGGATTTTGCACAAAAACAGGTCCGTCGGAGGTTTGTTGTCAAAAAGTCAGATCGTGTGTATGGGCCTTAAGTCATTTCTACCTATATTTCTTAAATTTACATAGTGGCAGGGCCTTGCAATGTCACTATAGTTACAATTGGCCATGTACAGCTCCATAGAAAGCATGTGGATAAATACATTGATCCAATTTTTTCCATAGGCCACCAAGGCGCTATGTTGCTTCCTGACTGGAGTCCTTCTCTTTCTGGCTGTTCATAACAGAAACTGACAGTTATTTTGGAGTTTTTTATTTTGCCTGGGGAGTAAATTTCAATGTAGTGTGGAGGGCTTTTTTGGACAGTGCATACATCAGTGTCCTGCTGGTCTAGATACCAGACATGGGAGTAAGTCACACATGTGCAAGTCACAAGCAAGTCTCAAGTCTTAACCTTCAAGTCATAAGCAAGTCCCAAGTTACTGTGATGAAAAGCAAGCAAGTCAAGTCGAGTCCCTGCTAGAAGTCAAGCAAGTCAAGTCAAGTCATTTATTTTGGTCAAGTCACAAATCAAGTCAAAATACTGATCTACCCCATACTGTATAAAAATAATAGAAGGGGTAACAATAAATAATATTGGTTATGTGTCCATGCCTCACTTTGCCTCACTGTGCCCATGCCTCACTGTGCCCATGCTTCACTGTGCCCATGCTTCACTGTGTCCATGCTTCACTGTGCCCGTGCTTCACTGTGTCCATGCTTCACTGTGCCCATGCTTCACTGTGCCCGTGTCTCACTGTGCCCGTGCCTCACTGTGCCCATGTCTCACGGTGCCTGTGCTTCACTGTGCCCAATGCCTCACTGTGGCCGTGTCTCACTGTGCCCGTGTTTCACTGTGCCCAATGCCTCACTGTGCCCAATGCCTCACTGTACCCGTGTCTCACTGTGCCCATGTCTCACTGTGCCCGTCAGCCGTGTACCTGATCGGTGGCATCCCGGCGGCCATTCCAGTATTCAAAAGCCGCGCCTCCTCCTCGTCTGTGATAGGCGGAACACTCAATTTCCCAGCATTCAGTGTTCCGCCTATCACCGACATCCGCTCATCCTCATAACACAGACGAGGATAAGAGGATGTCCGTGATAGGCTGAACACTGCCTGCTGGGAAAGTGAGTGTTCCGCCTATCACAGACGAGGAGGCGTGGCTTTTGAACACTGCAATGGCCGCCGTCTGTCTGCATGACACACTGATCAGGTAGGCAGACAGCGGCTTGCGGTTAGTGTTAGTGGTGCCAAGTTATTGCAAGTCATATAGCCCAAGTCAAAGTCAAGTCGCAAGTCATTTATTGAATTCTGTCAAGCACGTCGCAAGTCCTCAAACAGGTGACTCAAGTCTGACTTGAGTCAAGTCATGTGACTCAAGTCCCCCACCTCTGCTAGATACTATCCATGTTCTATTGGGTTGTACTTTTGTGGCCCTTCTTTCTGCTCTTTTTCATCATACTAGTTGGATAAGAACCTTTTCACTCCCTGGTTTTTGGTACTCCATATGACCATTTGCCTCAGGCCCCTGGATTAGTAGACCGTCATTCATGGAGATTTTGTGGCATGAATCTCGAAGAAGCTCAGTCCTGAAACGATTCCATCTTAAGCGCCATACTTGACTTCATGTATTCTATGAGATTGTGCCATCTCACATAGGTAAAGTCATACAAGCTATATTCAACCACTAATGTTGTACATTATATTAAAGGTGTTTGTCATGAACAGGTGTGACCAGAACCGTGTGAAATAGAGACAGATATGGTTACAAAGTGAGCGGTGCAGCTTTAAAAAAAAATGTAACTTTCACATATTACTTTTCCTTTTAGGCAATAAATATGTAACATAAACAGGTTTGTTCAATCGAAAGGTCATATGATTGCAAAACTTGCTGGTACAGTAGATGTTTGAAACTGCAAAGAGGAAGTTTAACTCAGCATAAGGACATTGAGAGGGAAGTTGGCACTGCTTCCGGTAATGTGAATAATATGAATCCTACTTACTGGATGGTAGCCAAAGTGTTGATCTAGATCAGTGTTTCTCAACTCCAGTCCTCAAGGCGCCCCAACAGGTCTTGTTTTCAGGATTTCCCTGTTAGGACGCCTTGAGGACTGGAGTTGAGAAACACTGATCTAGACTTTAGGACTGATAATCATACAATAGCTCGTTAATGCTGGCCGTGTACATCTCCAGCTAAAGCATGCAGGTAAACACTCTGATCCAATTTCCTCCAAAGTCTAAGCTGCATTCTAGTATATGTAGCGATACCCCCAGTTAAGAGGGCTGCTGGTGTAATTTTTGGGCCCTGTAGTGCACCGCTGTCAACCCCAGGTAATGAGCCCTAACCTCCCTTGGCACAGTTAGTAAGGGGTGATAGGACTGTGTGACCTGCACCTCACGGAGACACAATCCTATAATAAAACACACAGCAATAGAGTATAGCTATCCTTAACCGTCTCTTCTGCAAAGTAAATGACACAAACACCAGTATACTTAACCCTTGCACTTTACTCAGATTGTTGGGTAAGCATGTAATCAACAGTGTACATATCATGTGCAGAGCCCTGCAAGAAAAGAGTATCTCAACAAACAGATAGATATACAGTACTGTGCATAACACTAACGTTCCCCGCTGCAGCTATCCTCCCTCGTGGACAAAATGGCACCCAGCAGTATCTACGCTATGTCAGGCCTGACTGTACTGTGTAGAAGTCCTGTAGGGGGAAATCATCGCTAGCAAACGGTGGTGCACTTTTGAAGAAATAAACTGTAATCCACAGGGTAAAAGGAGCTTGGATAACTTGGTGAATTAAAAGCAAATCTCTAAAGCTACTCCAATGCACTGTCTCTCCGACGCGCAGCGGCAAACACTAATGATAACTCCAAACAACAGTTATTGGGCCTAGAGATCCTATATAGTTCTCTGAGCAGGTGCTCTTTCACCCAACTGGACCAGTCCGCGTCCGTATCTTCCGCTGCTGTTTCTCGGTACACAGATCTCACGACATCCGGGTCTTCGGTCCTCCTGGCAACGATACAGCAACAGTAGGAGAGACGTCCCTCAGGTTCCTCGGTGAGAGCGGAAGGCTCTTTGGAGAAAGGCCCAGGCTTCAGGCCTTGTATCACAGCAGGCTCTATCGAGAGTTCCACTTGCTGGGCGGGCGGTGTCCAAAGAGACCGAATTTGGCCCCGCCCTTCAGTTAAATAACCCACCCCAGCAGTCTTTGCGCAGGGAAATGCACCCTGGGTGTCCCGTTGCCCACTGGGTACTGTAGTCTCTGGGCTTAAAGAGCAATACCCCGCTACATATACAAAATCAATAAAAAAAAATTCACTCCCATTTGAGTAGAATAAAATTTACTCAAGCATATTTGTATTTTTGAACAGATGAACAAGAACAACCTCCTGTGCTCCAGTGTAGTGTGGTGTTCAGAAACTGATGTACCACCATTGTTCCACTCCAGAGAAACGTTAGGCCACCATGCTTTGCTGCCCTCTCAAAACTGGGGAAGTCCTGAACTCAAATTTACAAAAAAAATAGGCAAACAGAGGGCACCCCAGCCTAGTGCATTATCTTTCCAACAATTTATTAACCACTTCAGCCCCGAAGGGATTTGCCCACTTCCTGACCAAGCCCTTTTTTGTGATTCGGCACTGCGTCGCTTTAACTGACAATTGCGCGGTCGTGTGACGCTGTACCCTTTGAGCCCTTTTTTTCCCACAATTAGAGCTTTCTTTTGGTTGTATTTGATCACCTCTGCGGTTTTTATTTTTTGCGCTATAAACAAAAAAAGAGTGACAATTTAAAAAAAAAAGCAATATTTTTAACTTTTTGCCATAATAAATATCCCCAAAAAATATATAAAAAAACAAATTTCTTCCTCAGTTTAGGCCAATGTGTATTCTTCTACATATATTTGGTAAACAAAAAAGCAATAAGTGTATATTGATTGGTTTGCGCAAAAGTTATAGCATCTACAAAATAGGGGATAGATTTATGGCATTTTTATTATGATTTTTTTTTTTTATTACTAATGGCGGCGATCATCGATTTTTATCGTGACTGCGACATTATGGCGGACACATCGGACACTTTTGACACATTTTTGGGACCATTGTCATTTATACAGCGATGAGTGCTATAAATATGCACTGATTACTGTATAAATGTCACTGGCAGGGAAGGGGTTAACACTAGGGGGCGATCAAGGGGTTAACTGTGTTACCTCACTGTGTGGGGATGGGACAAACTAGGAGAGACGACAGATCGCTGTTTCTACTTTGTAGGAACACACGATCTGTCTCCTCTCCTCTGACAGCACAGGGATCGAGCACGTGATCGCACGTGGCCGGCAGCGATCACGCCGGCCACGCGCTTTGGGTCTCCCGCCGCACAGCACGCGCGCCCTCTGGCGGCTCTTAAAGGGCCTACGTACGGGTACGTTATTTTGCGCACCCGTGACAATTTTTGCCAACGTATATTGGCATGAGCCGATCGGCAAGTGGTTAATTAAATAGAAACAACGGTTATACTCCCAAACACAACTTTATATAAGCTCATCAATGATTCTCAAATCCAGAGATGTTAGTTCCTATGCACATACTCTCTTTCATTGGAAGACGCCACTCTGGTTGAATATGGCTGATGCGTTTCAAGGGGAGTCTCATCTTCATCGGAGCCAACTAGTCCACTGCCTAAAGCAGGGATCCTCAAACTA
The DNA here is from genome assembly GCA_029206835.1 of Rana muscosa. Taxonomy (NCBI): domain Eukaryota; kingdom Metazoa; phylum Chordata; class Amphibia; order Anura; family Ranidae; genus Rana; species Rana muscosa. The sequence goes on from CM055127.1 coordinate 181,977,011, forward strand.
CGGCCCTCCAGCTGTTGCGGAACTACAAATCCCATGAGGCATTACAAAACTCTGACATTCACAGACATGACTAGGCATGATGGGAATTGTAGTTCCTGAACACCTGGAGGGCCGTAGTTTGAAGACCCCTAGCCTAAAGCATGATTTATATACCTCTTGCTAATGTGAAATATAAGTTCTGATCCTGTGGACTGAATTCCAGCATACAGATTATGGTAACACCGTTCCGCCCAGCCTATAGAACAATGACGATCCGGCAGCGGCTTTAAGATCCTCACTGGATGTCATATGACGTACTGCCAGAAAGTGCCACTCGCAGGGCCACACAGCAGCATGGTCTGTCACCGGCTGAGTCCCTTGTACAATGTGACCGCCGATCACATGACAGACGTACACAATGGATGGCTTCCTTTCATGCCATTAATTGCGTATAATTGCGTTGCTAGCTGTGATTGGTCAATTTGATCACATGGTACAGAAAGGGCTAAACACAGCCCATCTGTACCATGTGATTAGCTTTTACCTATCACATCTAATCACAACAAAGCAAACTGAATAAATCTTTTTTTTTTTTATAATCCAAATGTTTTATTTTATTATAAACGTCAACATTTCTATTCAGTATTGTACATTCCTATATTCCATCATTTACATAAAGGACACCAATGAACATTACAGAAACAAACTAGGTACAAAATTGTCTTATCAAAAGTTTATCAATTATACTCACCCCCCCCCCCCCCCCAAGAGAAAGAAAGAAAAAAAAAAGAGTAAGAGAGACGGAAAAGAGAAAAAAACAGTTTGTTTGCTCTTACTTAAGTTGGGGATACAGGCCATGGGGGCCGCTACACATAATTATGGGTAATAAAAAAAATTAATCATGAGGCACAATATACATACATTTTTTTTTTCCCACACTTAAAGAGAATAGTCACGATGGCCACCAGTGGCCTCTTTGGAAGTAGGAAGGGGTTTTGTTTAAGTGACACAGAAGGGCACAGTAGGAGAACACACGACTTAAGGAGAAGGAATGGAGTGGGTAGGGACGGAGCAGACTTACTCCACTGCAGCGAGGTATGGCATTAATCAGTTTCATTCAGTAAAATGCTTGCTTATAGCAATGTAATTCACTGCTATAAGCAAACATAATGTGTAAAAAAAAAAAAAAAATCCTGATCACTTACCCAGAGCAGTACAGTTACTATGATAGCATTATATTGCTCTAGCCAGCGTGTTAAAAAAAAATTGTAAAAAAAAAAAATGTAATAAAAAAAATTATATATTTTTTTCGTACTGTCGCCAGTCAGTGTCGCTGATCACCGCCACTCCCTTTATATGATGATGCTGTACTGCACTGGTGACAGTATGTAAGAAAAAAAAATAACATTTCTTTTTTTAATTTCTTTATTTTGCAAAAAATTATGACCAAAAAATAGGGATGGGCAAATGGTTTGGCCCGAGCATAAGTTCAGGCCGAACATTTGCCTGTTTGGCCATTCGCCGAACACCCAAATTTGCAGGGTGTTTGCCCCGATGAGCACCCTGCAATACACTGAGCACTGCACAGTGCATTCTGCGTCCTGATTAGGCAAAGTTTTGCCCAATCAGTGTAAACTGGATGTTAAGGAGCGGGGCCGAGAAGCCGGCCGCGGCATCCTAAACAACCGATGAGTTATCAGCTGTCAATGGGTTTCCCCCGCTGACAGCTGAATAAAAAAAGTGCCTGTAAAAAAATAATGGGCAATATAAAAATGTTGCAGAGTCCCCCCTGCCCCAAAGCCCCCTCCCCCCCCATGTTGAGGGCATGTGGCCTGGTATGGTTTAGGTGGTTCGGGGCATTCGCTTGTCTCCCCCCCCCCCAGCACTGTTCAATCCTTAATCTAAAAATGGATAGAGTATGGCACAACTGCAAACATACCAAGACATAAACTGACCGGCCCGGCAAGGAGAGCATTCATCAGAGAAGCAGACAAGAGGCCCATGGTAACTCTGGAGGAGCTGCAGAGATCCACAGCTCAGGTGGGAGAGTCTGTCCACAGGACAACTATTAGTCGTGCTTCTCCACAAATCTGCCCTTTATGGAAGAGTGACAAGAAGAAAGACATTGGTGGAAGAAAGTCATAAGAAGTCCTGTTTGCAGTTTGTGAGAAGCCATGTGGGGGACACAGTAAACATGTGGGGGACACAGCAAACATGTGGAAGAAGGTGGTCTGGTCAGATGAGACCAAAATTTAACTTTTTGGCCTAAAAGCAAAACGCTATGTGTGGCAGAAAACTAACACATCACATCACCCTGAACACACCATTCCCACTGTGAAACATGGTGGTGGCAGCATCATGTTGTGGGGCTGATTTTCTTCAGCAGGGACAGGGAAGCCGGTCAGAGTTGATGGTAAGATGGATGGACCCAAATACAGGACAATCTTAGAAGAAAACCTGGTAGAGTCAGCAAAAGACTTAAGAATGGGGTGTAGGTTCACCTTCCAGCAGGACAACGACCCTAAACATACAGTCAGAGCTACAATGGAATGGTTTAGATCAAAGCATATTCTTGTGTTAGAATGGCCCAGTCAAGGTCCAGACCTAAATCCCATTGAGAATCTGTGTCAAGACTTGAAAATTGCTGATCACAGACACTCTCCATCCAATCTGACAGAGCTTGAGAATTTTTACAAAGAAGAATGGGCAGAAATGTCCCTCTCTAGATGTGCAAAGCTGGTAGAGACATCCCCAAAAAGACTTGCAGCTGTAATTTCAGAGAAAGGCGATTCTACAAAGTATTGACTCCGGGGGGCGCCATACAAATGCCCCCCCCCCACACACACACACACTTTTCACATATTTATTTGTAAAAAAAATTGAAAACCATTTATAATTTTCCTTCCACTTCACAATTATGTGACACTTTGTGTTGGTCTCTCACATAAAATCCCAATAAAATACATTTACGTTTTTGGTTGTAACATGACAACATGTGGAAAATTTCAAGGGGTATGAATACTTTTTCAAGGCACTGTATATACACAATGGAGCAATGTTGAAAATGTGACAAAAATGTAATTGACAACTTCTGTATGAACAGACATGCAAAAATCTCCTCATGCTTCAGTGATTCATCTCTATTTTAATATGAATATAAATATTGGTAATAAGGAAGTGAATTGGAAATTTGCTGTGGCATTAGACAAAGGGCGTGCTGATTTTTTTTTTCCATTTGTAAAGAGGGGAAGTAAAGCTGATATAAAACACCTATGAACGGAGTGTGTTGGCAGCAGTTTGTGTTGGTGAACGATCGACACAGAACATAGAATTCCATCATGAGAGGCCGAACGTCTCTCATTTCCTTCCTGGTCCTGCTGTGTGCTTCTAATGGATGGACACGTAAGTGTTTTTAGGAATATTTAACGTTTCCTCTTGATAATTTATATATATATAAAATGTGTCTGTGTGTTTGGTACACTCTTTGAAGAAGATTCCTCATCAGCTATAAGAATCAGAAGTAAGTAAGATCACTTAGAAGAGGAATTCTAAAGCCTCGTACACACGATTGGACTTCAAACCAACTTTTCCGTGGATTTTGGCACAACATTTTCAGCCAACATTCACCAAACCACGTGGTTTTTCAGATCTTTACCGCCACCCTTTGGGCAACTTCTGCTATTGTTGTTTGATGTTTAGCATTGGTTCCGAGCATGCGTGTTTGTACTTTGGATTTTAGTTGGACAGACTTGCGTACACATGATAAACTGACGTAACAGATTTATTGCCCAACAGTTGGTGAGCATGAAGAGCCAACTTTTTTTGTCGTTAATTCAGCCAATAATTGTCTGATGGAGCGTACACACGGTCGGATTATCCGACACAACGTGTCCATCAGACAATTATGGCCATAAAGTTGGATCGTGTGTACAAGGCTTAACTTTAACTTTAGACTAATATGGAGAATGTCCCATGTACAGGAGATGGTGGAGGCCATGAGTTGGTGTGGTGTTGGTCTTGATGTGGAGCCTCTGGTCTGGCAGTGCTGTGTGTCGCTTATGTAGCGGGTATATACTTTTAAAACTGGTGAAGACACCAGTGATGCATAGTTCCCTGCGGCCCAGCAGGTGGCGCTGTCACTTTGGGCCAGGGTTGAACCATCGCTGCAGTGCCGTACCCTTTGTGACCTCTCGCAGCGGTTGTACGGCGGGGCGGGGAACCCGCCGTGCTTGCTGGGAGAGGGTATAAAGGGGGCGGACATCTTCGCCACGGGGTGGGAGTCCCAGGCACCTTCAGTCTGAGGGCTGCGGTCCGCGGCCGGTGTCCAGGCGGCCTAGGCCTGGACACTTGGAGTTCGTGTTCCATCCCAGACACCTTCAGTCTGGGGTGAGGTACTCATGCGGCGGCCTGGGGCCCAGTGCCTTCCACTGGGTCCCGCGAGGGAGGGATTGTCCTAGGGGGCCCCAGGAGTGGGGCACCCGAATCCAGAGGCGTAAGGGACCGGAGGAGGGACTCATCCGAAGATCTGGTGCAGCAGATTACCAGTGCCGGGTGAACCTCTGTAGACCGCCCGGAGGGATATCTTTCCCGAACAGGGGCCAAGTTCAGAGAAGAAGGTGGTTCATGTTTAATGACCAGTGGCAGCGGTCCAACTATTCAACTCAGGTCAGTGGCAGAGACCTGCTCTTAGGCCTGTGGCAGGGGCCTCAACAGTTCATCCGGTCGGTGGCAGCGACCAAAACTCACGGTCGGTGGCAGAGACCGTGCGCCAGGCCTATTCGCTAGCAATGGAATAGTTGAGTTCAGTTGTGCCGGGGCCTACTCGTATCCACACCCCTGTCTGCCACACCCCTGTCTGTCTGTTACTAAAAGTTCAACTGATTGTGTTCACCCTGAAAGCAGAGAAATAAAGGAGTGTTGGACTTTCGATTGGTGTGGGACTCTATTATTGGCAGACACATCTCCACGGAACAACTGGAGGCTTCGTATGAAGTGAACAGACGCGGAGGTAATTCAAGTAACTCTGCTCAACCCTCATACACATACGAGGTGAGAGCTTGGCGTAGTGTTCCTGCACTCTCCTCTCCCAGGTACCCCTAGACACCAGCCACTCAAACCAGAAAACCCGAGAGGGAGAGTGAGGCTCCGCTACAATTAAATAAATAAAAGAAGAAGGATGAAAACTGAAGGCTAATCAACTGTTTTTTTATTTATTATTTTGTTTTGTTTTTTGTTTTTTTAGTTATTCTAAATTGTTTTCATACCATGGAAATGGGTTTAGTTAATGTAACTTTAGTTAATTTTCACCAGTACTGAAGACCTACCGTCTTATATTTAAGTATCTTCGTGTTAGGTACCTTTGACCAAATTTTTGTTTTATCTATTGGAAATAAATCCCTTAACACATTCATTTTATAACATTTAAGAAATTCAAATATCACCAGAATCATTCTTTTTATTGATTACGAGTCGGTAAAGTTAAACCTAATCTTCATTGAATTCAGTGAAGGTCCCAATCCTGATATCGTGGAGAATTACTGAGAATCTCATCATATAATGATCAGTAAAGATGGATAGTCAATACATTTTGGGGTATTACCCCATAGTTTCTTTTAGGAATACTTTGGGAAGCTTATAAACACTAAAGGGCCGTACACATGGGCCGAATTTTAGGTGTCATCAGTCGGTTCAATAGAAACTGGCCAACGTTCGGCCCATATGTACGGCTGCCTGTCCATCAAAAGCCGGCAATTCAGTTAGCTTCTGAGAAAGAGGTAAGACCTAAAAAGGTCTGCCAATTGGCATTTGATCATTGATCATTTATTAGAACGCTGACCGGTGTGTCCTATTGGGGGGGCGTACCCCTGTCAGAACACATTAGCTCAGTGGGGATCGCTGTACTAACCTTGCATAGCTCTTCAGGTTTTTTTGTTCAGCCCACTGGGTTGAACGAAAAAAGACTAATAGTGTGTACCAGACTTTAGACTTTTCTTTAATACTCATATAAAGTCGTTTTCCAAATAAAACAAGGCACTTTTGAGCAATCTATGTCATTACATGTAGTAGTCTTCCCTTTGGTCTCTCTCATATTAGACAGAGAGGGTAGCTAATCTTGTTCAAAGCAATATTTTATGGACAAGATATACCAAAATACCAGTGGTGGCTGATTTTTTTTTTTGGGGGGGGGGTGCGCCAAACAAAGTAACCGACTGCTACCCCAACTGTCGGTCAGGGGCTGCACTCACCCCATCTCATGGGCAGTGCTCCAGGCAGCGGGGGCGACAGCGGATTCCTCCTGGGAAACCAAGACGGCTTCCCCTGCGTCTCCTCCCTCCTCCTCCTGGAGGCTGATTCGATCGGATCTCCTTTTGGCCAATTTGGTGACGGGTCACAGGACATGCTTCCTGATTTGCTGGGAGGAGAATCGGTGTGACAATAGTGAATATTTACTGTTCACTATTGTCACACAAGCAGGTGGGCTTCATGCGCAAGCCCAAGCCCACCCTATTTTGAAGCCAATTAGAGCCACGTGATATGTGGCACTGATAGGCAGCACTGGTTGGCACTGATAGGTGGCAGTGATGGGCACTAATAGGTGGCACTGGTGGGAACTGATAGGTGGCACTGGTGGGTACTGATGGGCACTGATAGGCGGCACTGGTGGGCACTGATAGGCGGCACCAATGTGCAGCACTGGTGGGCACTGATAGGTGGCACTGATGGGCACTGATAGGCGGCACTGGTGAGCACTGATAGGTGACACAGGTAGGTGACACTGGTGGGCATGGATAGGCGGCACCAATGGGCACTGATGGATGGCACTGATAAACACTGATGGGCGACAGTGGTGGGAGGCACTGCTGGGTATCAATGAGAAGTACTGATGAGCAGGCACTGCTGGACAATGAAAGGCAGCAGTGACTGGCATCACTAATGGTCACTGATGGTCACTGATAGGCGGCAATGGTGGGCACTGATAGGTGGCACTGATGGGCACTGATAGGTGGCACTGGTGGGCACTGATAGGCATCACCGATGGGCAGCAGTGGAGGGCACTGATAGGTGGCACTGATGGGCACTGATAGGGGGCACAGGTAGGTGGCACTGGTGGGCATGGATAGGTGGTATTGATGGACACTGATGAACGGCACTGATGGATGGCACTGGTGGGAGGCACTGCTGGGCATCGATGGGCAGAACTGATGAGCAATTAAAGACAGCAGTAACTGGCATCACTAATGGGCACTGATGGGCACTGATTGGTGGCACTGATGGGCACTGATTGATGGCACTGAGGGGGCTTTACTGTAATCAGGGCACTGATGATCAGTGCCTTGATTACATGTTCGGCTGTTCCCTGCAAAGAGATGCAGCTGATCGGCTCTCCTCACCACACACTCTGTCAGTGTGAAGCGATGAGAGCCGATCACCGGCACTTCCGTGTATATATGTGACCGGCTGTGATTGGACACAGCCAATCACATGGTTAAAGAGCCGCGTGATCGGCTCTTTACAGAGATCAGGGCTGTGCTGTGTCCTAGCAACACTGTGCGGCCGCGATCCCTGTGCTGCGTGTCCCCGTCCACCCAGAACGAGAGCCGCACCGTCCCTCCGTCATTTGACGGTGGGAGAGCGGCAAGCTCTTAATTAAGAAATTGATGGGGAGATCACACTCCAGGAAAAAAGTTAATTTGTCCTGGGATCTTTATTATTACGAGAACTTCCAGACTGACATTCTGTTTTTTTTTTGTTTTGTTTTTTATCTTCTTTTACTTCTAGAGACCAGCAGCTCTCCAAGCCCTGGTAAGTGATCTCTTTTTGTAATTGTCATCTCCTATAGTGAGTCCCCTCCCCCCACAGTTAGAACACACATTAGGGAACACAGTTAACCCCTTGATCGCCCCCTAGTGTTAACCCCTTCCCTGCCAGTGACATTTACACAGTAATCAGTGCATTTTTATATACTAATCGCTGTATAAATGCCAATGGTCCCAAAAATGTGTCGAAAGTGTCCAATATGTCCGCCATAATGTCGCAGTCCCGATAAAAATCGTTGATCGCCGCCATTACTAGTAAAAAAATAAATTAAAAATGCCATAAATCTATCCCCTATTTTGTAGACGCGTTACCTTTTGCGCAAACCAATCAATATACGCTTATTGCAATTTTTTTTACAAAAAATATGTAGAAGAATACGAATCGGCCTAAAATTAGGAAAAAATTGGGGATATTTATTACAGTAAAAATTACAAAATATTGTGTTTTTTTCAAAATTGTTGTTCTTTTTTTGTTTATAGCGCAAAAAATAAAAATCGCAGAGGTGATCAAATACCACCAAAAGAAATCTCTATTTGTGGGAAAAAAAGGACGTCAATTTTGTTTGGGTACAGCGTCGCACAACCGCGCAATTGTCAGTTAAAGGGACGCAGTCCCGAATAACAAAAAATGCTCTGGTCATTGAGCAGCCAATTCTTCCGGGGCTAAAGTGGTTAATGTCACTTTATGGCTGGATATTGGATGTTGAGTGTTTTAGAACTTTGAGCTACAAAAGAGCTTTTAATTTTAAATAATCTTTTATCAGTAACCTAAATGCTAGTCATAATCCTAAATATTAGACTAAATGTGTCTTATCCCCCACATTTACCTTTTTAATAAGATTATTCTTTGACTGGAACTCCAACAATAAACTTTTACACTAAATCACTGACTAATCTATTCGGATGACATATATATATATATATATATATATATATATATATACTGATGGTATTTTTCTCTTTAGATACTAAAGCCTACAACTGCACACAGAGAGGTAAGTCATTGAACACTGCATACAGAGAGGTAAGCCCCAAGACACTGCACACAGAGAGGTAAGCCCCAAGATACTGCATACAGAGAGGTAAGCCCCAAGACACTGCACACAGAGAGGTAAGCCCCAAGATACTGCATACAGAGAGGTAAGCCCCAAGATACTGCACACAGAGAGGTAATCCCCAAGATACTGCATACAGAGAGGTAAGCCCCAAGACACTGCACACAGAGAGGTAAGCCCCAAGATACTGCATACAGAGAGGTAAGCCCCAAGATACTGCATACAGAGAGGTAAGCCCCAAGATACTGCACACAGAGAGGTAATCCCCAAGATACTGCATACAGAGAGGTAAGCCCCAAGACACTGCACACAGAGAGGTAAGCCCCAAGACACTGCACACAGAGAGGTAAGCCCCAAGATACTGCATACAGAGAGGTAAGCCCCAAGATACTGCACACAGAGAGGTAATCCCCAAGATACTGCATACAGAGAGGTAAGCCCCAAGACACTGCACACAGAGAGGTAAGCCCCAAGATACTGCATACAGAGAGGTAAGCCCCAAGATACTGCATACAGAGAGGTAAGCCCCAAGACACTGCACACAGAGAGGTAAGCCCCAAGATACTGCATACAGAGAGGTAAGCCCCAAGACACTGCACACAGAGAGGTAAGCCCCAAGATACTGCATACAGAGAGGTAAGCCCCAAGACACTGCACACAGTGATTCTAGTGGATGATCACTGATACGCAATCTGTAATAATTTATTTTGCATGTTGGCAACACCTAAACCTTTCTTTTGATCTTCTCAAGCCACCAAAGTGAATAAAAAAGTATATGTGAGCACACACACAAAAAATACACAAGGGGGTGTTGAATGGTCTCCTTCCAAAGAGGTAGAACCTTTACATGACCCCCACCCCCAGGGCGCATGATTCCTGTAAGGCACACTCAGGTCCACCTAGCCTAAAAGCCTGGTGACCCACACTTCTCATGATCATGATAAACCAAAGCTGACCAATGAGTACTAAGTGGGAGACTCCTGAAGAGACACCCTACCAAGGCAGAGGATGAAAGAAGGCGATGACCACACATCCTGCTCCTAGACTTCAGGGTAGGCCCAAAGACCCACACCTTGCAATACTGAGTGGAAAAATTAAAGTGACCGACCCATGGAGAAAAATAAATAAAAAGCACCAATGTGCAAGACAATGGCTAGGCCCTCCAACACCTTGTGGATGTCATCAACAGACCTCTCTTATTTCTGGAAGAGAACGTATAAGAATCTGTACATATACTGTATGTGTACAGAATAAATAGAACATCAGGAGTCAGGAGTTTGTATATACTGTATATGTCTACAGCAGTGGTCTCCAAACTGCAGCCCAGGGACTGGATGTGGCCCTTTGCTTGCTTTTATTAGGCCCTTGGAACATTATACCCCCACTGTCAGCAACAGTGGGGAATAGTTCCTGTCGGAGACACCAACAATGGGACACTAGTCCTCTCACTGACACTGATGATGAAACACTATCCCTCCCACGGATACCAATGGTGGGGAACAATTCCTCCTACTGATACCAATGATGGGGAACTATTCCTCCCACTGTTACCAATGATGGGGCACTATTCTTCCCTCTGATACCAATGATGGGGCACTATTCCTCCCACTGATACCAATGATGGAGCACTATTCCTCCCACTGACACCAATGATAGAGCACTATTCCTCCCACTGACACCAATGATGGGGCACTATTACTCCCACTGATACCAATGATGGGGGACTATTCCTCCCACTGACACCAATGATGGGACACTATTCCTCCCACTGATAGCAATGATGGGGCACTATTCCTCCCACTGATACCAATAATGGGTGCACTATTCCTCCCACTGATACCAATGATGGGGCACTATTCCTCCCACTGATACCAATGATGGGGCACTATTCCTCCCACTGATGCCAATGATGGGGCACTATTCCTCCCACTGATGCCAATGACGGGGCACTATTCCTCCCACTGATACCAATGATGGGGCACTATTCCTCCCACTGATGCCAATGATGGGGCACTATTCCTCACACTGACACCAATGATGGTGGACTATTCCTCCCACTGATAGCAATGACGGTGCACTATTCTTCACCTTAATATCAATGATAAGACATTGTCTACCTCCACTGGCCACAGTCGAGGCCCCTCTTAAGTTTGAAGAACAGTAAAATAGCCCCTTGTTTAGAAAGTTTGGAGACCCCTGGTCTACAGTATACTGATACAGGTTATAGTGAGAAGGGACTAAAGGAACCAAAAAGCCCTCCAATCCTATCACTGCATATCACAGCAAAGTCGTCTTAGAGCAGATGATATTCACATGTCTCATTCCATCACACCTCCAAAAAATAAGAGGTGTAGTCCTCATTCTAGGACAGTGGGGGAAGCCATGAAAATTATTATTTGTATGCACCAAAGAACCAAATGAACATCTAGGTTGGCACTACCACTTCCGTAACTACCATGGACAGGAAGGAAGCTTTAATTTTCAGTAGAAATACCTTTACTATGTATGATGTTCAGCTCCTGCCCAATGGGTAAAAGCAGTGGTCATCAACCCTGTCCTCAGGGCCCACTAACAGGCACTAACAGGCCAGGTTTTATGTATTACCTTGGGGAACTAGAATACTGCAATCACTGAGCAACAAATGATATCGCCTATGATGTATTTCAGTTATCTTTCAAACCTGTCCTGTTAGTGGGTCCTGAGGACAGGGTTGATGACCACTGGGTTAAAGTTCAGGACTTTGGGTTAAGGCTTGAACAAACACTGAGTACATCTATAACAGTCACATCAAATAAAATAATCAACAGAAGCCTGTAGGGAGAAGCGCCCCACAGTTAAAGTAAGAGGGTAGGTGGTTGGAGGATGGGGGGGGGGGGGCTGCAGAATGGCACCATGTTCCATGTTGCACCCTAAATATGTTATATAGTATATAAATATGGGATTGACATGAAATAATTTTGGAAAGGTGGAACCAGCCTTTACCAGGATCTGCTACAGGACTTCCTGCCATGCTGAAGTGTTGGGTAGATCTCCCCCTAGTTGTCTTACATGAAAAAAATAAAATGTACAAAGAAAATTTGTGAATACAAGTTTTTACTTTTATTAAAGGTTTTTAGAGAATATGTGATGCTATGTTTGTGTGCTTTCTTTTGTTCTATAGTGTTTATAAAAATGATCTGACTGGAGGAAGGAACAAAGCCCTGTGTATTAGGAAGGAACAAAGCCCTGTGTATTAGGAAGGAACAAAGCCATGTGTATAAGGAAGGAACAAAGCCATGAATATTGTGTAATACAATTACAAAAAAAAAACACATTTATCTGGAAAGATATATTCCAAACTTTCCCTGCACCAAGACTGAACTGTTTCTTCCCATCCAGGGTCACCATCTACTTCTTATGTGGCACTTTCCATATATTGTATATTCACACCAGTCTCTTCCCCCTAGGAGCTTACAATCTAATATCCCGTGAAAAAGGAAGAGGTACCCCTAGGGGCTTTGAGTTGCAGCAATAGATGAAAAATATTAATAAGAATGATTGTGGTGGGTAAAAAAGTATACATTTTTATTGAGTAGAAAAAAATCACATAAATACAATAGGAATCAGGACATGAGCTCCAAAAAACATCAATTGAAGCTAACACATGTGTCTAAAAACAACCAATGAAAAAGTACAGCATTAGGAATATTTACTGGGCGCAAAAGCCCCTATGCGTTTCCACCTTAGTAGTAATGGCGGTCTTCTTCAGGGGAAAAAAGCAATATATACATGTCAATGAAAAATTGTTACAAAAAACTACCAATGCAACCAAAACAATTGGTTGTTTTTTGTAACAATTTTTCATTGACATGTATATATTTCATTATAGAATCTATGTTCGCAAAGCTTTTTTCCCCTGAAGAAGACCGCCATTACTACTAAGGTCGAAACGCGTTGGGGCTTTTGCGCCCATAGTAAATATTCCTAATGTTGTACTATTTTTCATTGGTTGTTTTTAGACACATGTGTTATCTTCAATTGATGTTTTTTGGAGCTCATGTCCTGATTCCTATTGTATTTATGTGATTTTTTTCTACTCAATAAAAATGTATACTTTTTTACCCACAATCATTCTTATTAATATTTTTCATCTATTGCTGCAACTCAAAGCCCCTAGGGGTACCTCCTCCTTTTTCACAAGTTCTATCAGGGGTGTGCAGCACTTCTATCCACAACTGGTATCGCTTTCCCTTTGCAAACAATCTAATATCCCTACCTCACATGCATACACATTCTAGGGCCAATTAATATTTGATAATGTCTCATGCTGGTAGGATAACTGTCCCTAAAATGTGTATGCATGTGAGGTATGGGTTTTAGATTGTAAGCTCTTTCCCTGAAGCTCTAGGGTCATGAGAATGTCTTTGGGGTCCTCTCTCTCTCTCTATTTAGTGCTAGTTAGTCCATGCAGGTAGCACCATAATTGGGATTTGAGCTGATGACCTTAATGCTTACAAATTAAAACCCATACCCCACATGCATACACATTCTAGGGACAGTTATCCTACCAGCATGTCTTTGGTGTCCTCTTCTCCTGTTAAGTGCTGGTTAGTTTTTCCCTTTCATGCCTACACCTATTTTTGATATTTGCTGCTTACAAGTTAAAATCCGTATTTTTTTGCTAGAAAATTACTTAGAACCCCACAAACATTATATTATTATTTTTTTTAGAGACAGCCGAGCTGCTTTTAGCCGCATCGGTTGTTATCACTAAAAAGCCAACTTCTGGCTCTAAAAAACGGCATCACCCCGGTATAACCCCTTCAAGCCGAGAACGCAAATTTGCATACGGTCGGCACTAAGGGGTTAAACAGGTAGCTCCATGGTTGGGATTTGAGCTGATGAACTTAGTTCTGCGAGGCAGGAGTGCTAACCAATAAGCTACCATGCTTTTAGAAGATACCTGGCAGTCTTTGGCCAACCTTAAGCTCACCAACAAAATGTGGTTTTACAGAAATTCTGTATGGAAGTGCAACACCTGAACTTACCAAGATAAAGTGTAAATTATTTTACCAGTGATTGCATACTATAGAAAATGTTCATTAGCAACTGTTTTCATATAATAATTTCATTTTACAGAAGGAACCTCCCTTACCGTACTGATAGAAGAATGTATGACCTATTTTGGTTTCACATATTACTTTGAACCAGTCCTGAATTACATATCATCAAGATTTCCCTGTGTTACTCGACAATACACTTCTATCCTCCTAAACTATACAGGTAAATGCAAATCCAGGTCTTTGATTGATAACACATTTCATACATAATCATTACTTCTTCAAAGATCGGGGATGGATTGTATCTTTCCCACAGTCTATGCAAGGTTTCATTTCCCAAAGAAATATCTGTAGCCCAAATTATTCCACCTCCCTTACATCTATTTTTCTGTGTTGTATGGAACTACTTTGGGTTATTATTGTTCTGTTGTATGCTGACCATTGGCGGTGCGTCCATAGAGGGTGCCGGAGCGCCGCCCCCTCTCGCTCCTGCACCGCCACTGAAAAACAATACATAGGTTCATGCATTGCATGAATCTGTGTATTGTCGCCGCTGCCACTGCCGCCCACTATTCAGATGGCCGGCCCCCTGGCGAGCGCCGGCCATCTGAATTAGAGCGGTGGCCAGCGGGGTGTGTGTTTTGGAAGTGTCTATCAGAGCCAGCGGCTCTGATAGGCTTTCCGATTGCAGCCCTCAGGCTGTAATCGGCTTCCAAATAGTTGACAAAGGGACGCACGGGGGGTGCTATCCTTGGTGAACACTGACACGCTTCTCAGCCAATCAGGTTCACCGGATCTGGTTACCGGTAACCTGATTGGCTGAAGCGACATCGAGGGTGAGACTTGGGAGAAGACATCGAGGGAGGATGGCTGACCTGAGAAAGGTAAGTGCTGGGGGACTGGGGGAAGCAATCTGCCGGTTTTTAAGGGGGAAAACTGGCGGCAATTGATGGGCACAGTGGTGACAATTGCTGGCACAGTGGTGACAATTGATGGACACAGTGGTGACAATTGATTGCACAGTGGCTGCGTTTGATAGCATGGCACAGTGGCTGCGTTTGATGGCATGGCACAGTGGCTGCGTTTGATAGCATGACACAGTGGCGACAATTGATGGCACAGTGGCTGCATTTGATGGCATGGCACAGTGGCTGCGTTTGATGGCATGGCACAGTGGCTGCATTTGATGTCACAGTGGCGAAAATTGATGTCACAGTGGCGACAATTGATGGCACAGTGGCTGCGTTTGATGGCATGGCACAGTGGCTCTGTTTGATGGCATGGCACAGTGGCTGCGTTTGATGGCACAGTGGCAACAATTGATGGCACAGTGGTGACAATTGATGGCACAGTGGTGACAATTGATGGCATGGCACAGTGGCGAAAATTGCTGGGCACAGTGGCTGTATTTGATGGCACAGTGGCGACAATTGCTGGGCACAGTGGCAGCGTTTGATGGCACAGTGGCGACAATTGCTTGGCACAGTGGCGACAATTGATGGGCACAGTGGCGACAATTGATGGGCACAGTGGCTGCGTTTGATAGCACAGTGGCGACAATTGCTGGGCACAGTGGCAACATTTGATGGGCACAGTGGTGACAATTGCTGGGCACAGTGGCTGCGTTTGATGGCACAGTGGCTACAATTGCTGGGCACAGTGGTGACATTTGATGGGCACAGTGGCGACAATTGCTGGGCACAGTGGCAACAATTGATGGGCACAGTGGCGACAATTGCTGGGCACAGTGGCTGCGTTTGATGGCACAGTGGCGACAATTGATGGGCACAGTGGCTGCGTTTGGACACAGTGAGGCTGCAATTGATGTTTTTTTTTTTTTGTTTGTTTGCGCCCCCCCAATAAATTTTGAGCACCAGCCGCCACTGATGCTGACATCTAACAGCAGTTTTGGGCCTACTACAATTTGTTTACTATGTGATTTGGTTTCTCCGTTTTCTTTTCTTCCTGTTTAGTGCTAGTTAGTTTAGTCCTAGCTAGACCCTTCCCCCATTTCTACCATGTTCCATCAGTGTTATGAGTCTGCCGGGTCTTGAGTTCTCGACTGGAGCGTGACTTGTCTTTCCTGCCACTCCAGTTCTTGCGTTAACTATTGGAATTGTCATAGTTCTGCATAACTGCATTTGCTGTGAGTCCCACCTGAATCTGATCGATCATGTGGCCAAACAGGGTAAACATATATACAAGGATGGCACAACCTTGAGTAGGTTCTTATCATTGAGTGCCCAAAAACATAACTACTAATAAAGTCCTAAAAAGAACAGCTGTGGCCATTGGGAATGCTTTAGACTGCTACTCCTCTCAACTAAAGGAACTTAGTTAGTCCTTTAAATGTCCACAAAAAAAAAGAAGAGAGAGGGTGCTGCCTTTTAAGTGTAGTTTATTAGTAACTGAGTAAAAGCACAAATATAATGCACCAAAAGAGCGCAAAATAGTAAAGTGCTCTTATAAAGTGCCTATTTTGCCCAAAAAATCATATATGTTCATATATATATATATATATATATATATATATATATATATATATAATATCACAAAAGTTAGTACACCCCTGAAATTTTTGTAAATATTTTATCATATCTCTTCATGTGAAAACACTGAAGACATTTCACTTTGCTACAATGTAAAGTAGTGAGTGTACAGCTTTCATAACAGTGTAAATTTGCTGTCCCCTCAAAATAACTCACACAGCCATTAATGTCTAAACCACTGGCAACGAAATTGAGTAAACCCCTAAGTGAAATTGTCAGAATTGGGCCCAAAGTGTTAATATTTTATGTGGCCACCATTATTTTCCAGCACTCCCTTAACCCTCTTGGGTATGGAGGTCACCATAGCTTCACAGGTTGCCACTGGAGTCCTCTTCCACTCCTCCACAACGACATCACTAAGCTGGTGGATGTTAGAGACCTTGCGCTCCTCCACCTTCCGTTTGAGGATATCCCACAGATGATCAATAGGGTTTAGGTCTGGAGACATGCTTGGCCAGTCCATCACCTTTACCCTCAGCTTATTTAGCAAGGCAGTGGTCATCTTTAAAGGTGTAGACTTCTCAACAGGAGTATAGTCCTGGATGTACTGCTTATGCTCTCCTGAATAGTTCAAAGCAAATCTCTGGAGTCCAAAAGGCAAATACTCACTGTGTCCTGATAGTAGTATTAGTTGGCTTCTGTACTTTTGTCTTCTGGTTCCTCAGAAAAGCCTTTCTGAATGCTTTCAGGAGGCTAGACCAGAAGTCCCCAAGCCCCAACAGGAGCTGGGATAACCACAAAGTATTCTTAAAGAGGAACTGCAGTCTGTTCATTTAATTTGTAATAAAAACATCTTTGCCACTCTGAAGCTTTCCTCCAACCACTTTGCATATTATTTTATATATACTGTGATTCTGTACTTGTAAAATAGGCTGCAGAAATCCCCTCCACTAAGTCTGGCTGCATCCATTTTAACTGTGGGCAGCTGAAGCTGCTGCCTGTTCACTTCCTGGATTTGCACAGACACACATATTCAGCTCTGCAGCCCTGCAGCTCTCATTGGCCCTCTTATAACTTATCCCCCCTCCCATCCTAGAAAACTCTCATGAGCGTGAGAGAGAGAGTTGTGCATGATGTGCTAGCTGTGCCTAGGCTAATGACCAGACCAGAAACAGGAAGTGGGCTGTATAAGGTATTTACTGGCATTAAAAACGTGTTTTACTATCCAAAAGGTAAAACAACAAGGGCAGAAGATTTATTAGATGGAAAGTTGAAAAAATTACTAAAGAGACACTTTAAGTGTTGCAGGTGGCCTCCCAGGGATGCCTCAACCCTCAGGCTGGGTCTTACTTCCCTGGGAACAAAAGGAAGCTGTTCAAAGCCCCAGCCTATTTGTACCCCTATTAGTCTCCTGCTTGTCACTCACCTGACTGGGGTTGACTGCAGAGGCATAAATATGCAGGTCAGGGTCCAACTCTCCCACTCAATATATCCCAAGGTGCAGTGGGATGCAGGGGGATTAAGCTAAATCTGCAAAAGCAGAGCCTAAACCAATGATTGCTACTCTCCCTGACTACCAGGATACCAAAAACCAAATTTACCTATCACTAGTGCCTACTGAGGGGCTCTACAAAATTCTGTGTTTATTGAAGAGTTATAGTAGTCGTAAAGCCTAAAGGTTCTTTGCCTTCAGTATGCAGCTCCCCCCTCATACTTACCTGAGCCTGATCCAGTGATGTGCATGGGAGCAACTGCTGTCTCAGCTCTCTGCCTCATCATTGGCTCAGAGACAACAATGGGGCTTGGGAGTGAGCACGCATAAGTGCCCCTATAGCAAGCGTCTTGCTATGGGGCAAGCACCAGGGAGGAGGGGCAAGTAGGGCCGTAGAGGGGCCTGAGAAAAGGAGGATCGAAACTGCTCTGTGCAAAACTCTTGCACAGAGCAGGTAAGTATGACATGTTTGTTGTTTTAAAAAATGAAGATTTAGTATCACTTTAAGCTGCTTGTGGATGGTCCAAGTCAGCAGGTGACCATAGTGTCTGGACTCAAGTGGTTTGTTTAACATCCAGATACTTAACCTAAATTTTTCTCTAAAATCTTTAACAAAGCTGCCTAAAGCTTGCCAAAAGCTTTTGTAATGTTTTACAACAGAATAAGTACCGTGGCTTACTAACAAATAAATCAATTGTTGTTTTACTTTCAGAAACAAAGGAATCAATCACCACTAACAAAAACACTTTCTTGCAAAGCTTAATAGGAGACAATTGGCAATATAAATTTGCTGATTTTGATTTGTATAACCAAATGGCAAAATGCAATCAGTCCCTCCTATATGGGCTAAAGAGAGCTCTACAGATTTCCCCCGCTGAGTCCATTATTGCCATAGTTACTTCTGGCTCCATGGCGGATTACAATGACACTCAGCTCCTGTCTGAGGTTTATACATTGCTGGAGGAAAAGAAGTCCCAAGTAAGAACCTTTCAGATCAAATCATACATCGTCTATGTATCTCTGACACATGGATAAATCTTTGATCTTTCTCTGCAGGTATATTTTGTGTGGCACTTTGGGTTTTGTGCAGTGAACGATGACCAAAAAGATATATTCAATAAGTTGTCATTTCTTAGTTTTGGAGAATTTATCAGTGCACCAAATATACAATACTTCAAGGTAGGAAGTCATATTTACATGCATATTAGTGAAGATTATGACTTTTGTGTGGACAGCCTCAGAATACTTTAGAAAATACTTTCACATTATATACAAATTCCTAATGTGTGTGTTTGCAGAAAGAGTGACAGAAGGTCTGGAAGGATATCAGAACAACATCTTGCTTATTTATCCCTCTGTTTAAGTGGGCAATTGGTCAGTTTTTTCCCAGATAATGTTTTCTTGTTCCTTTTTAGATATGAAGATATTTACCCTCATTTGTCTGGATAGTTATGTTTCCTAGTGGTAGCTGGGAGCTAAAATACTTATTTGTAGGGCAGTGACTCTTGACTTAGAGTCTATGTAGTCCCAAAAGGCTTGTTCACATGAGCCTTGCTCTCTTAAGATATATTGGGGTTTGGGGGAAGGGAATTCACAAGTTTCCACTAATAAGTACGTGATCAAGTGTGTCGCTTACTATAGACCATTAGCCTTGTAAGGTATTGTTGCTGTAACCATTTAAGCATATAGAATTAAAGGAAATGGGGAGAGGGATGGGCCTGTTTAAGGACAGGCAAAGGGGTTACTTTGGCAACAAAAATAGATCAAACAACAGGAATGATATGAGTTAAATATTTATTCCTATAAACCTTATAACATATAAAGATTAATTAAAGTGCAAGGTGGGTACCCAACCTGTGGATGATTTTATAAAACTTGATAAAAGGGACATCACTGGACAGACAAGACTTAACAAAAAACATATAACAGTACACTGGTCCGGACGTGTGGTTCAGCCCTATGTATTAAGTAACCCAGTAAAAATCTTTTAAATTGCCTTCCTCTAAAGGATGTAAGGTAATTGGATCCACCTGCAATGGTGTGGATCTCTTTATTAAATCCAAATGGGTGCTGTTTAACAAAGGGCTGAACCTGATGGGGCGGGGGGGAGGGGGGGATTGGAGTGAATGGACTGGGGCAGGGGGACCGCTATTGGTGCGGAGAACCGAGAATCCCCTGGTGGTAATATTGGCCGACCAATGTTCCAATGAATTCAGATTTGATAAGGAATGAGAAAGTAATACATTTCCTCTGACAGTTGCTGGTATATTTTAAATTGAAAAGTTCATCAGTATGATTTGATTCAACTGTCAATAATTCATTTGGTACATAGCATTGGTAGGGCAGCAATGCAAGGGATTTTAGACATAGTAAAATCAGTCAATACTCGTAGTATTTAGCTCTACTTCATCCTATACATCAATAGGGTGCGTACGTTACCAGTGGACGTCTTCGCTGTTAGAGTTGAGTTTGATCAGATCTGTGTCACTAGATCTCTGATTGCCACATACCTTGCAGCTGATGTTAAGTTATTCTGGCCATTCCAATTAGTTTTGTTGGCCGTTAGCACTTACGGGTATCCAGGGGTGTCCTAGGGCTGTCAGGCGGTGCTCACGCCACTATGTGGGAGATCCAATGTAACGGCATTAGAAATGCCGAGTGCCGCGGTCGTTGCAGCTAGTGTGGACGCTGACTGCTGCCTGCGATCTCCTGTCACTCCACCCGCTCCATTCGAAATCACGTCATGTGACTGTGTGGGGTATGACGTCAACGCGTTTTGCCGTGCTCTGTGGTGTAGCTTCGTCTGGACGTTTCACGTCACTGGTCGGGATACCTGTTTATGTATCACTCAGACCGGTGACGCGCATCAGTAAAGGGTTGAGAAATTATAAAAACAACCGATAGTTAGGTCCCGTCTGAGGCTACGCCACCGAGCACGGCGAAACGCGTTGACGTCATACCCCACACAGTCACATGATGTGATTTCGAATGGAGCGGCACTCAGCATTTCTAATGCCGTTACATTGGATCTCCCACATAGTGGCGTGAGCACCGCCTGACAGCCCTAGGACACCCCTGGATACCCGTAAGTGCTAACGGCCAACAAAACTAATTGGAATGGCTAGAATAACTTAACATCAGCTGCAAGGTATGTGGCAATCAGAGATCTAGTGACACAGATCTGATCAAACTCAACTCTAACAGCGAAGACGTCCACTGGTAACGTACGCACCCTATTGATGTATAGGATGAAGTAGAGCTAAATACTACGAGTATTGACTGATTTTACTATGTCTAAAATCCCTTGCATTGCTGCCCTACCAATGCTATGTACCAAATGAATTATTGACACTTGAATCAAATCATACTGATGAACTTTTCAATTTAAAATATACCAGCAACTGTCAGAGGAAATTTATTACTTTCTCATTCCTTATCAAATCTGAATTCATTGGAACATTGGTCGGCCAATATTACCACCAGGGGATTCTCGGTTCTCCGCACCAACAGCGGTCCCCCTGCCCCAGTCCATTCACTCCAATCCCCCCCTCCCCCCCGCCCCATCAGGTTCAGCCCTTTGTTAAACAGCACCCATTTGGATTTAATAAAGGGATCCACACCATTGCAGGTGGATCCAATTACCTTACATCCTTTAGAGGAAGGCAATTTAAAAGATTTTTACTGGGTTACTTAATACATAGGGCTGAACCACACGTCCGGACTAGTGTACTGTTATATGTTTTTTGTTAAGTCTTGTCTGTCCAGTGATGTCCCTTTTATCAAGTTTTATAAAATCATCCACAGGTTGGGTACCCACCTTGCACTTTAATTAATCTTTATATGTTATAAGGTTTATAGGAATAAATATTTAACTCATATCATTCCTGTTGTCTGATCTATTTTTGTTGCCAAAGTAACCCCTTTGCCTGTCCTTAAACAGGCCCATCCCTCTCCCCATTTCCTTTAATTCTATTTGCTCTCTTAAGAGCAAACTGCATTTGGATCCCTCTTCAGAGAGCGTTTGACAGGCAGTGAGGAGGCAATGTATAGCATCTTCACTGCCTGTTTTACCCCCTTGAACCTTGCCCCCAGAATATAATTCTTACCACGGCTGTAAAGTAATTATGGCCACAGCATGTTTACACCCCTTGCCGTTACCTCTGCAGCTAAAGGGAGATATTGGGGGTTCAAAAACATGGCTCAACCACTGGGTTTTACAAGCCCCCCCATTAACTTACAATCAGCAGGTGTGTTAACCTGCCATTTGTTCTCCTTCAGTTGATCATTGGGCTGCCTTTCAGGTCTATTGGATAGGCTCTCAATTGTCAACTGAAGGGGTGCACAGGGCAGTGGCAAAGACAGAGTCTCGACACTCTAAGCATGCACCTTAGCTGTTGCCTTACAATTAGTAGCAGCATTGTCAACCTGCTATATGTGCTCCTTTTGTTAACCATTTGTCTGCCTATGAAGTATATTGGATAGACTCCCAATGGTCAACTAAAGGGGTGCACATGGCAGTAGCAGAGGCAGAGACTCAGCACTATAAGTCTGCACCTAAGCCATTGCCTTACAATTAGCAGTAGCATTATCAACATGCCATATGTGCTTCTTCAGTTGACCATTGGTCTGGCTATCAGGTCTATTGGATAGGCTACCAAAGATCAATGAAATTGCCCTAACCTGAGCTTGTTTTCCTGTTTTTCATTCAGTCTCCTGCTATTGTATTCTACATATGCTAGTTGTCTCCCCATTCTCAGTTGGGCATACCTTGGGGCCGCAACCTGATTCCAGCTTGCTGCAAGTCCATCCCCATCATCAGGGGCCCTAGTGAAGAAGCAGGCTGTGGCTTAGACTCCTTGCCCTCTGAGTTAGTGAACTACAGGGGCTCAATATTAGACTCCTGACATATGTATCATTCAATAAAAACCATCATTATCAAAGAACTGGGTGGTAGTCACCCCATCATCATTAAAGAACTCTGCGGTAGTCACCCCCAACACATCCTATACAGGTTATTATGTAGCTAATGAACTATATCATATTGACATGGCAGATTGAGGGAATTATTTTTTTCATACACAGAAATAATCATTTAAAAAAACTGCTGAGTAGTTTCTTCTATGCATTTTATAATGATCTTCATTAGGAAGATTTACTACATAAGAGATGTGCTGCTCCTATTAAGGGTGTCAAAAACACCAAGGGTATGCACAAAAGGGGGGTGCAGAGAAAGTTACAGAACAAGGCATACACCTTATCAGCAATGACCACATGAATATGGAATGGTAGTTGATTGAAACTGGCAAGAGAATGGAGCAACAATAATAGTCTGACAGTCCTACGAGAACAACCAGAATAGTTGGTGTCTCCACATGCAGCTGCATCCACTGACTTTTAGTTCATGAATTATACCAGAAATTGTGTGTCTAATTTAAAAAACAAAAATTGAATTTATCATTTTTTATACAGGCATTATATAGTGTGAACAGTTTTCTAAGAGCTTTATAGCTTTTTTTTTCTCCCTGGACAGACTAGGCAGTTAAAGTAAAAACAGATTTACCACAATCAACAGCCCATACTACTTCATACTCAACCTCATTTTATTAATTGATTTTATTATTATGGTTGAATTTTTATTTTTATTTTTTCTCTCTTATGTGGCAGTTTATTCAGTCTCTGAAATTACTTATGTCTAAACCTCTAAATTCCTCTGCGCGAATCCTGGATGTAAATGCAAGTGTTACAGACACATATACAGAAGCATTTAATGTTAGTAAATCCTTGACATTTTTACTGATCGCAAGAGATGAAACCTTCGCCCTGCAATTTACTGATCCAAAAGGTAAGATCATTGTTGTGGAGAACTGGCTAAAAGTGATGAATGTTGTTAAATTATTATGAATTTTTACTCTCCTTGGTCCCCAGACACTAAGGGCGTTATTTATATAACGATCCAATATATATTTTTTTTAAACATTCATTAAACAAAGATTCAATGTGAGAATGTTTCAGCATCCATGTGAAAGGCAGACATAATCTACATAATGTAATATGTGTGAAATGTCAGTTTCTATTTGTTACCTTTTCATAGGCTGAGTGTAACATTTCCTAAAAAATCATTGCAAATAGAAAATGGCCTTAGAACATTCAACCAAAAGAGGCAAAGAACATTTGACAAACAACACTAGGAGGTGCTCTGATCTTCATATCCCTCTAAACTTTGGTAGACACAGTATATAAGTGCATGATGGTACAAACACATTAGGTAGATGCAGCTCTCAGGGATTCCACCGGGTGAGAGGAACACTCTAGGACAGTGGTTCTCAATCTTCCTAGTGCCGTGACCCCTTGATAAAATTTCCCTTGTTGTGGGGACCCCTAATGCCCCGTACACACGACCGGGTTTACCGACGGGAAAACTGCGAGGAGAGCTTTTGGCCGGAAATCCCGGCCGTGCGTATGCTCCCTCGCAGTTTCTCTGACGGGAAAACTGCCGAAATCGGCCAGCTAAAAAAAGAGAACCAGCTCTCTTTTTTCCTGGCGGGTTTCCCGACTGACTTTTTCCCGTCAGAAACCCCGGCTGTGTGTAGCAGGAAACAGCCATTTTTGGCAGTTTTCCTGTGGGGAAAAACTCAGATGGAGCAATCTCAGGGTCGGGATTCCCGAGGAAAAGCTCAAAAGCTCTCAAAGAAAACTGATCGTCTGTACGGGGGGGGGGGGGGGAGTAGAGAGCAGGTTCTCGGTTTTCCCCCAGGGATTTCCGACGGATCTTTTCCTGTCGGGAATCCCGGTCGTGTGTACAGGGCATAAGAGTAAAATTATTTTCGTGGCGTGGGTTGTCAGCACCCAAGGCAAGAAAAGTAATTTGCGCCCCTAACCCACGGACATTTAGCGCTCCCTGAGTCCCTTCCACTCGTACAGTATTAAAATAACACTTCTGGTACATTTTAGGATGTACCACCCTCTCTTTGTTCTCATTTTATCTCTCTCTATCCTAATTTCCTATTTTTCCCCCCATCTCTTTCTCTAGCCATCATTCTTGTTCTTTCTCTTATTCTTTCTCTCCCTTTTTCTTTGTTTCTCCCCCTCTTTTCCTCTCCCTTCCATGTATTCTGTATTTTTATTTCTTCTCTTACTCCTTGGTGGGGAGATGGGTGGAATTGGATGAGTGGCAGTGCTGGCGGGGAGTTGGGATCAGTGGCAGTGCTGGGGGGAGTTCTGATCAGCCAACTTAGGTGCTCTTGATCAAGGTCATCTGCTGATCTGTGAACTGTAGTGGGGACTTTTAATGTCAACTATAATCACAGGTAGTGTTACTCACTGTGTCTCTGGCTTCACTGTGTCTCCAACTTTGTGGTGTCTCGTAGCAGTGACACCTATGCCAAAATCAGGAGATAGGGTCTCCTCCAGCCCCTCCCACTTCACATTCCTCACCAGTCGGCTGACCTCTAGTCTCTGCCATGAACTGAATGGGCGGCTGTGAAGAGGCTGAGTGGGCGGCCATGGGCTCTAGAAACAGCCCAGCTTGGCGTTCACGAAAAGGCTGGGAAAGCAGCGCAGGCTTCAGGAACAGCCCAGGATTCGGTGACCCCTGGCAAATCATCAATCGACCTCCAAGGGGGTCCTGACCTCCAGGTTGAGAACCACTGCTCTAGGACCAAAGACAAAAATAAGAGAGAACGCCCTCACCGTAGAGTAAAAAACATTTATTATCCACTTAAAACAATATCCAATGCACTCACATTTAGGTGAAGGAATAAAAGGACATCAGTCAGCTCCTGGTCACCTCTCCTCGATAAGACATACTTTCAGTCCATGGGGGAGAGGACCATGTGTAATGATGTGGACAAGCAGCCGCAGAGCGGCTAGAGACTCCAACATACTGCCGTTAAGGCTCCTTCACACCTGAGCGTATCGATTTATTGGCGTTTTTTTGGCATTTTTTTTAAGCTTTTTTGTAGCTTTTTTTTTCAAAATTTGTTATTAAAGATTTTCACAGAACAAAAATAAAAAGATTCCAGTATTGATTTTGAACAATTCGTAACTTCCACACCATGAATTGCATACTGTATAAAAATAGAAAATCATACTTTATAACTGCATGAGTACAAAGTGAAGGACATAATACAACAGTCCGTAAGGCAAAAGGCATATAACCACAATCTGTAATAATGATGCTCTATTAACCACTTTAGTCCCGGAAGATTTTACCCTCTTGCTGACCAGAGCACTTTTTACCATTTGGCACTGCGTCACTTTAACTAACAATTCCACTGTCGTTCGACGCTGTAACCAAACACAATATGCGTCCTTTTTTCCCAAAAATAGAGCTTTCTGTTAGTGGTATTTGATCACCTCTGTGGTTTTTATTTTTTCCGCTATAAACAAACAAAAAGTGACAATTTTGAAAAAATATATATATTTTTTACTTTTTGCTATATTAAATATCCACATATTTAAAAAAAATAAAAAAATGTCATCAGTTTAGGCCAATATATATTCTGCTACATATTTTTGGTTAAAAAAAAATTGTATATTAATTGGTTTGCGTAAAAGTTATAGCATCTGCAAACTATGGGAAAGATTTATGGCATTTTTATTATTATTATTTTTTTCCAAGTAATGGCGGTGATCGGCGATTTTTTGCGGTACTGTGACATTGCGACGGACAGATCGGAGACCTTTGACTCTTTTTTGTGACCATTGGCATTTATAGAGCGATCAGTGCTATAAAAATGCACTGATTACTGTGTAAATGTCACTGGCAGGGAAGGGGTTAACATTAGGGGGCGATCAAGGGGTTAATTGTGTGTTCCCTCTGTGTGTTCTAACTGTATGGGGATAGGAGTGACTATGAGAGGAGACAAATATCGTTTTTCCTACTTGGTAGGAACAAACGATATGGCTCCTCTCCTCTGACAGCACAGGGATTTGTGTGTTTACACACACAAATCCCCGTGCTGGCGCTCACGCAAGCGATCGCGCGTTGCTGCCGGCGATCGTGCCTCTGGTGGCCGAAAAAGTGTAGGACGTACCCGCCCTCTGGTGCCCAAAAAAAAGGTAGGACTTACCCGTATGGGATTTTCACCCAGGAGAGCCATTGTGCCGCAGTATATCTGCGTGACATGGTCGGGAACCGGTTAACCACAGACTTATTTTCTAATTTCCAAATGGACTGTAAAACCTAGAAGTCTCAGTATGTCTTTCTACGTTATGGTAACAACGCAGTTTAAAGGGGTTCAGAGTATTTCCTTCACACTAGGGAACGTACATCCCCTCTACCAAATAGAGGAGGACCCTTCACCGCCCAAAAAACACAGATTTACACAGTCCGAGTCCCTCAATAAAACAAATAAAGAGAAAGGACCAAAAAGAACAAAAAAGGGATTTTTTTTAGTCTATTCTATGCTTTTCTTTTCTATTCTTCCCTATTCCATTCTTTTATTTTCTATTTTATTATATTCTATAAAAGCAGCCTAATTAGGAATCATCATCTTATTTCACTTTTACACCTGACCTTACCATATTTACCATACCTTACCATATTTACCATACCTTACCATATTTATCGCAATCTGCTTCCATTTCTAATGAATGAGTATGGGGTCCAATGCCAATCACACTGTTTAGTGATGTAGATCCATTGTCAGTCATGATGAACCACACCCTGAAAACCCACAGACATGGCGACCCTTCACCGCCGGATTATTTGTGCCTAAAGACATTTTTCCCGATGTTGCTGAAATCTAATCAGCTGAGTAACTTGGATGATGTCATTGGTCGTGATGTCACTTTGAATCAGACCCCTGATATCTTACTTTTGGGACAGAGAAAGAGATTCTCCTCTACAGCCCTGCACTCTCTAACATTGATGAGGAAGCGCTCATTTTGGTAACTGGTTTGGTAAAATTATGGGCATGGATTTAATATTTTTAACCTTTTAACCACTTGCTGACCAGCGCACAACTATTTACATCGGCACAATGGCTCAGCTGGGCATATGGGCGTACAGGTACGTCCCCTTTAAGACACAGCATTGTGGGCGAGCTTGCGCGCCACGAGCTCCGTGAGTGTGACCGCGCGTCCCGCAGACTCGATGTCCGCCGGGACGTCCCGCGATCATCTCACGGAGAGGAAGAACGGGGAAATGCTGATGTAAACAAGCATTTCCCCAGTCTTCCTAGTGACAGGACACTGATCACAGCTCCCTGTGATCGTAGGCAGTGATCAGTGTTGTGTCACACGTAGCCCATCCCTCTACAGTTAGAACACATCCCTAGGACACACTTAACCCCTTCAGCACCCCCTACTGGTTAACCCCTTCACTGCCATTTTCATTTACACAGTAATCAATGCATTTTTATAGCACTGATCGCTGTATAAATGACAATGGTCCCAAAATGGCGTCAAAAGAATCCGATGTGTCCGCCATAATGTCGCAGTCACGATAAAATTCTCTGATCGCCGACATTACTAGTAAAAATAAATTATTAATAAAAATGCCATAAATCTATCCCCTATTTTGTAGAAGCTATAACTTTTGCGCAAACCAATCAATATACGCTTTTTTTTTTACCAAAAATATGTAGAAGAATACGTATCGGCCTAAACTGAGGAAAAACATTTATACCGTATATATATATATATATATATATACCCCGTATATACTCGAGTATAAGCCGGCCAGAATATAAGCCGAGGCACCTAATTTTACCACAAAAAAAATGGGAAAACGTATTGACTCGAGTATAAGCCTAGGGTGTCCATCTGCATGCCTCACTGTGCCTCACCTTGCCTCACTGTGCCCATGCCTCACTGTGCCCATGACTAGACTGACGTTTAACATGGGAGTCTATGGAAGGGGTGCCCGGGTTTGAAAAATCGGTGCTCCCCGGCCGTAGGTCCCCCGGACAACAAACTTTGCACACTTGTAAAGGAAGAGTGGAGCTACATGTGTGCCAAGTTTGGGGTCCAGGGGACCTACGGTCGGCTGGTAACGGCTCCCCAAATTCCAGGAGATCAGGCGCAAAAAGGTGACTCGAGTATAAGCCCAGGGGGGCATTTTCAGCACAAAAAAAGTGCTAAAAAAACTCGGCTTATACTCGAGTATATACGGTATATATATTTTGGGGATATTTATTATAGCAAAAAGTAAAAAATATTGTTGTTTTTTTTCAAAATTGTCGCTCTATTTTGGTTTATAGCGCAAAAATTCAAAACCGCAGAGGTGATCAAATACCACCAAAAGAAAACTCTATTTGTGGGAAAAAAAAGGAAGTCAATTTTGTTTGGGAGTCACGTCACACGACCGCGCAATTGTCAGTTAAAGCAACACAGTGCCGAATCGCAAAAAGCGCTCTGGTCTTTGGGCAGCCAAATGGACCGGGGCTGAAGTGGTTAAAATATAAGAACAGTACAATGTATCAGACATTCATGTTGGCATCACTGATGGTGGGCATTGCTGGGGATTGACCCCCACGCTGAAATTCCTCAGTTTCAAAACCTGTTTTTTGTCCTAAATTGTTTTACTGTAAAATAGTCCAGAACTCTCCCTGGAAAGAGGTATAGAAACTCGAGATCTACGAATGTGTAAATAACATTGTTTTTAAGTCACATATGTAGTTATTTATTGATTGATTCATTTATTTGTTTATTTCATTTAATTTTAGGAAACACAGTCAAATTTGAAAAAGTACCTTCCGATTATTACAGCAGACAGAAATTTTTAGATTCTGTAAGTTATCATTTGGTAAAAAGTCCGGCTGCGGGAACCTGGACTCTTAATGCTCAGGGGGAAGGGTCACTTACTGTTCGAATCTTGGGATTTTCTGGTTAGTTTTACCAGCTCGGAATATGAAAATAATATGACTAATACACTAAACAATAGAATAATAGAACTTCATCAGTTCTTTGCCCTGTCTGCTAAACCCATGTCTCTTAGGGCTTGTTCCCATGTGCGTTGATCTCTGAAGAGTGATCCGTGTTTGGGTCACTCTTCAGAGAGCATTTTCCAGGCAGTGAGAACGCATTGTATTGCCTCCTCCTCGCCTGTTTTGACTCCTTTGTGTCCCGCACTAGCACTCTGCAACAGCGCGCGTTGCATATGGTTGCGGGCAGTGTTCATTTGGTAGACTAAAATATGTTAGTCTACTCAGTTAATACTTTTTTAGTCGATTAAAACACGACTAAAACTAAAACCATTCAAATGACTTAAAGCGGAGGTCCACCCAATTATTTTTTTTTTTTAAGTCAGCAGCTACAAATACTGCAGCTGCTGACTTTTAAAATAAGGACACTTACCTGTACCGTAGTGGTGCAACGGATCGGTGGTGATCCATGATCCGAACGGGCCACCTTGTTCGGATCAAATCACCACGCGATCCACGGAGCGCTCCGGAGCCTCGGCCGTAGGAAAGGCCGCGGCTTCGGCCTAGCTCCGGAGCGGCGGCCATCTTGGTACACCCGGCGGCAGCCGCTGTAGTGACGTTTTGCCGCCGCCATCTTGCTCCACCCCACACTCCTGCACACAGTAATGATAAAGAAGGGGCCAAGCGGACATCTTGTTACACCCAACGGAGTTTTCGATTTCAACACAAAACGGAGCTTATCAGCTTCAATACATTATTTGGAAATCCAACGGACTGTTTACATGTTAAATTTAAAAGCAGCAGCAAACTTTACATGATTGCTAATGTGACGGAACACCTCTGATTTTCACATTTAACATTTAGTTAAATGTGAAAATCAGAGGTGTTCTGTCACATTAGCAACCATGTGAGGTCAGCAGGTTTGCTGCTGCTTTTAAAATTTAACATCTAAACAGTCCGTTGGATCTACAAATACTGTATCTAAGTTTATAAGCTCAGTTTTGTGTTGAAAAGAAATTAAATGTAAAACTCCGGTGGGTGTAACAAGATTTTGTCTTTTTTTTTTTTTTTTTTTGCTGATCCGAAAAATGATCCGATCCGTGACTCTTATCCGAGGATCAAATCCGATCCGTGAGTTTTTTGCAAATACCTGTATTATGCAGGTATCTGCACCCCCATCCCCCCTGAAAGGTGCCAAATGTGACACCGGAGGGAGGAGGGTTCCGAAAAGCGGAAGTTCCATTTTTGTGTGGACCTCCGCTTTAAATACAACCAAAACTAAAATGATATTTTAGTCAAAAGACTGAAACCTTGGATTACGAGCATAATCCGTTCCAGGAGAATGCTTGTAATCCAAAGCACTCGCATATCAAAGGGAGTTTCCCCATAGAAGTCAATGGAAACAAAGATAATTCGTTCCACATTGACTTCTATTGTATGCAGTACCGCATGTGGCCAGAGGTAGGGGGGTGCACCAGAGAGATTTGGAAACTGTTCAGAGCTGCTCAGATGCATTCGGAAACCCTCGGAGAGGCTCAGAAACACTCGGAACTGAGTATTTCCGAGTGATTCCGAGTATTTCTGAGTGCATCGGAGCTGCTCTGAACAGCTCCGAACAGCTCAGCGTGCCACCGGTGCCCCCCCGCACCTCTGGCCAAATGTGGTACTGCACATCGCAGAGGCTTGAATCTTGCTCGTTTTGCGAAACCACACTCGCAAACCGAGTCAGGATTTTTTTTAAATGGCTCGTAATGCGAAACGCTCGTTAACCCCGTTACTCGCAATCCGAGGTATTACTGTAAAAATAAAATGGCATTTTAGTCAAAAGACTTTAACTAAAACTAAATTGAATTCATATAAGAACGGCTGAATCTGTGTCTGTAGTGCATATTCAAACCTTAAAGCGGGGGTTCCGCGGCAGATCGTTTTTTTTTTTTTTTTTCAGCATTCTATGGGGATTAACAATACTATGGTACACTCACTTCTTTGGTCTCTGCAATTATCCGCTGTCCGTTTTCGTGTGAAAAAAGGAGTTATAAAATCCGTTCCTCTGAGATTCCATTTTGCTTGTGGGCATCGTGAAGCCCACAAGCACGGACTTCCGGGTAGCGTTGAATGCGGGTCTCCCGGCATCCACCGCTCTATCTCGCGCATGAGCAGTGTTGACGGCGAGCAGCGACGTCAACACTTCCCGGTTGCTATCACAACGGGCGGCGTCATTGAAAGTACACGCCCCGTTGTGATGGCATCAGCGACGGCTCAGAACGCGCTCAGAGCATCAGCTGTGCAGGTAATGCAAATTTCTCCCTCTGGCATGAGGGCATGATAAAAGATATTGAATTTTTCTACCGATTTATTAATATTAACTAACGTTATTATTAATCCTATATATTGTAATTAAAATGATTTAATAATAAATAATATTTAATTTTAATAAAATACATTTGTTTATATAAATTTATTTGGACAATCACGTTAATATCTGTACATTTAACGTAATATAATTGTAAAATGAAGTTTAGCAAATCAAAAAATAATATAAGACGAACAGAATGGCAAAATAATAAGTGAACAAAAGTTCTAGGTATATTTTAGAGGAGACATATAATGCCTCTAATAGTACCGTATTAGAATCACATCATTTACCTTGTCCAGAAATGTAAAAAAATAAATTATTTTGCTCCAGTCCTTTCAATGGATTCCTTAGCCTCGTGTCTGCAGGTGCTTAATGGCAATATTCACCTGCGTGCCGTTATTTAACATGGCGGAATTAGATCCGCCCTCGTCACGTGACCGGCTTGATGAGTCACGTGACGCGTGACATCTCAAGAGATTTCGCTGGACGGCGTTACGCATTGTCTCCTGGGAAGCATGACACTGTGCTCCCAGGAGACAATGCGGGGACCTCCCAGCAAACACTGCGGCGCCGGGGAAAATAACAGATACGCCTACTCCCGCGGGAGGAAAACCCGGAAGTCCACCTTTACACAGCTGATTCTATGGTATTTAAAGCAGCACCAAAAAAAAAACGTTAAGCATATGTATATGTACTGTAAATACTCGAGTATAAGCCGACCCGAATATAAGCCCAGGCACCTAATTTTACCACAAAAAACTGGGAAAACGTATTAAGTCGAGTATAATCCTAGGGTGTCCATCTGCATGCCTCACTGTGCCTCACTGTGCCCATGCCTCATTGTGTCCATCTGCATGCCTCACTGTGCCCAATCTCCCTACCTGATCTCCTGTGCTGTGTGACTAGACTGAGCCTTAACATGGGAGTCTATGGAAGGGGTGCCCGGCTTTGAAAATTCGGTGCTCCCCGGCCGTAGGTCTCACGGACAACAAACTTTTCACACCTATAGATAAAGAGTGGGACTACATGTGTGCCAAGATTGGGGTCCAGGGGACCTAGATCCGACCAGGACCAGGTCCCCAAAATCACAAGAGAAATGACCGTTTAACATGGGAGTCTATGGAAGGGGTGACCAGCTTTGAAAAATCGGTGCTCCCCGGCCAACAAACTTTGCACACTTGTAGAGGAAGAGTGTGTGTGACAAGTTTTGGGTCCAGGGGACCTACGGCTGGCTGGGATCAGGCGCACAAAGGTGAAGATGGACACAGACTCGAGTATAAGCCGAGGGGGGCATTTTCAACACAAAAAAAATGTGCTGAAAAACTTGGCTAATGCCGCGAACACACGACCGTTTTTAACGTCATTGAAAAAAACAACGTTTTTCTTGACACGATTCTTCTCAAGCCTGCCTTGCCTACACACTATCGTGAAAAAAAATGCTCGAGCAAAGAGCAGGGACGTACAACACGTACGACGGCACTATAAAGGGGAAGTTCCATTCGGATGGCGCCACCCTTTGGGCTGCTTTTGCTGATCCTCGTGTTAGTAAAGTTTGGTGAGAGACGATTCGTGCTTTTCAGCCTCGTGCTCTTCAGTCCGTTACAGCGTGACGAATGTGCTATCTCCATTACGAGCGCTAGTTTTACCAGAACGAGCGCTCCCGTCTCATCACTTGCTTCTGAGCATTTTTTTCACGTCGTTAAAGCCCACACACGCCCGTTTTTCATGACGAGAAAAACGACAACGTGAAAAACGACGAGAAAAATTAGAGCATGTTCCAAATTTTTAATGCCCGTTTTTCACGTCAGGAGCCCACACACAATCGTTTTTAATGACCAAATTAAAAAATGACATTTTTCTCGTCATGAAAAACGGTCGTGTGTACGCGGCACTATACTCGAGTATATACGGTATATGGTGCATAGATCAGGATAGGATAATGTTGATATTTTGGGTGAACCTCCGCTTTAATACCATAAATATTAGGCATGTTATTAGCTTTTTACTCCGGGAGTATAGAATGTTTTAGCAGTTCTAAAGAAATAATTCATTTAAATGTAACTAAACCCATTAGATTTCAAGCAAACAACAGGCTTTATTCAGCAGGTGGTTAGGAGACAAAGGAAGAAGTAAATAAACAAAGTCTTAAAAGGTTTTGAACCCCGAAGCTCTATTCTGCAAGGAGCCATTTCATTCTCCACCATACAGTAAAGCAACCTGTGCATAGTGTGTCAATTAGGAATTTGTTGTAATTGTTGTCATAAAATAATTAATTGATATAAAATAACGACATGCAAATTGAGAGAGAAACAAGGGAAACGATAACTAATTCTCTTATCTTCACATCTTTTTCAGGGTTGAACATTTCAGGTAAGCCTGGTGGAGAATGGTGTTGTGGTCTTCATAGATGATATGGTACTTTTTTTTACAGATTAGCTTTACCTTGCCGTCCTGTAGACAAGGTGACTGCTTCAGCCTAGCTTTGGCTGTGAAATTGAACTATTGCTAATGGTCCCCATTCATGGGCATCCGCTCCATAGGGCAAGGGGGGTCAATTGCCCCCCCCCCTGGAATCGTAAGAGTGTTGAAGACATTTGCCCCCTGTGTTGCAATAACCCCAGCTAGCGGTCAAAGACAGGGATAAATGCAACTGTGTATCGCCGCTGCCGAATCGCTTTGCAGGCGCTTCGGCAGCGGTGCCCATTTATTTCAAAGGGCGGTGGAGGAGTGGTGTATACAGTGCTGCTCCACTGCCCCAAAGAAGCATGGATGACCTTAAAATGATGCCCCCCCCCCCTGAAAAAACGTCAGCGGACACCCATGGTCCCATTGACTGATGGCCTGTTCTTAAAGCCACTTCAACCCCGGAGGATTTGGCTGCCAAAAGACCGGGCTACTTTTTGCGATTCGGCACTGCGTCGCTTTAACTGACATTTGCGCGGTCGTGCGACGTGGCTCCCAAACAAAATTGACGTCCTTTTTTCCCACCTTTGCAGTTTTAATTTTTTGCGCTATAAACAAAAAAAGAGTGACAATTTTGAAAAAAAAAAAATATATATTTTTTACTTTTTGCTATAATAAATATCCCCAAAAATATTTTAACCACTTCAATACCAGGCATTTTCACCCCCTTCCTGCCCAGACCAATTTTTAGTTTTCAGCGCTGTTGCATTTTGAATGACAATTGCGCGGTCATGCAACACTGTACCCAAATGAAATCTTTATGGTTTTTTTCCCCTACAAATAGAACTTTCTTTTGGTGGTATTTGATCATCTCTGCGGTTTTTATTTTTTGCGCTATAAACAAAAGAAGAGCAACAATTTTGAAAAAAACACAATATTTTTTACTTTTTGATACAATAAATATCACAATTTTTTTTTTAAAACAATTTTTTCCTCAGTTTAGACCGATACGTATTCTTCTACATATTTTTGGTAAAAAAAAAAAAAAACACAATAAAGCATTTATTGATTGGTTTGCGCAAAAGTTATAGCGTCTACAAAATAGGGGATAGTTTTATGACAGTTTAGCTGGATGGCTAATACCGCATGCGGCCAGAGGTGAGGGCGCCAGAGAGCCTCGGAAACGACCGTAAAGGCCCGAGGACACCTCGGCTGACCTCGGCAAACCTCGGAAAGGCTCGGAAACTGAGTATTTTTGTGTCTTTCCGAGCATTTCCATTCGGCTCTGCTCAGCTCCGGCGCCCCCCTACCTCAGGCCAAACGTGGTACTGCGCACCGCTTTGACCTGAATCCTGCTAGTTTTGCGAGACAACACTCGCGAGCTAGGATTTTTTCAAATACAGTGCTCGTATTGCGAAACGCTCGTTAACCGCGTTACTCGCAATCCGAGGTTCCACTGTATATATAAGTTATATATGCGCAGAGGTGCCACCCTGTAGCAGTAAAACTGCTATAGGGCGGACCTTAAGTGGTTAATAAAAATGTATGCCTACCTTTGCATTACAGCCCTCGTATTTGCAATGAATCAACCTATTTTATATTTCTGCTCAAACAAATTATTCACCTCCACTTTGAAAATAACAAAACATTGTTTCTTCTTTCTTAGGAAACTGCTCTGACTCTGACTGTCACCCGAATGCAACGTGTGGAGAGTTTGGTGGGGACCAGCAGTGTACGTGTAAAGATGGATTTGCCGGAGACGGGTCGTCTTGTGAGGACGTGGATGAATGCCAGGATCAATATGCCAACAACTGTAGAGGTTATGGTGGTTCCTGTGTGAACACCATTGGCTCTTACACCTGTAAATGTAACACTGGATTTGAGTATAAAGAAGGAATTGGCTGTGTTGACATTAATGAGTGTGCGGACAGCTCTCTGAATGACTGTCTTCCTCCAGCAGTATGTGTCAATAGTTATGGATATTACTTCTGTAAATGTAAATCTGGATTTAAGCATGAAAAAGGAATTGGTTGTGTTAACATGAATAAGTGTGCGGACCCTTCACTAAATGACTGTCATCCACTAGCCGTGTGTACCAGTTATTATGGGTCTTATAGATGTACTTGTCCTTATGGATATTACGGAGATGGAAGACACTGTGAAGTCAATGAATGCCAACAAGGAACACCGTGTAACCCTAATGAAGAATGCATGAAGTACATTGGATCATACTCATGTGTTGACCCTTGTTCCAACCACACCGTACTTTATGACCCCTGGCGCAGCACTTCTAATGTACATAATGATAGTGACTATTCCTATGATTGGGCTCATTGTGACTCTTCCCTAAATGGCTGGTATCGGCTTACAGGAGAATATGGTCAGCTGATGCCCGAATACTGTGTACCTGAATACAGCTGCGGCACACAGCTTCCTATGTGGCTAAAGGGCAAACACCCAACAATGGAAGATGGCATTGTTAATCGTACAGCCTGTGGCAACTGGAAAAAAAATTGCTGTTTCCGGTCTATTACAATTTCTGCAAAAAAGTGTGCTGAAGGATATTATGTCTATAAACTGCAGCCGGCACCAATTTGCCTGGCCTACTGTGTAGGTAAGTGTTCATTCACACAAAGTCAGGTCAATGCAATAGATTTTGTCTTATGCCGCGTACAGACGATTGGAATTTCCGACAACAAATGTTCGATGGGAGCTTGTTGTTGGGAATTCCGACCTTGTGTAGGCTCCATCGGACATTTGTAAGTCTTGTACGTCACCGCATTCTTGGTGTTCCGAATTTCCGACAACATTTGTGTGACCGTGTGTATGCAAGACAAGTTTGAGCCAACATTCGCCGGAAAAAAATCCACGGTTTTGTTGTCGGAATTTCCGATCGTGTGTACGCGGCATTAGTTCGGCATGGGTTCACAGTATTGTGGGTTCCCGGCATCCAATTCACAATAGCATTGAGCCGGTTCACACATCTCCGCTGCGGCTCTGGTGCGAATTTGCACAGGTGTCCTGTGCGCCTTTAGGTCTGTTTCAGGTCAAAATTCAGCCCAAAATTTGGGCTGAAATCGAACCTAAAACGTTGAATGGGGACGCACTGGACCCCTGCTGTGAGCCACATGTGGCAATAGTGTGAACCCAGCCTTAATGTGACACTAATACCGCGTACAGACCAGAAATTCCGACAACAAAACCGTGGATTTTTTTTTCCGACAGATGTTGCCTCAAACTTGTCTTGCGTGCACACGGTCGCACAACTGTTATCGGAAATTCCGAATGCCAAGAACGCGGTCAGGTACAACACATACAACGGAACTATTAAAGTTTTCAATACCAGTCGTGTTAGTAGAAGTTTGACGAGAGACGATTCGCGCTTTTCAGTCCGTTACAGCGTGACGAATGTGCTATCTCCATTATGAACACTAGTTTTACCAGACCGAGCGCTTCCGTCTCGTACTTGATTCAGAGAAGGTGTGGAATTTTGTACATTGGAATTGTCCACACACGATTGGAATTTACGAGAACGGATAAGAGGTCTATGTATATGAAAAAAAAAAAAAATGTTATGTGTATATGACAAACATTCGTACAATCAGGACGAAAATTGCCGTGCTTCCTCTATTATGTGTGATTGATATACAGTACATGGACTGCGCCATCTAGTGGCCACAATACATTTTGTTCCTGCTTGAGGCATTTCAAAATAAATAATTAAATTCATTAATTAGCCACCTCAATATCCGGACATTGAAACCCTTTCCTGCCATGGCCAATTTTCAGCTTTCAGTGCTCTCACACTTTTAATGACAAACACTGTACCCAAATGAAACTTATATACAGCCATAATGGCTGTATTAGCAATCATTTCTGACAGTTCTAGGCTGCATTCATGCAGCCATTGAGAACTACTGATATAGCTGTGTTTGTCTCTTACTTGGCGGTGCTTGGCCCTGTATCATGTGGTCACTGTGACCAATCACATTGATCACAGTAGTTCTTAATGGCTGTGTGTAAGACAATCATGTTTACTAATGGACATGTGATTGCTGTGATTTGTCACAGTGATCACATGGTGCCAGGGTGGAACACAGCTGCTCGGTACTCCAATCGTTGATCCACTGTGTCCAGTAGAAACAGCAGTCACAGGATTGTAAAATACATGTAAATAAATAGGAGTGCACTGTATAAGTCCAGAATATACACTAGAGATGAAAATCTAATTTGTGCTTCAACATAAATGTGTAGTCATCACCATCACCACCTTTGAGTGAATTGGCCGCTCACCTCAAAGAAAGACCAACTGGGTCCAATCAAGCCCTGTAAAAAAAAAGGAAGATCCTCGGTAGCCAGGAACGCCATCTCCAATAGACACACACTTTCTTTAGGAAACTGATTTCTCCAGTAATACTCAGAATATATAAGAAAAAATCATTGTGCAGTACCATTTAAAACGATTTATTTAAACATAAGGATTGTGCACTCACACTTTCCACATCTTGTAAAATTGCAAGTGGTATAGCCAAAATGCGGGCTCCTCGCCTCCTCATTTCTAATTCCCATGCAGGAGACACTGGCAATGACGTCACCAGCTCCACCCCATGCGTTGCATCACTTGTCACATGACTTTTTCAAGTCACATGAAGTCACGTGACAAGTGATGCAACGCGTCGGGCGGAGCTGGTGACATCATTGTCAGTAAATATGGCCAGCTGCATATATACAGCGGCCAGACAGCTAAAAAAAAATGATGGCCACTAGGTAACAACCATGAGTTAGGAATTGCATATAATAAAGACGGCACTAAATGTTTTGCTTTGATTGTGTGAATGTGTGTCTCACGTTTTATACAAAGACAACAAAATGATAACTCTGAAATTATAGTCCCCCGAAAAGATATAGTTTGATTCCACAAAATTAATCCATACACATCCACTACTTAACGGTCTTGTAATCTACTTTTCAAGAAAATGTTTCTTTGTTGTGTTCCTGCCTCATTGTAATGTCCTCCGTGAGCTTTTGAAGCTCTTCTTTTCCCTTTCAGTTCTGTTTGTTTGGAAGGAGAAGTGCACGTTAGTTGCGGTTGTGTGTACTGCTCTACACTCTACACTCACACTACACATCCCAAAGTCCATAGTAGACATGTGCACACTGAAATATTTTGTTTCGGAATTTCGTTTTCGTCCGAAAAATACATTTATTTAGTTACTCCTGAAATTCGTTTTTATTTATTTTGTTTTGTTAAAAAAATGCATTCGTCCGAAAATCCAAATGAATTAAGGTCGAATCTGTCATTGAAGGCTTATGGTGTCTGTCGAATGTTCTAAGAAGATTAGACGAAGCAGCTAAACTGTACGACGCCGCAATCGTACATTTCCGTTCGAATGTTTCGCCTACAAGCTATAGTAGAATTCTAATGTTGTATGACACTAGTAATAATTATATTTATTAATTATTATTACTAGTCAACCAACATTCAAATTCTTCTATAGCCTATGGGCCGAGCATTTGACCGGAAATGTACGATTGCGGCGTCGTACAGTTTAGCTGCTCCGTCGAATCTTCTTAGAACATTCGACAGACGCCATAAGCCTTCAATGACAGATTCGACGTTTGTATGTTTTTCGCTGCTTCGTTGAATCTTCGTCATTCATGTCAAATTGTCTACCCCAACAATGTCTCTATAATGTCAAATCTTTTCTCTCTATGTAGAATAATCTTGGACTAATAGAGATAAAGGGGTTGTAAAGGTAAAAGTTTTTTCACCTTAATGCATTCTTTTTTTTTTGTTACCACTCAGATTTAATCACAACAAGAGACTTGCTCATGGTTTTATTCCTTAATGTCGTCTCTGCTTTGGATTCGCATCATTTGTGGTTCTCCGAGTTTTTTAAAATTATTTCTTTATTAGTTTTCGTATAAAACATAAGATATAATACAATCCCCTTCATATAATAACCTCGCCCCCGACCCCTAACCTCTTTCTTCTAACCTATCCACTTCTTCCTTTCTCCTTCTCTGTTTTATTATTATCTTATTGAATTATTCACCCATTATCTCTGCATAGCCCATTGTATACTTATAGGCTGTCCACACCTTCCACTTTTCTTCAAATGCCTCTAATGAGTCCCTGTCACTAGATCTTAAATATTCCATACTATGAATTTCGTCTAATTTATTACCGCATGCCTTCCGGTTAGGGCTATCCGGATCCTGCCAATATTTAGGAATTTGGCTCTTAGCTGCGCTTAATAATTGTGGGATTAAACTTTTAAGATATAATTTATTTGGCATCCGAATCCCATATAATAGGCATCCCCATGGATCGTCTGGAATTTCTATGTTAGTTATATCTCTGATGGTTCTCCTTATATCAGTCCAGTATTTTTGAATTTTTGGGCATGTCCACCATATGTGGGCCATTGTCCCAATTTCCTGGCACCCACGCCAACATAACTGTGATTTTTCTGTAGCATTCTATGCATTAAGGTGAAAAAACATCTGTGGATTAGCGCCCCCCCCCCCCCCAGCCACTTACCTGACCCCTCAAAAGTCCCCCGCCATGAATGCGCTTGCTTCTCGGGCAGGCTTCTCGGCTCATTCATTGGTTGATTAAAAGCAGTGCAGCCATTGGCTCACACTGCTGTCAATCACATCCAATGACGCGGCACGCGGGGGGCGGGCCGAGTGATACAGTGAGCGGCTATGGCCGCCGGCTGTATCACGGGAGCGCACCCGCAAGAACTTTCCACCATGCGAGCTCGCTCGCATGAAGGAGGAAAGTTCTTGTGGGGAGGAACAGATACAGCCGCCGAGGGACCCCAAAAGACCAGGTTCGGGGCCACTCTGTGCAAAACAAGCTGCACAGCGGAGGTAAGGTTAACATGTTTGTTAGTAAAAAAAAAAAAAAAAACGTGCCTTTAGTGTTCCTTTAAGGTTAGGCACATTCGACCACAGGTTCGATAGACACAGATTGTTATTGTCAGCGTCATGTCGAATCTCCTATCTATATCGAACTGTTGTAGCAACGAAAAGGAAAATAAAGCATTTTTTTATGTCGGATCTTTCAGATTTCGGATTCTGCGCATTCGTTTTTGTTTGTTAAAACGATAAGGAAAATACCCGAAATTCATACGAAAATGTTTTCGGACGAAAACGTATGCACATGTCTAGTCCATAGTCCATCCGGGGAGTGAGAAGGTAGCCACCCTCTAATGGGAAGTCATATACGTTATTTTGAGATTTGGAGGCTGAGAGCAATAGAAGGGACTTTTCTGAGTTAAGAATACATACTTGAATATAATATATATATTTTTAAATCAGAGTTTAATGTTTAATGTATCAAATGTAATAAACTCTCATATCATACATTCTATTTCAGAATCTAACGATAGCTGCTCAGCGGTGGACTGCGCTCCGGATAAGGAATGTAAAATTGTGGATGGAGTTCAGGGATGTCATTTTAAAAATTAATACTATGTACCTAAAGGGATCCAATCAAGAAATTTAGCAGGTAGGTTATTAAAAGAATATTGCAATTCATTAAATAGTTATAGGAGGGGTAAATACTGCGCTAATGTAAATAAATGAAAATATGTGCTAATGGAGCCAAGCTGCGACACAAAACATGTGATAATCATGTAAATAATATGTAAAGAGGGGAATAGTCGCGCTAAATAAAAAACGAAAGAATTTGTGATAACAAACAGTGCTGTTGAATCAATAATGGTGTGTCTTACACAAAGTAACCAATGGTGTAACCACAAAAATCATAAGCATACATTGAATACAGTGAAGGATAATGATGACATATATCTATGAAAAAGTCCACCAATAACCACAGTGCATTGAACCAGTGACTGGTGCTCAAGAAAATTGATAAAAAAAATGAAATAGATACCAAAACAAAATTGATCAAAACGTAAAAAAGTCCAATGTCTCCAAACAAAAATAATTCTTATATTATTAAGTAGATCCAACAATGCAGTATAACAAAAGGAGGGTGAACAGGGAGTTGAGGTTGATGGTATAGTTGAAGCTGACTGCCCACCAACACCCAGGGATAAATTCCTCCTCGTGAGACACACTACAGATAGTGAGGACCCTTACCAGATTGGATGGACCTCCTGGTAGTAGCGAGGTCTCAGAAGCCTGCAGATATAACCCTCTGTGGGGTCTTGAACTCGACAGGGTGGTCAGGATCTCCGAATTCCAGGCTCCTGACGCTCTCCTCACCGTCAAATGCTGGGTTACCATCCTGAGTATGACTGGAACGCTCTCACCAACAGAATGGTCTAAGCCTTCCCTCGGATCGAGGGACAGACGATGGCGGGATGAAGAAAAAAAGGGACCAGGATAGTGCATTTAAAACGCTGGGTGGTTTATTAGATAAAACAACATTAAGATAGCCGGCAAAAAAGGAAAAAAAAATTCAATTCGTACGCCCGTGCTTCCGGGGTCACATGTGGACGTGGTGATGTCAATTCGTAGCACCGCCCTGACATGTTTCGTCAGAGAATGAAGTTTTCAAAGGGCACTTTGAAAACGTCATTCTCTGACGAAACATGGCGGAGCCTCCTGTGCTCATCCAGAGTGGACTCCGAAATCCTTCTAGGACTGTCAGAGGATGAAGCTTGACAACTCTCCCTCCTTAGGTCTCCAGGTAAAATTTATTCAATCTATCACCATCATCCCTTAGAGAACTTAAAAAACAGGTATTTGTTGCCAATGGGATTTGATTTTCTGGCTTGAGTTGTCAAGAAAAATAAGCACACGTTGGATTCTAATACAACCTGGAGACCTAAGGAGTGAGAGTTGTCAAGCTTTATCCCCTGACATTCCTAGAAGGATTTCGGAGTCCACTCTGGATGAGCACAGGAGGATCCCGTGACCACAGCACAGATACTCTTGCCTCTGCCTGTTTGACTCACCACTAATCGGTGGATGAGTCCACGACTTACGGTAAGAGTACCTACCCCTTCCCGAGGTGGTGGAATCACATCCCTGTATTGGTGATAAGATCGGATATATGAGACACCTGGTGGTGCACCATCTTATATGACATTTGGAATATTGTCTGCTGCTTGATATCTAGTCTTTTGAACCTCTGGGGTCACCCCGATGGGATTTTTCTGTTATACAGTGCCATCAATTCATTTTGGACTCATTCCCTGTTTGATATTTTGCCTGTACAGGTTTTTGGATATACCAGGTTTTCTTTAACCTAGTGCCTTGCTCCCCTTGGGTTCATTCTCATCAGACTTTTTCTATGCTGTGTCACATAGATCACTTAATTTTCACTTCCTGATTGATTTATTATATGCATTTTATCTCCGGTTGTCATCATGTTCTGAATGACTTCCCTTGGATGTTTTTTGTATACTTTATATGCTATTGAATTTATCACTATATATATATATTTTTTTTAACATTTACACATGTTATATGCTTTTATGCTTTTGGGATAGACCTATTGTCCAGACACACCTGTCTCTCTGCACATTTCCTTGCACATTTCAGATCTTTATATTACTGGAGGAGTCACCAGCAGGAGGAAGGGGGTCCTGATTTCTCTATATAGATCTTTATATCACTAGAGGGATCACCAGTAGGAGGAAGGAGGTCCTGATTACTCTATATAGATCTTTATATCACTAGAGGGGTCACCAGCAGGAGGAAGAAGGTCCTGATTCCTCCATATAGATCTTTATTTCACTAGAGGGGTCACCAGCAGGAGGAAGGGGGTCCTGATTTCTCTATATAGATCTTTATATCACTAGAGGGGTTACCAGCAGGAGGAAGGAGGTCCTGATTTCTCTATATAGATCTTTATATCACTAGAGGGGTCACCAGCAGGAGGAAGAAGGTCCTGATTCCTCCATATAGATCTTTATTTCACTAGAGGGATCACCAGCAGGAGGAAGGAGGTCCTGATTCCTCTATATAGATCTTTATATCACTAGAGGGATCACCGGCAGGAGGAAGGAGGTCCTGATTCCTCTATTTAGATCTTTATATCACTAGAGGGGTCACCAGCAGGAGGAAGGAGGTCCTGATTCCTCTATATAGATCTTTATATGACTAGAGGGGTCACCAGTAGGAGGAAGGAGGTCCTGATTTCTCTATATAGATCTTTATATGACTAGAGGGGTCACCAGTAGGAGGAAGGAGGTCCTGATTTCTCTATATAGATCTTTATA
The DNA here is from genome assembly GCA_029206835.1 of Rana muscosa. Taxonomy (NCBI): domain Eukaryota; kingdom Metazoa; phylum Chordata; class Amphibia; order Anura; family Ranidae; genus Rana; species Rana muscosa. The sequence goes on from CM055127.1 coordinate 182,021,713, forward strand.
TGACTAGAGGGGTCACCAGCAGGAGGAAGAAGGTCCTGATTCCTCCATATAGATCTTTATTTCACTAGAGGGGTCACCAGCAGGAGGAAGGGGGTCCTGATTTCTCTATATAGATCTTTATATCACTAGAGGGGTCACCAGCAGGAGGAAGGAGGTCCTGATTTCTCTATATAGATCTTTATATCACTAGAGGGGTCACCAGCAGGAGGAAGAAGGTCCTGATTCCTCCATATAGATCTTTATTTCACTAGAGGGATCACCAGCAGGAGGAAGGAGGTCCTGATTCCTCTATATAGATCTTTATATCACTAGAGGGATCACCGGCAGGAGGAAGGAGGTCCTGATTCCTCTATTTAGATCTTTATATCGCTAGAGGGATCACCAGCAGGAGGAAGGAGATCCTGATTCCTCTAAATAGATCTTTATATCACTAGAGGGATCATTAGCAGGAGGAAAGAGGTCCTATTTCCTCTATGTTGATCTTTAGTTTTTACTAGAAGGTTCCACAGGAGAAGGGAGGAGATCCTAAGTTGTACAGTACAATTCTGGTATGTATTGTATATTACTGCACAATCACAATGCCTTAAGGCAGTGTTTCTCAACTCCAGTCCTCAAGGCGCACCAACAGGTCATGTTTTTGGGATTTCCTGCAGATAAAACAGCTGTGATAATTACTAAGGCAGTGAAACTGCTCAAATCACCTGTGAAAATCAATGGAAATCCCAAAAACATGACCTGTTGGTGCGCCTTGAGGACTGGAGTTGAGAAACGCTGCCTTAAGGAACATTTGCCTTAGTTTTGCAGTGAGGTATGTTAAAGAGTTTTTTATTTTTTTCTGTTTAGATACCCATTAATTCATGCTTGAAGTAGTAAGAGGGGTCAGTCCCCTAGTGGTAGTGCCCTGTTGTAAGGGGGTACAGTGATGTACCTTAATTGACCAATGGGGAAGTGTTAGAGAACTGATGTAGTTTCCCATTGTCATTGTTAGATGTCCCCACTGCCCTTGGGAATAGCCCTGGTATTAGGAGTCTGCCTGGAGTTGCGAGGAAAACCTGCCCCTGTCAGCCAGGGAAGATCCTGGGTAGGGTATAAGTACAGTAGGTAAGCAAAACTGATAGTTACATTCACAGTTGCCCCTGTGGGACCCGGACCCTAGATAATTTGAATTTCCTGAAGGGAATAAGCTCTCTCAAGTTCTTAAAAAAAAGATTCAGCGAGTGCACTGATGTTTTCACCTGCTCAGGTGACAAGATTTGATAACTGCCAACCCTGCTGTGCAATCTGAGCATTACAAAGGGTGCCATACTGTGGTAAGCAGTGCACACTTGGCTTGTTTGTCTTACATATGCAACATTCATTATAAAAATTTTAAATACAGTACATTGCTTGCCAGAATATGGTGCCTGCCCTATGAACAGTAAGGCTGGGAGCTATCACTGCCTGCCATTGGCAATGTAGCATTTTGGGATGTGCAGTTGACCACACTGGAATAAAGGAATGATTTACATAGCTCCACCCACTATCCTGAAATGATGAATAGACCCCAATAATTAGTGAATATGCAATTGAAATGTGAAGGAATCTTCTGTTTTAACCCCTTGCAGTACAGCGCTGGAGTCCCTTTAACTGGGTCTTTATGTCTGGGGGCAGGAAGGACTTCCCAATCGTACATTAGTCAGCCTGTCATAGTAGTCACATGATTGAGATCCAGTCTTGCCAGGTCCTGATCATTACAACAGACTGGGAGCTGTCTTTGACAGCTTGATCACTGTGCTGGGAGCACACAATGAACTGCTTCCACCCATGGATACATATGTGCAGCATATGGGAGTTAAAGTCCACCCTCTTTGATGCTACATATACATTACATGGACGGCAAGAGGCTAAGGAGTCTCTACAGTCCTGATGTTAAACCTACTCTTCGAGCATGCATCCCTTTGGTATGTGATGTGTGGCCCTCAGACCAAAGCAGTTTTGTCAATATTTCTATCGCAAACACGTTCCTGGCAAATATGGCTCTTAAAATGGTGGGTGCTGTAGCGATTACCAGTTGGGTCCTGGAAACATCAAGCATGTGTACATATTCGCCAGCACACCATGGATCAACAACTTCCGTCCAAAGGTCTATTTTATTGAGAGAGATTACATCACAGAGATAAGTGCAAAGTTTCGAAGCCACGCAGGGCCCCTTTGTCAGGCATGTGATCACATGCCTGACGAAGGGACCCTACGCGGCTCCGAAACATTGCACTTATCCCTGTGATGTGATCTCTCTCAATAAAATAAACCTTTGGACGGAACTTGTTGATTCATGGTGTGCTGGCGAATATGTACACTCAGACCAAAGCAGTCTGTAGTGGGAACATTGTTTAGGGTAATAGCATTGATCTTTACTAGACTCATGTTATATTTTCCCAATTACATTTTGCCTTCTAGGGCATATCTCCAGCCAAAAATGTATCCTGCCCACACTCTCTGATCTCCTTTATTAGGTCTGCAGTTTATGACAACTCTCTCAAGCATTTCATATATTGAACATTATTTCTGGCCCTTTGGTGATGTCAGAGGCCAGATTTGAATCCCCCCTATAGCTCATAAGTTGACAACCACTGGTCTACAGTGGTCTGCAGTGTAAATGATAAGGTGACCTTTTGCACTTGAAACTTTACATTTCTCCACATACTAACCTGAATTGGGTGACTGTCATCTCATGTTGATGGGTCCTTCATACGTATGGTAAAACCATAATAAACATTTGTTTCTGTCTTCCAGGCACTGCTGAACCAACAAGAAAACTTTTCGTGTTTGCTTTTGTTTTCCTGCTGCTTTACACTTCTTCCATTTTGTAGCATTATATATGTGTATAATGATGGAACATTTAGAGAGTAGTGTAACCGGGCTCCGGCATATCCCCAGGCGGCATTCTTTGTGACGAAACACGTAGGGTGCAGCCTATGACTGTGACGTCATCACATGATTCATCCCTGATTGGGAGCATGGAGGGAAGCCGCGATAACTTTTAATCATTTGGATTCTATAACATGCAAATTTTATCTGGATTCTTGTAAGTGCATTCATTTTATAATTAAATCATTTTTTACATACTGCACTATGGAAGTGTTTTTCTGTTTTTATCTCTGAGTTCTGTTGGAGCAGTGTGAGCGGAGAGAGCCATATATGGTTTGAGGGAGACCTTATTTCCTCGTGCCCAGTTTGACCACCCGTAGTTCAGTGGTCATCTGGTAAGCAGTTTGTATTAACTCACATTGGGTGTGGAGCAGGATCTTCTTTGATTCCCTATATTTGATTCAAATAATACTATCTTCCCTTCACTTGCTGTATCTGTAACATAGAACACGGAGGATGACTTTTTTTATTCATCTGCTTCTATGGAAATTCAGTTACAGTTCATATATTTTTTTATAGCATGATTTTGTACTTATCGCTCTGACAGTGTAATTTATGTTCATTCTTTCATTTACCATATATACTCGAGTATAAGCCTACCCGAATATAAGCCGACACAAATCTGGGAAAATATTGACTCGAGTATAAGCCTAGGATGGGAATTGCAGCAGCTACTGTAAGTGGAAAAATGGGTCAACAATGCCCATTTGCAGCCTCACTGTGCCCATTTGCAGCCTCACTGTGCCCATCTGCAGCCTCACTGTGCCCATCTGCAGCTTCACTGTGCCCATCTGCAGCGTCACTGTGCCCATTTGCAGCATCATTGTTCCCATTTGCAGCCTCGCTGTGCCCATTTTCAGCCTCACTGTGTCCATCTGCAGCTTCACTGTGCCCATTCGCAGCCTCACTGTGCCTCACTGTGTCCATTTGCAGCCTCACTGTGCCCTCACTCATTTACCTTTGATCTTCCGCTGTGTCATTCTGCAGTCAGCGCCCATCCATTGTAACAAAAGCCCCGCCTCCTCGTCCGTGATAGGCGGAACACTGAACATTGATCCCAGCATTGCATCAGTGTTCCGTCTATCACAGACAAGGAGGAGGTGGGGCTTTGTTACAATGGACGGTAGCCGACTGCAGCATGACACAGGGATGCTCAATCACGGACAAGGAGGAGGCGGGGCTTTGTTACAATGGACAGCCGCCGACTGCAGCATGACACAGGGATACTCGAGAATAAGCCGAGGGGGCTTTTTCAGCATCAAAAAATTGCTGAAAAGGTTGGCTTATACTCGAGTACATACAGTAATTTTTGTTTGTGATTATCAATTTTTAAATCATGAATTGATCCAATATTTTTCCTTTAGCACTGTACTGTTGTATATGATAACTATACATATGAGTACTGCTCTTGAAGAAGGGGGTACACCCCGAAAGCTTGTCCATAAAAAAAATGTGTGTTAGTGAGAAAAAAAAAAAGGATCACAGACAGTACTCAATTGTTACTGTCACAAGTGCACTAATATGACTACAATCACCTCATACACATAGCAACAATGTTGTTTATATCAGCAAACCATCATCTTCAAAGGCAACATATGGCCTGATCCTACAGCCAGAAGCTGCACCGGGCAAGTACCTAAAGCATCTACTGTACAAAGCTTTATTGTCCGACATAGATAGAGAAATCAGAACAAGTTAATAAAAAGAAAAGGAAGTGTAAATGTCTACAGCTGTGTTGACTTATGAACATGTCCAAAATGTGACCTTTGTTACAGGTGTTATATAAAAGTGAATTGGGTATGTGGCATCTAAAGCCCTTTGAATAGAGATATAATAATTGGAAATCATGTTGCAGAGACATTGTTGTCATTTTTATGCCATCTTATTTCTTTTTTTAAATAAATATATATGCATACTATATTGCCAAAAGTATTGGGACACCTGCCTTTGCACGCACGTGGACTTTAATGGCATCTCAGTCTTAGCCATAGGGTTCAATATTGAGTTGGCCCACCCTTTGCAGCTATAACAGCTTCAACTCTTCTGGGAAGGCTGGCCACAAGGTTTAGGAACTCCGAAACGGTTTCAGCACCTGCTGACAGCGTTAGAAAGATATTGCATGGACAGCGATGCCCTACCCTACTCCCTTTCTAAAAAACTCGCTCTTGGTGGCCCCACTGGATGACTTCACGCTACAGTACCTTGCATCCGTAAATGAGAGGCTGATCTTGATAGGACCTTCCTGTCTGACCAGGTTCGAAGGATTATCCAATTCACTCTGAAATCATCTGCATGCACCAACATCCAAGAGAGCAACTTGAAGATGCTTACAAGATGGTATCACACAACTTCAGTTGGTGGCCCCATCAGATGACTTTTCGCTACATTGCATCCACAAATGGGAGGCTGGTCTTGATAAGACCTTCCCATCTGACCAGGTTTGAAGGATTATCCAATTTAGCTCTGAAGTAATCTCAAGAGAGCAACTTCAATTTGCTTACTAGATGGTATAGCACACCTTCAGTTGTGCCGATATTCCCCTGAAGCTTTGGATTTTTGTTGGAGATTCCGAGAGGCACGGGGGACGTCCTTCTATACTTTCTGGTCATTTCTGAGATTGGAACATTTCTGGAGGAAGGTGTGAAGAATTGGCCAAAAGTTTACAGACTATGTGGTTCCAGAGGACCCTCTCTCCTTTCTTCTCCATTGCTTGGATATCCCTGTTAAAGTTTATAAGAAGTCGGTCCTTTGTTACTTACTTACTGCTGGCAAAGCCTGCATTGAACTATGATGGAGAGACCCGAACCCTCCTCCTATCTAGCTATGACTTCATAAAGTGGAGGATGTCAACAGGATGGAGGACCTGATGCTGACTGCTCAATATAGATGAGAACGGTACTAAAAAACATGGCTCCACTGGAACATGTTTGTATACTCTGATGAGGGCATGGCCTTAATGGATGACTGTTCTGGGGTGTGACTGCTCCTAGACCCACAACTGGCTCTGGATACACCGGCCTAGCAACTTCCCTTCTTCCACCACCCCCCTTTTTTTTGTCTTCTTAGTTCACACTTTTCCTCCATGTCCCTGACCCTTTCCTATTTAGGGTTGAAAATATATTTATTGGTATTTTAACAGACAATACAAGGAACAACGTCTAAAGTTACAGTCTGGTGACAATCGCAAGCGAATAAGTGTGGTGAGTCAGCCCAATGGCTATCTCCACTAGCTTAACTCCTATCGTCATACAGTATATTATTAGCATCTACGACTGTCACTTGGAGTAAAGAGTAATTCCAGGTAGGAGAGCCCTGTTGCTCATAATAAAATTGTAAAAAAAAAATTTGAGAAATTAAAAAAAATAAAAGGGGAAGAAAAAAAAAAGAGGGGAGGAGGACGACCCAAAGATGGGCGTGAATGGAAAAATAAAGGGAAATAGGAAGGAAGAAGAAACAGGGGAAGAATAGAAGAAAGATAGTTGAAGAAGAGCGTAAGAGCTGCTGTGGAGACATTCGTAGGAAGGAGTTACCAGAGGACAGCGAGGGGGGGGGGGGCGTAAGTACCCTTTCCTATTTAATATAAACTCTCTATTTAATATAAAATGTTGTGTCCCACCCGCATCTAGCCCTACATCAGCATATGTTCTGTTCGTTTTGCATTATCATTTCTTGTATGGGGGTACTTTTACCTTTCTGCCTATGCATCTTCTGTAATGTCATCTTGCCGTTGAACATGTTTAGATGTGGTATGTTGGACACTATCCTGGTAAATAAAGAATTTGAAAAAAAAAAATATTTGTCAAAAACACAAAAAAAATCAATTTTAATTTGAATTAATGCAAGGGTGTCAGATCAGTTTGAGACCTAAAATTAAAAAGGCAAAACATACTCCCTATACATGGTTTTGTAATTCAGGCTGAAGTTTTCCTAAATAAAAATGGCAGCAAAGAATGGCCGATTTTGAAGCGTGAGGGTCCAAAAATGATTTATTGAATTTTTTATCAATAAAAAAACATCCATCCCATATACCAACACCAACACCAACATATATGAACAAAAAAAATTATGAAGTAGATTGAAGTGTAAAGAAGGAGGTGTTCACATGATCAAACAATGTTTAGACAAGAAAAAATGTCCATCACACAGAAATACAAATTTGCAAAGCAATTGAAATGGTAAGTGTTAACGATGAATTAACAAAAGGATGTGCAAAGATGAGCAAACTTATTCGGCTATTAAGCAGCGTTCAAAGAAATAAATGTGCCTGTACTGTAAAGCAGTGACAAAAATCAAACTGGCCCTTATATAACATTGGATGGAATGAAAAACAATGCATGCAAATGTAGCACTTTGCTCCACATGAAGTATTTTATTTTTCTTCTTTTTCTCCTCTGGGACACCTCTTCAACTTCCCTGAAACAGAGAGCATATACACGGAAATTAAAAAGAATCAAAGATTCAAAAAATTTATTTTTGATCTACATATGTAAAAAAAAAAAGTTGTTCATATTTTTTTTTTTTTTTTTGCAAATCATTTCGGGTGATTTATTTTTATTATTATTATGGTTGCTGCTGCTCCGAATGTCGGGTGCAACTGCAGACCTGCTTCGTAATTTGGAATAATTGCTTACACACTTCTGCAAAAGCTTTGATAAATTCCAGCAGGCCCAAGTGCAGAGCCTCCGTGGTTGTGGTGTATGCACCTAGTGAGTGCATGTATGGCTTTAGTAAATCGCAGACATGTGCAATCTGTTTCGTTCCGAATTCATTTGTCGACAAAATTCTACAATTTCATTATTTTGGAAATATTAAAATTAACAAAAACCTGTTTAACAAATCTTTTCCGAAAATTTGGAAATTTTAAATCCGAAAATCTGAAAATTTGGAAATTCTACATTTGGAAATTTGAAAATTTGAAAATTCGAAAATTTGCAAATCCAAAAATAAGAATGGAAATCTGAAAATTCAAAAGAATGAAAATCCGAAAATTCTAAAATTAGAAAATTCTAAATATTCACTAACTAATTAATAATAACTATTACTAAGTATTAAATTAAACTGTCTGGTAAGCCTTCATTCTTCACCTTGGTGGCGGGATCTTTACTAAGTGTTGGAGCATTTTGCCTATGATTTTCATTGGATACCTGCACTCTGTAGAACTCTTATCATCTTTAAATAGAGAAGATTTCATATATTTTTCACTGACACATATGAACTTTAAATTGTTTATTTGTAGTATTCACTCATGTTTTTGATACTTTTTCAATTTTTTTTCACTGTATAGCCTTACACAGTTTTGCTCATCCAGCGCTACACCTTTTTGTATATTTATATTTGTTGTACCTTATATCAAGGTTTTTTTTGGTGTTTAGCAGCAGGTTTTCCTTTAGGGATTTATTCATTTATTGCACTTTAATAAACCTCACCTAGCGCAAATTTTTCTTTTATAACTACATTAAATTATAGGTATTGGAATTTCCATTCCAATTTGGCTGTTAGTGAAGGTAACTAATAAGAATTTATCCGAAGTTACAAATTATCCGAAATACTGAATGTCGCATCTAAACAAATTGAACATAATAAATTAATAATAATAAATAATAAAAATGTTTTATTATTAGTATTATTTATCATTATTAATTTGTTATGTTCCATTCGTTTAGATGCAGCATTTGTTATTTCCGGTAATTCGTAACTCCGGATAAATTTGTATTTGTTACGTTCACTAACACCCAAATTTGAAAGGAAATTTATTTACCTATAATTTAATAGTCAGTTATTATTAGTTAGTTGGTTATTATTTCGGATTTTTTTCATTTTCAGATTTTTTCATTTTCAGATTTCCGAATTTCGATCATAATGAATGACCCCAAAAACAAAAAACAAACAAATAAAAAAAAAAATGAAAACAATTTTTTTTCCGGCAGTGCACATGTCTAGTAAATTGACCCCACTATGATGTTTATAAGGGTCCTTTCATACGAGCGGTCCGATCAGGTCACTCTGTCAGTTTTTCAGGCAGACCTGATCAGTCCTTGCAGTTTCCTCTAGGTGAATGTCAGCGCATACCCGTCGCCATCCTGTCCGATCCTGCCTGCAAAATCCAGACGGATGATGGTCCTATTTTCCATCCGTCTGGTTGAACGTATCGGATAAGGTGGGATGGAAATGGACAGATGGTCTGTTTCCATCCAATTTTCCCATAGAGGAGAGTAGGACTGTGTTCATGTCTGCTCTGCACAGTGAGCGGAGGCGGACCTGTCATCCACCTGCTCAGTGGGGATCAGCGGAGTGATCCCTCGCTGACCAATGGGTCAACTTCACTGGGTGTAAGACTGAGCGGACCTGATGGGGAACGTGAGAAGGGGCGGGTCTATTCATTTATTACACCGCGGAGGAAGTTCACCATCAGGTCCGCTCAGCCAATTACGTAGGCGGGGTCTGACATACGAGGGGGCGGGGGCACCCGTCAGAACATAGGGGTAAGCCCCAGTTTTCCCCGCTTGCCGGGGAATAGCCAATGACGTAGGCGGGACTTTTTTTCCTTCAGAAATTACACTTTGTGCAGGGACAGTTCTAAGCACAGGAAACAAGCGCAACTTTACAGGCATACTATACACACCCCACTAGGTACGTAATTTAAAGGAATATTTCACTTTTATTGTTTCACTTTAAGCATTAATAAAATCACTGCTCCCGAAAAAACGTCAGTTTTTAAAACTTTTTTTTGTATTGATACATGTCCCCTGGGGCAGGACCTTTTTATGACAATAACTTGCATATAAGCCTTTAAAATTAGCACTTTAGATTTCTCCCATAGACTTTTACAGGGTGTTCCGCGGCTTTTCGAATTTGCCGCGAACACCCCAAATTGTTCGCTGTTCGGCAAACGTGCGAACAGGCAATGTTCAAGTCAAACATGAGTTTGACTCTAACTCGAAGCTCATCCCTACTCCTGGAATGTATTATGCTTGTAATCCAAGGTTCCTCTGTAATATACCTTTAGGATTCTAGAGTCCATGGTTCCCTAAAAGCTGTTTGACAGCTTAGTACCTGTGAAATAGGGAAAATGTGACTATGAGATGCCAGATGAATGCCACTGAGAACCACAAGAGCAAATGGCCCCAAAGGATTCACCCAACAAATTTCATAGTTACCGTATGAATAAACACCTTAGAAAAGGGTTGCTTTGAATTAAAAACGTCATGATTTTATAACCTACCTTCTACATTCCCCGGTTGCATCCCATCAGTAGTGTTTGATGAATCTCTACAGTAACAGCCATGAACACCGTCCACGATTCCACATTCCTCACCAGGAGCGCAATCCAATCCTGAGCAGCTATGATTCGATTCTGAAAGAGAAGGAACACATAGAAGGTGTAACCATTTATGAATCTATAATATTTTATTAATGAAGACAACATTCTAAATTACTTTTTTGTGTCAGTACTTACCTGTGCAATAGGCAGAGTAGCAGATTGGTGCTCTCTGTAGCTTATACACATAAAATCCTTCTGGGCACATTTTTACAGAAATATTATTCGGTATTGTACAGCATCCGGCATACCAGTTGGTACAAGCTGTCCGATTAACAATGCCGTTACTGAGTGTAGGGTGGGAGCCGTTCATCCAAATAGGGAAATCAGCCCCACAGCTGTCTATTGGTATGCAGTGCTCAGGGATTTGCTGATCATATTCTCCTTTAAACCGATACCAGCCACATAGTTCATAGTCACAATTATACCAGTCATTCTGATAATCACTAGAATTATATATATTAGAAGTGCTGCGCCAGGGCTCATTAAGTACGGTGTGGTTGGAGCAAGGGTCAACACAGGAATATGATCCAGTGTACTTCATGCAGTCTTCCCCATAGCCACACGGTGTTCCTTGTTGGCATTCATTGACCTCACAGTGTTTTCCATCCCCGTAATATCCATAGGGACAAATACAGGTGTAAGATCCATAATAATGGTTTTTACATATAGCTACTGGATCACAGTCATTAAGAGAGCTGTCCGCACACTCGTCAATGTCTACACAGCCAAATTCTGATATAAATTTGTATCCTCTAGAACAATTACAGGTGTAAGATCCGATAGTGTTCACGCAGGAACCACCACTATAATAATCACAATTGTTGGTGTAATCGTCCTGACATTCATCTATATCGTTACAAGTTTTTCCATCTCCAGCAAATCCCACTTTACATGTGCACTCCCCGTATCCTCCAAACTCCAAACACGTGGCATTCGGGTGGCAGTCAGAATCCAAAAAATTCCCTAAAAAAAGAAAAGAAAGAAAAATGTTTTCTCTTGGATGGGGTGGTGGGTTTTCTATATAACAGAAACATAAGCTGGAGTTACGTCTGGAAAACCATATTTTTATGGGTTGGATGCCAAAAAGGACTTTTTTTTTTGAGATGCTATCCATTCTGTGCAAATCCTTGTCAACTCTTGGCATTTCACCTAACCGCCCCTCTGGCCCACCTGCCTTGTGAGCTAAACACTAGGAAATTATCTTTCCTGTAGCTGTTGCAAAGGTGTCTGACCACAGGTCTGGTGTGTTGAATTTCTTCACCAAGTTCCTCATTCACTCCCTCGTTATCGCTCTCCTTGACTATTGCAACTCCCTTCTCATTGGCCTGCCTCTCCATAGGCTATCCCCTCTTCAGTCTATCATGAATTCTGCTGCCAGACTTATCCAACTTATCAACCGCTCAGTGTCTGCCAACCCTCTCCTCTAATCCCTACACTGGCTCCCAATCTCTCGCGAATTAAATTCAAAATACTAACCACAACATACAAAGCCATTCTCAACTCTGCCCCGAGCTACATCACCAATCTTGTCTCCAAATATATCCCAAACCGTCCTCTCCGCTCTTCTCAAGACCTCCTACTCTCAAGCTCTCTCGTCTGCTCCTCCTATGCTCATCTCCAGGATTTCTCCAGAGCCTCTCCCATCCTCTGGAACTTGCTACCTCAACCTGTCCAGCTATCCCCTACTATTGCTACCTTCAGGCAATCCCTGAAAACTCCTCTCTTCAGGGAAGCCTATCACGTCTCCAACTAATCTTTTACCACTTCCATCAGCTCATTCCCCACAGTTACAACCTTTTGTACCACTTATTGTAAGCTCTTTTGAGCAGGGCCCTCTTAATCCTCTTGTATTTTATTGTATTATAACTGTATTGTCTCTCTTTTATATTGTAAAGTGCTGCATAAACTGTTGGGCTATATAAATCCTGTATAACAATAATAATAATAACTTGAAGTGCCATATATAAACAAATGGAATGTAACGAGTACTGCTTGAACCTTAAAGAAGGGAACATCCCCTGAAAGCTTGTCTTGAAAAATTGTATGTTAGTGCAAATAAAAAAAGTATCACGGACAGTACTTAATTTTCTCTTGGGTTTAAAATATCCATAGCGGAAGATGTGGTATCACAGTAGACATGTGCAATTTGTTTCATTCCAAATTAGTTTTTTAATGAATTTCGACAAATTCGAAAACCCATAAATTTGAATATTCGAAAATTTGTAGATTCATAAATTTGTAAAATTTGAATATTCAAAAATTTGTAAATTTGAATATTCAAAAATTTGTAAATTTGAATATTCGAAAGCTCGTAAGTTCATAAATTCCTAAATTCAAATATTCTAAAATTCAGAAATTTGAAAATGTGAAAATTTGTCAGTTTGAATATTCGAATATTCGAAAATCCGAAAATTCGAAAATACGAAAACCCAAACGTCCGAAAATTCTAAAGAACGAATATCCGAAATTAAGAACGAAAATACGAAAATTTGAAAACCCAAAAAATTTTAAAATCTGAAATAATAACTAACTAATTATAACTTAACTATTACTAAATATTAAATTATAGATATTGGAATTTCCTTTTCAAATTTGGCTGTTAGTGAAGGTAATGAATACAAATTTATCCAAAGTTACAAATTATCCAAAATAATGAATGCCACATCTAAATGAATGTAACATAACAAATTAATAATAATAAATAACAACAATAGTAATAATAAAAACCTTTTTATTATTATTATTATTCATTTGTTTTGTTCCATTTGTTTAGTTATCGGCATTTGTTATTTCGGATAATTTGTAACTTTGGATACATTCGTATTCGTATTCGTTACGTTCTCTAACAGCCAAATTTGAAAGTAAATTCCAATACCTATAATTTAATAGTTAGTTTTTGTTAGTTATGCCGCGTACACACGGCCGTTTTTAAAATCATTGAAAAAAACAAAGTTTTTCTCGACGTGATTCTTCTCAAGCATGCCTTGCCTACACACTATCGTGAAAAAAAATGCTCGAGCAAAGCGCGGTGACGTACAACACGTAGGACAGCACTATAAAGGGGATATTCCATTCGGATGGCGCCACCCTTTGGGCTGCTTTTGCTGATCCTCGTGTTAGTAAAGTTTGGTGAGAGCCGATTCGCGCTTCTCAGTCCGTTACAGCGTGACGAATGTGCTATCTACATTACGAACGCGAGTTTTACCAGAACGAGCGCTCCCGTCTCATACTTGATTCTGATGCGTGTTTTTTTTTTTCCCCTCGTAAAAGCATACACACTATCGTTTTCCCCACGTTAAAAAGAACGATGTGAAAAACGACATGAAAAAATAGAGCAGGTTCTAATTTTTTGGAGGCCATTTTTCATGTCGTTAAAAATGCTCTGGAGCCTACACACGATCGTTTTTTAATGACCAATTCAAAAAATTGCATTTTTCTCGTCATGAAAAACGGTCGTGTGTACGCGGCATACGTTAGTTATTATTTAAAATTTTCGGATTTTCTTATTTCCGGATTCTCAAATTTTTGAATACTGAATTTCTGAATTTACGAATGACCCGAAAAATAAAAAAATATAAATAAAAAAAACAATGAAACTAAAACAAACACATTTTTTGTCAGTGCACATGTCTAAATCACAGTTACATGCTCAAAGCAAGGTCCATAAAGACATGGATGAGTGAGTTTGGGGTGGAGGAACTTGACTGGCCTGCACAGAGTCCTGACCTCAACCCGATAGAACACCTTTGGGATGAACTAGCATGGAGACTGTAGGCCAGGCCTTCTCGTCCAACTGACCTATGGCGGTAATAAATCTTTTGACTTTCGCTGCCCAGGAATACAGACACAGGGGTCACAAATACAGGTGAAAACTTTTGCACAGGCTTCGCTAACAGACAAATAGCCTGATTTGAGTCCACAATTGTCACTCATTTGTCCCTCAGTGAATTTCTAAGACAATCAGGGTATAAAGGAAACATCCAAACCCCAAAAAATATAAATCGAGACTGATACGTATAGCAGTAAGATAAAAGAAATGCAATCTATACATATAAGGAAATCAAAATCCCATCATGTGTCAGGCTTACCTAATTTGTCCAACCCTGCAAAAAAATGTAAAATAAGAACATTAGATTTCATTCCTCTTGCAATTAGCAAATCCTCATTCTGTATGAGGAGGAAACATTTTGTGATCAGTATTATACAATTCTAATTGACATTCTGCAGACAAAACATTTCTGACACTGTCCCTGGTGCTGTACTGTGTGTGGTTAGCATTGCATCCATTCTGGACTGACTGCCTCATATACAACCTCTTATATAGAACGTTGGTATATTCAATCTATGAGGAACAGAATAGAATATAGATCCATTGGTGTGGAAGTTGATGACTCTGAATGGAATATTAACATTGGTGGCATATCTCTAGCCTGGGCTGCTGATAGGCGGGTACAGGCAGTCATCCCATACTGGGCCTCTTTGGATCAGCAGGGGGTCTCAGCAGAGGGCTGCCTGTGGCTCTCCCCTCTCCTCAAAGTTAGTTTGTCCCCTGGGGCTCAAAATACCTCTTTGGGCAGCTGGAGTAGATGTACCCGGGGTCGGGGTGTGGCTGCCTCCCCCACTCTTCCCACAGATGGCGGCTTTAGGATTCCACAGGTGAAGCAGAGATAGCAGCCCTGAAAGTCTTCCATTTCCAGCCATGTGGTTAGTGACTGACTGTCCCGCCACCGCATACTACTTACTGAACTCCCTGCCACTTCGTACTGCTCAATGACCACCCTGCTACTACATACTGCTCACTGATCACCCTGTCACTTTGTACTGCTCACTGACCACCCTGTCACTTTGCACTGCTCACTGACCACCCTGTCACTTTGCACTGCTCACTGACCACCCTGCCACTTTGCACTGCTCACTGACCACCCTGTCACTTTGCACTGCTCACTGACCACCCTGTCACTTTGCACTGCTCACTGACCACCCTGTCACGTTGTACTGCTCACTGACCACCCTGTCACTTCTTTTTTTGTCTCAAAAACTTTTTTATTTAGAAAATTGTTCTCATAATACATACAATTAGTGCATTTTATCCGGTGAAACATTACATATAAAAAAACATGTCTAGTCATAAATCCATATAATATTTTGTGTCAGTCATCGTGTACATGCAACTATATCATGCAACTATATCCCTTTTTCTCTCTTTCCATCTCCCCCCTAACCCCGAAACTACATCCATCACACCTATACCTCCTTATATCTGATCACCACAAGTCATTTATTCCACCACCGATGTTCTCTCCTATCTAGATGTTCAACCTTTACTCATTCAGGCCGTTTTTTCCTCTCCTATCCACCCTCCCCCGCTGCAGCCCCCAAGGGTCTCTACATCTGGAGTCTTTCCACTACCAGTTGAGGTGGCGCAAGGTCAGCATCCCCCAGAAATGGTTGCCATATGGTGTCAAATTTACCCACTTCTCTCATATGGCTGTATGTCAATCGCTCTCTAAGAAGCAGGGAATTTACATAGGAGATTCACTGCTTCCCCATGGGTACCGCTGGTGCCATCCAGTATTTTGCCATGAGTTTTCTGGCTAGATACATCAGTCTAGTTAAAATATAGTACATTCCTCTTGGGAACATTTCTGCATCAATGGCACCAAGCAAGTACACTAAAGGGTTTAGAGGGACAGGTACCTGGGCTAGTCTAGTAATGCACTGGGAGACTTCCTCCCAGTACCTATGGAGTTTTGGACATTTCCAAATTAGATGTATAAAGTCCCCCTTATGTACTTTACATTTTGGACACAGGGGGGAATCTCTTCCTCCCCACCTATATAACTGCACTGATGTTCTCTATGCCCTATGCAGAATAAATAATTGTGACAATCTATGGGATGCAGATACCGATACCACAGGAATAGATTCAAGGGCCATTTCCCACTGGTTCCCAACTATATCCCCTATATCTTCCACCCATTTGCTTCAGCATCTCAGAGAAGCATGGTCCTGGACCGAGGACAGCAATTCCATGTAGATTTTTGATATTAGTCCTCTCCAAATGTCCACCCCAAGGACTTCCCTCAGCAGAGGTGATGATAACACTGTCAAAGAGTGTGTTATTTGTTGTGCCTGCAGAGCGTGACGAAGCTGAGGATATTGATAAAAGCCCCTGGGATTTAACTGGAATTCCAAACACAGCTGTTCATATGTCTTCAACGCCTTCCCCTCAAATAGCTGTGCAAAAAAAAAAAAAAACAGATCCCCCTCTCTTTCCAGGGTGTGAAGCCCTGTAATTCCTGTACCTCTGGGTATCTCTGATTATGCCATATCGGGGTAAAGGGCAACAAACCCGATATCCTCAGAGCTTTCCGGATCTCCCCCCATACCCTTTTGAGGAGGACACATATAGGTGCCGAACCTGGTATACTTGGCAGGTCCATCTCCATATGGGAGGCCGCCTCTAGTGCGGGAGCAGGCATAGTCACCAGTTTACATATAGGGTCCTCACTCCATTCCCGCCCCCACCCTGCCATCTGCTGAAACTGCGAGGCCAAAAAGTACATTTTGGGATGGGGTACTGCCAGTCCTCCTCTATCCTTTCCATACTGCAGGGTGGCTAAACTGATCCTGGCTGCCTTTTTTTTCCATATTAATTCCCTCATTAGTGTATCAATCTGTTTAAACCATTTATTTGAGATCCATATAGGGGAATTGTGAAAAACATATAATAGCTGCGGAGCCCATACCATTTTATTAAATTTGCCCGTCCCACTACTGACAGTGGAAGCTTACACCAGCTATTACATTTCACTTTCACTTTCTGTCTAACCAGCAATGGATCCAGATTCAGTGAAGATACTCAGCCGGGTCCGGGGATACCACCACTCCCAGGTATTTAAAGCTATTAGCTATAACTATTTGTTCTGCCCCCTCTGGCAACTGTTCCATTAACTGGTCTATGGGCATTAAGGTTGATTTTGACCAATTAATGGTAAAACCTGAGAAGCCTCCAAAGTCCCCTATTATCCCCATCACTGCTCGCAACGAGGTGGCTGAGTCGCCTAGATATATAAGCACATCATCCGCATATAAGAATATTTTTTCTTCCCTCTGGCCCCAACGGAACCCTACCACTTCCGAGGCATTACGGAACAAGATGGCCAGAGGCTCTACGGCCAGGGCGAACAGCAGTGGGGACAATGGGCACCCCTGGCGGGTACCTCTATATAGCTCAAATGGAGAGGAAAGATTATTATTAATATAAAGTCTGGCTCTGGGTGTAGAATAAAGCACCTTTACCTACGCTATAAATTTATTCCCCAGTCCAAACTTTGCCAGGATTTCCAAGAGGTAGGGCCAATCCACACTATTGAATGCCTTTGCCGCGTCCAGTGACAGAATGGCCCTACCCCCCGGATTATCCACCGGCACCTGTAAATTCATATATAATCACCTAATGTTGTCGGCCGTGGAACGGGTAGGTATGAAGCCAGACTGGTCATGGTGGACCTGCCTGACAATTACCTGGGATAGCCTCTTAGCCAAGACTCTAGCAAAAAGCTTGACATCCGCATTCAGTAAGGAGATCGGGCGATAGGAATCCAATAGAAGCTTATCCTTTCCCGGCTTTGGGAGTACTATTATTATTGCCTCCTGTATACTGTCTGGTAGGCTACCTATTTCCGCTGCCTCCGTTAGAGCCTGCAACAGGGGCGGTAAAAGGTCCTCCCCATAATGGGAATAAACCCCAGCCGGTAACCCACCCGGGCCTGGGGATTTATGATGTGGTGCCCCCTCCAATGCCTTTGTCAGTTCTACCAGTGTAATTGGGGAATTTAACATTTCCCTATCAGCCTCAGAGAGCTGTGGAAAAGGGCAGGCTTGTAGAAACAGAGCCAAATCAGATGGAGTATAACTAGTTTTAGAAGAGTATAAATCCTGATAAAACTGCTGAAAGTTATCTAAGATGTCAGAGCTAAGGGTGTGCTTCTCCCCAGATTCTGCCCTTACAGCAGAGATATTAGCGGATTCCCGCTGCTCTCTGGCTATGAGGGCAAAGAGGCGGCCAATATTTCCCCCCTCCTCAAAATAACTCTGCTGCTACAAATATCTCCTCTTCTCCGCTGCAGACAGCAAAACCGAATTGTACATAGATTGCGCCTCCGTCCAAGAGTCATGGTTAGACTGAGAGGGGTCGGCTACCAAGGCCTGTTCTCTCGCTTTCATTTCATCCCGTACACTATTCTCCCATTCCCTGGAACGAGTTTTAATTCCCATAATCTCTCTAATAAGGCATCCCCTTAAGAATGCCTTAAGTGTGTCCCATACTACCGCTGCACTAGCAGATCCCCTGTTAAAGTGCAGGAATTCTCGCAATGCCCCCCTCGTTCTGTCCGGAGACGGTAACAGGGTCAACCAAAAAGGGTTCACTTTCCACAGCGGGCGGCCCGATGCAACAGTAGCATCCAGCCGTACCCAAAATGGAGAGTGATCGGATAGTAGACGCGGCTCATAGGCCGAGTCCCTTACCCGCTGCATAAGTGCCTCATTCCCTAGACCCAGGTCGATACGGGAGAGTCCCTCATGTGTAGCGGAGTGGCATGAATAACATCTATCCTCTGCGTCACAGAGTCCTATTTCCGAGAGTAGGGAGGCAAAAGCCATCTTGCCAGTTGTCTGTCTCACCGCTCTGGATGTCAAGGACATTCTATCCAGGCATATGTCCAGGGTATTATTAAAATATCCCAAAGCTAATACCGGAACACCCTGTCACTTCTTACTGCTCACTGATTGCCCAGCAACGTTGTACTGCTCATTGAAAGCCCTGCCACTACATACTGCTCACTGACTGCCCAGCCACTTTCTACTGTTCACTGACCACCCTGCAACTACATACTGCTTAATGACCGCCCTGTCACTTCACCCTGTTCAGTGACTACCCTGCCACTTTGTACTGCTCACTGACCACCTTGTCACTTTGTACTGCTCCTTGATCACCCAGCAACTTTGTACTGCTCAATGACCACCCTGCCACTACGTAATGCTCACTGACCGCTCTCTCACTTTGTACTGCTCACTGACCGCTCTCTCACGTTGTACTGCTCAATGACCACCCTGCAAATTTGTACTGCTCATTGAAAGCCCTGTCACTACAGACTGCTCACTGACTGCCCAGCCATTTTGTACTGTTCACTGACCACCCTGCCACTACATACTGCTTAATGACCGCCCTGCCACTACATTCTGCTTAATGACCGCCCTGCCACTTCGCACTGTTCAGTGACTACCCTGCCACTTTGTACTGTTTACTGAACACCCTTGTCACTTTGTACTGCTCATTGATCACCCAGCAACTTTTTACTGCTCACTGACCACCCTGCCAATTTGTACTGCTTACTGACCACCCTGCCACTTCATACTGCTCACTGACCGCGCTGTCACTTTGTACTGCTTACTGACCACCTTGTAACTTTGTTCTGCTCAATGACCGCCCTGCAAATTTGTGCTGCTCATTAAAAGCCCTGTCACTACATACTGCTCACTGACCGCCCAGCCACTTTCTACTGTGCACTGACCATCCTGCCACTATATACTGCTCAATGACCCCCCTACCACTTTGTACTGTTTATTGACTAGCTTGCCACTACATACTGCTCACTGACTGCCCTGCCACTTTGTAATGTTCACAGACCACCCTGCTACTACATACTGCTCACTGACCACCCTGCTACTACATACTGCTCACTAACCACCCTGCTACTACATACTTCTTACTGACCGAACTGTCACTTCGTACTGTTCATTGCACTTTTGGATGTACTGCTCGGCACTGATACTACAGTCACACCAAGTGGTGTAAAGGGATGGGGGCCCAATGAGGTAGGCTGTATGCGACTGTCAGATTTCTAAAAGGCAGCCCTGACTATAGCCATAGCAGCCTGAATTACTGGGGCCTTGGGGCACATCCCATCCCATCCCCATCCCATTTTATTAACCCCTAAATAAAACTGTTTCCTGTCTCAAGTGTGCCTGTGGAGATTCTGCGTGCCTGGCTGTGCAGGGTGGGGGATCCATATTCACCAGCTGCTCCTGTGTGGGGTGCGCCACATGTATATGCGGTTTTATACAGTATATGATTTTATAATAAGGAAAGCCTCGGATAATCTACACCTTTGAAGTTGTTCTCTTTTGTGAACCTTATGCCGCGTACACACGACCGCTTTTCTCGACGAGAAAAACGGCATTTTTTTTTTCGCCGAGAAAAACGATCGTCTGTGGGCTTTATGTCGTTTTTCTCGTTGAGAAAAACGGCAGAAAAAACGACGAGAAAAATTAGAACATGTTCTAAATTTTCTCATCGTTTTTTCCATCATTTTTTTCCGCGGCAGTTTTCCCATAGGGAGACACTGCCGCGGAGCCCACAGACGGTCGTTTTTCTCGACAAAGAAAAAAATGACGGGAAAAACGGTCGTGTGTGGGGGAAAATGCCGTTCCCTCATTTTTCATTTTATTTCATGTCGTGATTCACGGCGGTGTTTTCACCGCCGTGAATCACGATCGTGTGTACGCGGCATTAGATACGAAATGTGACGTTGTGGTTGAGGCAAAGTGATCTATTTATTAATCCTGTATGGAGATTACCATACACATGCTAAGAGTGACCTTGCACAGCCAGGCACGCCGAAATTCCACGGGCACACTTGAGACAGGAAACAGTTTTATTTAGGGGGTAATAAAATTGGATGGGGATGGAATGATTATCATGGGATGCCAACTTAACTGGAACAAACTTCTTCAGGGACACTTCAACTATACACACAGTCTATATACACTCCCTTCCTCCCTCCCGCACAAAACTTGCTTGCAGAACCCCTGTGGTCTCACTCTAAGAAAAATTCTGTAGCAATGGCCCTTTACAGGAAGGGACCGCAGGCTGCTATACTTGAGAATGATGGGTTGACACCACTAAGACTTTCACTGCACTTCCTCCCATGGTCACTGGTCCCAGCACCACCTCTTCAGGCTCTGCAAGACCGCCCAGCTGCAGCAGCCCCTTTCACTAGCCCACCTGGCTACTTCCCACAGTTCTCACAGACTGCACACTCACCAGCCCACCTGGCTGAATTCTCCTGGAGATCTCTGGATGTGCTCGCTGGCTCCTGCTGTCCTCACTCTTGCTCCTGTGCCTCTGGACAGGACTCCTCTGTGTGTTGTAAGAGGATCCCTCCAGAACTTGAGCCCTAGGCCCGAGGTCACCCCCCAGACTAGGGGGTTACCCTCAAGGGCCACTGACAGGGCCTCTGCTTTCCGTGTCCAGCTTCCACCCAAACTCCCCTCTGCTGGCATGACCCAGAGTATTTAAGAGGTGCCCGTCCCCTGCCAGACCATTTGCTGAGGATTGGCTGGGGCCCTCCTCAATACTCCAGGCAGCTCCTCCTATCCTCCCTCCCATTCTTCTGGTAGCTTCTCCAAGGTCCCAGCAAGTAGGGGGGGTACCAGAGGTGCAGTCTGATGAGTCATCCAGAGTCACTCGCCCTGTCCCAGATTCAACCCAGCCTGGCTCTCAGCCAGGCTTAATTTACCTACGTTATCACTAACACTAGCACACTTAGCTAGAGGGTGCTCCATAAAAAAAACTCCACATATGCAAAAATTTAATCTGAATAGGACATCCTCAGGGGCTCTTTTGCCTCCGACATCCCTACTATCAGCAAAAATCCTCTCTTTACCACTTTATCCTTCAGCCACAATGAAGAGAAATTAATGCTGGGAGGAGGCTCCTTTTCATACCAGAGGCAATGAAATTTTTTTCACCATCACTGATTGGTCCTATGGGAGGTCACTTGGATCCCAGAAGGGAGAATCCATATTCAGATGTGGCCATCTAAATCCATGAAATGTGGTCTGAATTTAACCACATCACTACCTGCATGGAGTTTACAAGTTCTCCCTGTGCCTGCATGGGTTTTCTCTGGGTGCTCCGATTTCCTCCCACACTCCAAAGACATACTGGTAGGTTAATTGGCTCCTATTTAAATTGTCCCTAGTATGTATGGGACCTTAGATTGTAAGCTCCTTGGGGGAAGGGACTGATGTGGATGTATACTATATGTACAGCGCTGCATAAATTGACAGTGCTATATAAGTACCTGAAATAAATAAATAAAATAAACATTATCCAAATTTGGACCAGCGGAGCATACATACAGTTGGCAGATCATTCCGATGCCGGGATACGGCACCAACATATGTGAGTGATATTCTGCACATTATTTTAATAAATGGTATCACGCTATGTTCGTTTGCGATATTAGTTATTTTCCATGAACTGGACCACATAAGAGGGATTCCATACCACCGAGTGGACACATACCCATACAAGCCTTGTTGACCTACCTTGGCATAAGCCCAGGAGGTCCATATCTGCGGGTGAGTGCGCACCCTGGTGGAAGCTAGTGGTGTTTTGCAGT
Organism: Rana muscosa; assembly: GCA_029206835.1. Taxonomy (NCBI): domain Eukaryota; kingdom Metazoa; phylum Chordata; class Amphibia; order Anura; family Ranidae; genus Rana; species Rana muscosa. The sequence continues at coordinate 182,044,414 of CM055127.1, forward strand.
GGCATTGCACAAGCACCAAGCACTTTTAAATAACTTTTCTTGCATTATCCTCACTGGCAACATACTGGTTTTGGCATTATGAACTGGATTCACAATTTATATTATGAGCATTGTATATAATATATGTGGTCATATGTAAATTCTGACTCGGTTTGCGAGTGTTGTCTCGCAAAACGAGCAGAATTCAGGCCTCTGCGGTGTGCAGTACAGCATTTAGCCAGAGGTGGCGGGGCAGTCGGAGCCGCTTGGATGCACTCGGAGCCACTCAAAATCATCTGGAAACACTCAGTTCCCGAGTGTTTCCGCACCTCTCTGAGCCGTTTCCGAGTGTTTCCGAGCCTTTCTGAGCCGTTTCCGAGTGTTTCCGGTGCTCTGCCATCTCTGGTCACATGCGGTACTGCATACAATAGAAGTCAATGTGGAACAAATATTCTTTGTTTTTATTGACTTCTATGGGGAAACTCGCTTTGATATACAAGTGCTTTGGATTACAAGCATTCTCCTGGAGTGGATTATGCTCGTAATCTAAGGTTCCACTGTATATGTAAAGCGCTGCTTAAATTGACAACGCTATATAAGTACCTGAAATAAATAAATAAAATAAACATTACCCAAATGCGAGGTTAAGAATTGTTCATATACACTGAGATGATGTAACTTACCAGTTATTCCCAATATTTGAACAGAAAGTGCTGAATTCCCCTGAGCATTCAGAATCCAGGATCCCGCAGTTGGAGTTTTTATCAAATTGGAACTTCGAACATAATAATTATAGTAGTTGTAATAATAGGTATTGTCAATTGCAAACGTGTTTCCTAATTTAAAAAAAGGAAAATAAATACACGTGTAACTAAATAAGTACGGTATGTTGAAAAAAGGCAAATAAAATAAATGTAATATTCCAAGAACTTAACACATTCCAGAGGGAAGGGCAGCAGAAATTGTTCTGGTTGAAGAATCTCAGATACAATATTCTAGATTTGAGATAATAATTGTCAGAAATGTAAAAGTCTGATCCCAACAATTCTACAATTTCTGCAATTTTTACACCATTCTTAAAATATTACCTCCATCGTAACATCAAGCTGGATAGATGCCTTGCCAATCACATAAATACTAATTATAAGATATAGTAGCAATGATTTATGTGACGGACCCCCTACTCAAGAGGAGTATGTCCGCCGTATAAGCTTCCCTTGCCCGGTACCAGCATGATGCAAGATGCCTTAGCCCACCAAGTCACTTGTCGAGATATCAGTGTAGGGAGGTAAAAAACATAAGCCTGTTTATTCAAACACAGGTACAAAGAGATATACCCTTTGGGACAATCCTCCTTTTTTACATAATGATACAGGGCAGGGTAAACTACATTCAGTAACAAGAGACACATAGACAGCCTTTAGGAAGGGCTACAGGAGAAATCCCCCTTCCCCCCTAGCAGCTAATCCACATACATATATACATCCCATAATATGTTGCTCCCAATGCAGACAGAAACAATAGAACAATGGGATACAGCCATTTAACAATAAACACATAGCAACCCCCACTTCACCTCAAACAATCTGGTAAAAAGTCTGCAACAGTCTATGAGCCCAAGCAAATACAATATTCTAGAAGTCTGAAAGGTGGAATTATTTATCTTCATATATTTCTTGAGGGAGATTGTACAGAAATATTACTGTCCCAAGTGAAAGAGCCCCTTCATTCTTTCAACACAAACTACACATATAGAACCCTGGATAACAGGGGTAAAAGTAAATGCTTAGTCCGTTGTGGTTGTAAGGTGAGTCTGGTTATGATAGACCTAACTGGGGTTCTCAGTTGCCCTGTGCCCCTAATAGACACGGGTGATTTACACATAGGGGGGGGGCGTGGGTGCTGGACAAGGAGTTTCCCGACCTCTCTAAGGTAAGCTGGCTTCCACAAGCCCTCCGCCCAAAGTGACTCCCCGTCACAATCTATATACAGATTGCTTGAACCTCCACAGATGTCTGTAAAATCGCCCCAAAGTCAGACTGAAATGCTGGTTTGAAATCGTGCGAGTTCAGCTCAACTCGCACAATTTCAAACCCGCCCTCAGTGTGAACGTAGGCTCAAATGGGTTTAGCATCCCCATATAAGTCTACGAAGCAGGACAAATGCAGGTCAGAAGAATGTCACGTGCAATTTAAATTCACCTTTCAATGTATTCTATAATCTCCAAAATATCTCAAATTGAAGTCAAAAGTGAAGCCATCAACACAAGCCCAAAGCCTGTCAACAAAGGCTCTTAGAATGAACTGGAACCAGGGTCGCTAATGCATTAAATGTTCTCACATCTCAGGTTTCTGGTGAACCAAAAAGAAAAGAAAACCCCTCTACTAGATTTTAGAAAATTAGAAATTTAAAACAAAATAATGTAGTTCACGAAATCCACTGACTCACAAGACACTTCCCATGACAGGTGGCAGCAAAGACGTTTTTTTTTATAGAAATGGAAGACATTGGATTTATGTTCTTATGATTGATGGAAATAAGGCAGTGTAAACATTAAGACATTCTTACCGTAATTCTACAAGCATGAACTTACCATTTGGATCAGAAAATTTTAAAATGACTCGTTGATTTCTTGTGATCAGTAAATATGATAAGGAAGTTGGAACACTAAACACTTGGGTATATTTGGCAGTGACATTTAAGCAGATGTTTAGGAGGTGCAGAGTTGAATTTAGAGGCTTAGACAAAAGTAATTCAAAGGATCGCCATAGCTGCCCAAAAAAAAAAATGTTAAAAAGAAGATATATTATTTGAATCAAATACACAAAATTATAAAAGGATGAATGTGCTAATGAGCACATACACCCTGCTATAAGTCATTGAAGCACACGTTTACCTATATATATATCAGGAATCTCCAAACTTCTCAGTACAAGGGCCACATTGTATATTTTTTTCAAATATTCATAAAAAAATATTTTTTACTTGGAGCTTTTTTACAATCAGCTACTGCCGTCATTGTACATTGGTATTTTGATGTAGAATACTGGGGTTATGGCAGCAGATAGCTTCAATGGCGGGCGGTCCTCTTTCAGATAAAAGTGGTCTCCGCAGCGGATTCACCACAAAATCACTTTTATCGGCGGCGGGAGAGGTGTCCCCCCCTCCCGCCGCTCCGGTCGTCTCCGCCTCTTACTGGAGACAATCCGATCCTGTCCCCTCAGTAGCATGGAGCCAAGTGAGGGAATGATGGCCCCCACTCGGCTCCAAAACATTGGATGACAGAAGCGACATCAAACGTTTCTTCTGCCCTTAAAGGGGATTTTTTTTTTTTTTTTTAAAGACATTTCTTTTTTCTTTTTTTTTTTATATTGTTATTGCATTTAAGTGTAAATGTAAGATCTGAGGTCTTTTTGACCCCAGATCTCACATTAAAGAGGTCCTTTCATGTTTTTTTTCTATTACCAGGGATGTTTACATTCCTTGTAAAAGGAATAAAAGTGACCCATTTTTTTTAAAAGGACAGTGTAAAAATAAAAAATAAAAAGTAAAATAAATCTGAAAAAAAAAACCGAATAAAGCACCCCGTCCTGCCGAGCTTGCGCGCAGAAGCGAATGCATACATAAGTCATATGAACACGGTGTTCAAACCACACATATGAGGTATCACCATGATCGTTACAGTAAGAGCAATAATTCCAGCCAAATACCTCCTCTGTAACTCAAAACTGGTAACCTCACAGTGCATTGACGTTCTCGCCGTTCATTATGGGGCGTTCCGCAGTCACTCAAATTTCCCGCGAACGCCCCATAATATTATAAATTCGGCAAATGGGCGAACAACCAATGTTCGAGTCAAACTTACATTTAACTCGAATATCGGGCTTATCCCTTTACTGTAGTAGACACTGCTACTACTCCACTACTACAGTTATCTGCACTAGCTTCCAGGTCCAGTTCTGAGAGGTTACCCTGCTGCTTACTGAACACAGGAGGTTGACTGCTCAGCACAGGCACCTTTTCAGAGAATGATTTTCATACATGACATCACTGCCCTGACTCTCCACCTCATCCAATCAGAGAACATTCTGCATTCATTCAGAAAATACAAAGCATTCTCTGAATGGCACCCATGCCAAGCTGCTGCCCTTCTGTGTTCACAATGACACTTGACATGGGACCCAAAAGCAAGTTGAGATCACTGGAGTAGCGGTGTAGTAGTGTTGTCTTTTACAGTGATTCCCAGCTTTTAGAGGGATCCCACAGGTATGTCAATACCTAATTTATTGGTTTAAGCCAGAAATAATGTAATTAGGTATACAATATCCAAATCTGGAATTCTTCTTTAATTTCTTGGGTTATTACCTCTAAAGCATTCTACCGTATACATTATAACTGAAATGCAGCCAAGTACATAAAGTGTTCCCCATCAAAATCTTTTTACATTCACTAATAATATACCGTATGTGCTTCTTTTTTGATTCTTACCTCATAATTATCAATCATTCTCATATCAATAAAACCTCCATAACTAAGAGATGCAATTTCATTAAACACATCTTTCTGGGAAGCTTTCATTATACAATACCAGGAGTACCGCAGAAAATAAACCTGTAGAGAGAAAACAATGTTTACCTAGGGATCAGAGATACATAGACGATGTATGACTTTACATGGAAGGTTCTTACTTGGGAATTCTTCTCCTCCAGCAATGTGTAAACTTCAGACAGGAGCCGAGTGTCATTGTAATCTGCCATGCAGCCAAATGTATAAACCAAGATGAGGGACTCAGACGGGGAAATCTCCAGAGCTCTCTTCAGCCCATAGAGGAGGGACTGATTGCAGCTCAACATATGCTTATAGTAATAATAATAGGCATAATCCCTAGACTTTCTTTTTATACTTTGTAAGAAATCACTCTTGTCATTGGTGATAGTTTCATTTGTTTCTAAAAAAAAAAGATATTTCATTGAAAAGTAGAAACTTAATGATAAAAGTGGTATTGAAGACTAATACTAGCTACTCCTAAAAGAGTTTACCCACACCTGTCCTGTATAGCCTGTATAAAAAGATATGTGTACTTATTTATTTATAGTCTGCTCCAGTGTGGTCACATGATCCTGCGGCTCTGGCTATCCAGTGTAAAGGAGCGCTTGACATTGGCTGTGAATTTTCACAGCCCTGATGTCCCCCTTAGGCACCCAATGCCCAGCCATTGTCAGAACTCCCTCCTCTCCCCTGTAGCAGCCATATATTGACATGGCCTGTGTATGAAGCCTAAAGCAAACAGCTAACAGCAGCATAAAAAACCTTAAGAGATAAAAAAAACACCTATAAAAGACTTAATGTCCTCAGCTTAGCAATGTAGTAAAAATACTGCACATAAAGAGCCCCATCCTGTCTGGTTGCAGTCTAAATCCCTACCTAATCCATGAATGCTAAATTTCACTCAGTCAGGAAATTCTTGGATGTGAACGGAGGAGCACCTGGTACAAAAGGTAATCTCACTTAAAGGACTTTTTTGAACATTTAAAGGTTAAGAGCATCACATACATCCAATTAATTCCGGTTGGAAAAAGCTTTCCCCCTTCTTCAGGGCTTGAGCAGTTGATGTTAGTAAAACCATGACAATGCACTATTGATCCTTTGTTAAGGCTTGATGAAGACTAAAGTCTAAAAGCCTGCTTGCTCCATTAACAGGTTGTGTTTCATTTATAGAAGCTGTAGTAAAGCTTCTATGGATAGAAGAGCTGGAAGGAAAGGGTGGGCATAGTTGTGTTCTCTTGATAAACATCTGTGATTGTCCCTTGAACCCCTATGGTACTCATAGCAAAATGACAGTGCCCTGGGCTGTCATCAGCTATATTAGAGAGGGGGCAAGGATAGTGGTGACATCATTGACCAAATTAGGTCATAGCCAGATTTGGTCAATGTCATAACCCAAAAATATTTCCAGTGTCCATATTGGATAAGTGGTGTCACTGCTATCCTTGTCCCTTTGCTTTAAAGGGATGGTGATTTTCTGTAAAGTAAGAGTCCCCCAGGAAATCCTTTGGGTCTGGTATGGATTTTAAAGGGGGAATCCATGCAAAAACTGCCACAATTTGAGGTTAGAAAAAAAGAAGGTTTAACCTTAGATTGAGCAGTAAAATGTGGCGTTCAACAACATAAAAAAAACTTTTAAATGTCTTCCTCAAGAAGCAGATTATACAAAGCTAGGAAATTGTTAGAGATAGTTTTTTCAACCGTATGACTATCTATAAATTACAATGTTAAAATAAGAGAACCGTTATAGTGTGCCGATTTTGTATTTACCTGCGCGGTCCAGAGTTATTGTGGTATATTGTCGTGTAACGCAGGGAAGTCTGGCTGATACAGAATTCAGTACTTTCTCCAAACCGTATGAAAGACTATGGTAGGCCAGAGTTTCATCCATCAATACAGTAAGGGAGGTCCCCTCTATAACACAAATTGTTCAGATAAAATAATGATCTATTGATACTTTATAAAACACACTCAAGATCACTGATAATGTTGTAACAAAATCTCTAGGTTTATTTTTGGTGCAGAATTTTGAAAATGTTAGCAAGATTAAAGCAGTTCTTTACCTTAGAAACAAAAAAAAAATATTTACAAATACTGTAGCTGCTGACTCTTAATAAAAGGACACTTACCTGTCCAGGGATCCAGGGCCGTCCTCACCCGAGGCAGCTCTTCAGGACTGGCATCTTTAGTGTGGGAAGCCAACTGTGACACCTTGCGGCTTCACAACCAGCTTCCCACTGCTTTGCTTTGTCAATGGTCCTGCAGCTTTCTGGGACCTGTGAATTGTCCCAAAAGGCTGTGGGGGGAGGGGGTGAACTTCCCCTTGCATTGCCTTGGTGATCTAACCAGAAGTGGGAGCAGGTACCTATCAATACCAGGTAACACCCGCCCACCCCAGGGTTCTGTCTCGAGACCAATCCTATTTAATTTATTCATAAACGACCTGGAGGACGGGGTAAACAGATCAATCTCTGTATTTGCGGACAATACTAAGCTAAGCAGGGCAATAACTTCTCCGCAGGATGTGGAAACCTTGCAAGAAGTTCTGAACTAATTAATGGGGTGGGCAACTACATGGAAAATTAGGTTTAATGTGTAAAAATGTATAATAATGAATTTGGGTGGCAAAAATATGAATGCAATCTACTCACTGGGGGGAGAACCTCTGGGGGAATCTAGGATGGAAAAGGACCTGGGGGTCCTAGTAGATGACAGGCTCAGCAATGGCATGCAATGCAAGCAAAGCAAACAGAATATTGGCATGCATTAAAAAAGGGGATTAACTTCAGGGATAAAACAATAATTCTCCTGCTCTACAAGACTCTGGTCCGGCCGCACCTGGAGTATGCTGTCCAGTTCTGGGCACCAGTCCTCAGGAAGGATGTACTGGAAATGGAGTGAGTACAGAGAAGGGCAACAAAACTAATAAAGGGTCTGGAGGACATTAGTTATGAGGAAATGTTGTGAGCACTGAACTTATTCTCTCTGGAGAAGAGACGCTTGAGAGGGGATATGATTTCAATGTACAAATACCGTACTGGTGACCCCACAATAGGGATAAAAAAAATTGGCGTAAGGGAATTTAATAAGACACGTGGCCATTCACTAAAATTAGAAGAAAAGTGGTTTAACCTTAAACTGCATAGAGGGTTCTTTACTGTAAGAGTGGTTAGGATGTGGAATTCCCTTCCACAGGCGGTGGTCTCAGCGGGGAGCATCGATAGTTTCAAAAAACTATTAGACAAGCACCTGAACGACCACAACATACAGGGATATACAATGTAATACTGACATAAAATCACACACATAGGTTGGACTTGATAGACTTGTGTCTTTTTTCAACCTTGCCTACTATATAACTATGTAACTATGTAACAGCATCACGCTAAGCTATATTACCCCTAGCTTTGTAATGTCTCCCCCTTTGGAAAACCAACTCCAGTGATAGGATCTCATAGGATCTTTTGAGACGACATGTCTAAAGACCTAAGATGGATCATTTCTACCCTAGACAGTCTATAGTTCTATTGAATTTATGGAGACCAATCAAATCAATATGTAGATCTCTTTGTCAGAGATTCCTCACGTGGTGACTTACCTTTCTGCTTACAATGGTAGCCTTCAGTACCTGAAAAGGAAAGCAAACTTATTATATTATTATCTTAGCATTTTTTTTTTCTCAATAGATTTTTATTGAAAATTTTTGAAGTTTACAGTAACATGAAATAAAGAAAATACATTTTTATGACATATCGTATGTAACTACGATCATACAAACATTGGTACAATGGTTCATACTCAAATGAACCCAAATTCCCGGTTAAGTTTACGTGTGGTGAACATTTTCGAATATATAACGAGCACTTTGACATAACTATTCGGATCTACATCTCTAAGGGACCCTGACATAGATAGATCATTTGTAGCAAACTACGGTAGGTAGGATTACTATATAAAAGGATTAACATAAATGGATTAATATAGTGGTAGATAAGTTTAAAAAAAGAGATAAATAAAAAGAAGGGGAGGGGGCCGGGAAGGACATCTCCGCCCGGATATGCTAAGGGGGACATAACTATGCCCACGCAAAGATGTCCTCCCCCGCCTCCAGCATCCTCCTCTGTCGCCTTATAACAAGGGATACTGAGTATTGATATTAATATTAGGAAAGTACATACAGTGTTATCTCGATTGAACCATGTATTGGTCCATTTTCAAGGCTGGAGGTCAAAAATCCTTACTATTTCAGGGGAATCAATCCATTCTGTCCATTGTTTCCACATAAGGCCCACCTCCTGTTTGTTTTTGTGTTGTAGTGCTAGGGTTGTTTCATGTGTGAAGTGCACATGTGTGGTGTAAACTACTTCTTTCAGTGTGGGGGGAAGTGGATCTTTCCATTTTCTGGTTATGCTGAGTCTTGCTGCTAATAGAATATGTGATAATATATTCCTTGTCGGATTTGGGTAACTGTCTATAGACAAGGAGAGTAAGGCTAGAGAAGGTTTCTTTGGTATTTTCGTAAGCGTTACGTCTGCAATTAGTTTGAATATCGAGTTCCAAAAGCTTATTAGTTTGGGGCAGTTCCAAAAGGTATGCAATAGGCTACCTGTTCTTCCGCAGCTCCTCCAACATAGGTCTGTTAGAGAAGGGTCAAATTTTGAAAGCCTAGCTGGGGTCAGGTACCAACGGTAGGTTAGCTTGTATGCTAATTCCCAGAGGGTAGAGCATCTAGTGGATTGATATGTAGCTTCACATGCTTTCTCCCACTCGTAACTCGAAAAAGAATGTCCCAAATCTTTTTCCCATTTGAGTAATGGTGCTGATTTGACGAATGTAGTCTTTTGGTTGAATATATTATAGAATAGGGAGATACCCTTGTTGTGTTTTGGAGAGGAAGTGAGGAATATCCATGCCGTTTGGGGGATTAGACACGTCCATGAATTCAGTGAGGCAAGACAATGTTTAGTGCGTAAGTAAAGAAAAATATCGGAGCTAGGAAGTCGGTATTCCCTCTGAAGAGAGGGAAATTACTTTATTTCGTTTTTGTCTTTGTCTATCAGGTCGGTTAAAAATTTGATGCCCAGCGTCTTCCATCTTAGGAAAGACGGTGACTCCATTAAATGATGGAGAGTTTCAATGGGAATGTGTACTTTGGAGTTTATGGGGTTGATATGTGAGAGTTGTATGAGTCTGGTCCAGGCTTTGATCATTATCTTAGCATTCTTAAATGTCAAAGGGGCAACAATCTAAACTTTTCTGTCTGCTTAAAGGTAACCCCCTCCCTAGAAAAGCATACATCATACTGAGACATCATACTGAGACATCATACTGAGTACATATACTCTACAGTATATTGGTAAAAGTATGAATCATAGATTTTTAAGGCACCGACCATAGAAACTTGCATAATTGTTTTATATATAAATAATACAAGTTTTAATAACAATATCATTAAAAATACAGCAATATAAAAAAAGTGTAAATATACGTGTTCCACATTATTTATTTTACAACTCAACACTATCCACATTCTTGCTAATGGATAGTAATTTTGGTAGTGGACAATGTATATAATCCCCCATTAGCAACCCGCAGATGTTCAGAGGTGGCAATCTCTTGACGTGTTTCACAGCTGATAATGCTGCCTCCTCAGGAGCTTATCATGATGGAATCTACAATAAGCATACCATTTAGTAGAGATTATAGATGAATATATTAAAAATAAATGCAGTCAACAATTATTTACAACCAGTAATATAGTGTTATGGTAACAAAAACCAATGTCAGTAAACTCTTACCACAACTCGTATTGGTTCAGGAACTACCTAGAATGCCAGATTAAGTTACTGGATGTATGTCATTTTTCACTGGATTTAATGCAAGTAATTGCAAGCCAAAATTATACCATGATATTAAAAAAACACATACATTTGTTTATATATTTCATAAATTGTGTTTTTATTACAGCTTCTATTAGAAAATAAACATTTCATGATTTTATAAAAGCAAAACTTTTTTTAGTGGCGAGGAAATAGCTACCCCGTCAGGTTTTTATTACTATGTATGAAAAAAGGATTATTTATGGGCCTTGCTTTGTGTACTGGTCCAAATCATTTTGTGGAGGGGAGTTATGGTGTGGATTTTTTTTTCAGGCATTGGGCTCGCCCCTTAGTTCCAGTGAAGGGAACTCTTAAGGCGTCAGCATACCAAGACATTTTGGACAACTTCTTGCTCCCAACTTTGTGGGAACAATTTGAAAATGGCCCCTTCTTGTTCCAACATGACTGACCCTGCGAGTCATGACCTCAACCCAATAGATCACCTTCAGGAGGAATTAGAGTGGAGACTCTGAGCCAGGCCTTCTTGTCCAACATCAGTGCCTGACCTTACAAATGCGCTTCTGGAAGAATGGTCAAACATTCCCATAGAGACACTCCTAAACCTTGTGGACATCCTTCCCAGAAGAGTTGAAGCTGTTATAGCTGCAAAGGGAGGGTCAACTCTATATTGAACCCTACGGACTAAGACTGGGATGCCATTAAAGTTCATGTGTGTGTCAAGACAGAAAATAATAAAAAATATAAATGTGGACCAAGTGAAAGAAACAATAAGATGTCATGTGGCAGATGAGGTTTAATGTTGATAAATGTAAAGTTATGCACTTGGGGGCTAAGAATATGAATGCATCATACAAACTAGGGGGGTACAACTGGGGGGATCCGTAGTGGAGAAGGATCTGGGGGTTTTGGTAGATCATAAGCTCAATAATGGCATGCAATGCCAAGCTGCGGTTTCCAAAGCGAGTCCTTTCTTGTATTAAGGGAGGTATGGACTCCAGAGAGAGAGATATCATTTTGCCCCCCTGTACAAATCATTAGTAAGACCTGATCTGGAATATGCAGTTCAGTTTTGGGCCCCAGTTCTCAAAAAGGATATCGGGGAACTAGAGAAAGTGCAGAGAAGAGCAACCAAACTGATAAGAGGCATGGAGGAGCTCAGCTATGAGGAAAGATTAGAGGAACTGAATTTATTCACTCTTGAGAAGAGGAGATTAAGGGGGGATATGATCAACATGTACAAATATATAAGGGGTCCATATAGTGAACTTGGGGTTGAGTTATTTATTTTACGGCCAACACAGAGGACAAAGGGGCACTCTTTGCGTCTAGAGGAAAAGAGATTTCCTCTCCAAATACGGAAATGTTTCTTCACAGTAAGAGCTGTGAAAATGTGGAATAGACTCCCTGCAGAGGTGGTTCTGGCCAGCTCAGTAGATTGCTTTAAGAAAAGTCTGGATTCTTTCCTAAATGTACATAATATAACTGGGTACTGACATTTATAGGTAAAGTTGATCCAGGAAAAATCCGATTGCCTCTCGGGGGATCAGGAAGGAATTTTTTCCTCTGTTGTAGCAAATTGGATCATGCTCTGCTGGGATTTTTCGACTTCCTCTGGATCGATTGTGGGTATAGAATTGGGTATATGGGATTGTACGATATTTTTTATTTTATTTTATCTTTTATGGTTGAACTGGATGGACTTGTGTCTTTTTTTAACCTGACTAACTATGTAACTATGTCATACCAATTGGGCATCAAATAATCTTAAGTACAAAAAGATTCTAAATAGAGCATTAATACACAGCAAATACATTATAGAAGATAAGAATATATAAAAGAAATGTATTTGGTGAATTAGTATGACTGAATAGTATGCTGCATATTAATAAAAGATACATGTCTCATGTAGTTTAGGATTAAGCAGCTTTCTCAGATATGTCTAAAGATCAGTTAAATTCCCCAGGAGAACTCCAAGCTGTTTCTCTACAACTCTTTGGTTATTCCTCTTTATTGACCATTATGTAAAAATATTTTTGGGAAATTCTCCACCATATTAGAACTGGGAATTATTAGTTGAGTATAAAGTAATAATTTTTGACTTTTACAAATTGTAATTAGTTTCCAGTAAAAAATATTCTTTAGATATTTGGATTCCTGAATTGGTATGCAATAATGTGTTGAGGGATCTATTTTCCAAAAGTTTAAAACATTTGGTCAAAAGAACCCAACATAAGTTTCTATATTGGGGGAATGTCTTCACAGTTGGTGAAGATTTACCAAAGTGAAGTAAACTCATGTCCATGGTATAAAGTTAGAACAATTCACTTTTTTAAATAAGTTGTATTGTGCCCTTTATATGTCACTTATTTCAGTACTACACAGCGCTGCCAGACAAGAGGCTCCACGACAAGACCAACACCATATCAACTCATGGCCTTCACCTTCTCCTGTACATGGGGCATTGTCTAGATCATGGGTGTCAAACTCAATTTCATTGTGGCCCGCATCAGCATTATGATTGTCCTCAAAAGGGCCGGTTGTATCTGTAAGATTAGATGTCCAGCCCATCTCCTCCCCTTACATTAGATGTCAAGAGCCACCCCACCGTCAGAAGTTGAGTCCCCCACTCTCCTTTACATCACAGTGCACCCCACTTACCTTATGCTGCTGCTGGGAAGATGGATGTATTTCTTGAAAGAAGAAAGGACAGGGTCTGGAGGAGGACCAGGGGAGGGCTGGAGCTCTCCTGCAGCTGCAGGAGAGGTGCTTGGGCCACATGAAATGGCCTGGAGGGCCGGATTCGGCCCGCGGGCCTTGGGTTTGACACCTGTGGTCTAGATGAATCTTAAGTTAAAAGCCTCCCTCCCAGTTATTTTACTTTCTTCATTTTGATTCCAAAGAGTATACCAACCCCCTTCCCTCCCCGAACACACACAATTCAGGTATACATAGAGAAATTGTTGAGAGGAATACTTACGTGTCCACCCATTAGAAGAACACAGCAGGACCAGAAGGAAGGAGAGGGACAATCGGCCTCTCATTATGGAATTCTACCTTCTGTATTGATTCTTCCCTAATATAAACTGACCCCAACGCTCTCTGTTCACAGATGATATAGGTCAGCTTTTCTGTCTTCTTTTTATAAAGTTTTTCTACAAATGAGAAAAACACAACGCTCCCTTTGGCACACGCCACAGAAACTTTAAAATTTACTTTCTCATAATATTTGTATCTATAATCCCATTAGAAAGGTCAATGATATTGTCTCAAACAAGAAGGGCTTATGCATATCCTTGACAATCAAGTTTTTTTATCACATCTTTTATATACATAGAATAACAACCTAATCTTCATAAATACAATGTGTGTATTGTGTTTTTGATATTGTTTTATGACTGATAGAATTATATTTATGTTACTGCCAGGTATCCCCTATCCCTATTGAGAGATGCAACAAACCTACGTGAAATTTTAGGTAAACAAAGCTTTTGTAAGACATGTACACTAAATAAAAAGGCTGTACTGAAGTTGACCTCCTCACATTAAACCCCCTATGAAGAAAAGTACAAGAGATGCAAAAATAAAACATTGACAGAAAAATATAAAAACGACTAACTTCATACCCTCGCTTGCTGAAGCTTCCTGTGTGTACTCCTGAAAACTCAGGATTATGTGAACGTTGAGAATTCCAAGGAAAGATTATACAGCATTGTTAAGGGCTATTATAAAGCAAGGAGGGGTTTGTGGGACTTTAAATGAAATCATGGCCTGGTAAGACCACGTATTTCCATCCCTGTCAATGTGACAAGAAAAGCAAGCAAGCAGGCAAGCACGCAATCAAGCAAGCAAGCCAGCAAGCAAGCAACACAACAGGTAATATACGTATTGCTGATGTCAGTTTGAAAATCAGTTGAACATGGTAATGACACTGGTAACATCTGACATACATGATAAAATTAACAAGGTCCATCAATGACATATGAAGATAAACAATTGCTATACGGTACTGCCTGCATGACCTATGGCCTTGGTATTCCTGTGTAATGGATAAAGCATAAACCATATAGAAAAAATATAAATCAACATTGGGATTAGAGCACGACATCTGATAGCTCGACGCATTTCGTAGCTCGGTGCCACTCATCAGGAGCATGTGTGCGGTGCATCTGTAATTTGAGAATATAGAAATTGTCTAAAATATGTCGAACATTAAAACAGATGAGGTAAGCATAACCCCCCCCCCCCCGAATGCATGTGTACTCACTGGAATCCGTAAGTTGATGGCAAAGGAGCCGAGAGCAGAAGACCATCCAGGGATGCTCCGACCGGGAGCTGAGGCAGGCGGCCCAGCAACGGCAGCCAACACAGGCATCAGCCGGGGTGGACCCGAGACTGTAGGGCACTCACACCAAGGTGGAGTATGCTAGGGGAGAGAGTGATGGATAATTATGAGATAATGGTGAATGGTGGCTGTGGAAGGTAGGGAGGGATTGGGCAGAGGTGGGTGTATTCTTATGGGATTTTGACAAAGAAGAAGAATATGACAAGGAGAAAATGGCTAATCGAAGGATTTGTGCTAGCCATGTCAATCCAAAAAAAAAAATTGAGACCGGACTAATGGGTATTATGAGGATGGATTATTACTTTTAGCATGATAGAACTATGAGTATTTTTTTTTTTTTAAGTCTATTAATTTTTTTGCAACCATTATATCGTAGGAACTTTGGAATCTTGGAAATATTTGGGGTTGTACTATTTTTCAGTTTCTTACAATAAGAAGTACTGCAGCTAGAAGGATATGCATAACTAAGAAGTGAGGGATACCTTTTATGCAGATATTCAGAAGAGCAAGTTTAGGGGAATGGGACCCAGAGAATGCAGTGTGGTCATAGATAGTCTAGAACCTGGTTCCAGAAAATATGTTTTACTCAATATCACCCAGGACTTCACAAATGAGGTTTAGAACCAATATGTTTCACTGGTCTATATTAGTGGTCCTGAAGGTCCTGGGTACCCCATTCAGCTTCTGACTCTATGGTCGATTTAGGATTTTAGTGGATCTTGTCCTTTAGCTTCACTATATGTATTGTTTATTCCAAAAAATTGAGTGACGTAAAGAAGGAGTTACATAATGGGATTGGGAGAGTGCAAAACATACAGTATATAGAATTTTTGGTAGAACAGAGATTTTGAAGGTTAGAAGTCTTTACGACCAGGACAGCTCCAGTCAAACAAGTCTCATTAGATCTTAACCACTTCAGCCCCGGACCATTTGGCTGGCCAAAGACCAGAGCACTTTTTGCGATTCGGCACTGCGTCGCTTTAACTGACATTTGCGCGGTCGTGTGATGTGGCTCCCAAACAAAATTGATGTCCTTTTTTCCCCACAAATAGAGCTTTCTTTTGGTGGTATTTGATCACCTCTGCAGTTTTTATTTTTTGCGCTACAAAAATAGAGCGCCAATTTTGAAAAAAAAAACAACAATATTTTTTACTTTTTGCTATAATAAATATCCCCAAAAAATAGATAAAAAAATATTTTTTTCCTCAGTTTAGGCCGATATGCATTCTTCTACATATTTTTGGTAAAAAAAACGCAATAAGCGTATATTGATTGGTTTGTGCAAAAGTTATAGCGTCTACAAAATAGGGGATAGTTTTATGGCATTTTTATTAATAATTTATTTTTACTAGTAATGGCGGCGATCAGTGATTTTTGTCATGACTGCGACATTATGGCGGACACATCGGACACTTTTTTATGCCATTTTGGGACCCATGTCATTGATACAGCGATCAGTGCTATAAAAATGCACTGATTACTGTAAAAATTACACTGGCAGTGAAGGGGTTAACCAGTAGGGGCACTGAAGGGGTTACTGTAAGTGTGTCCTAGGGATGTGTTCTAACTGTGGGGGGGGGGGGGGTGGGCTACGTGTGACACGACACTGAACACCGCTCCCGATCAGAGGGAGCTGTGATCAGTGTCCTGCACTAAGAAGAATGCTTGTTTACATTTCCCCGTTCTTCCTCTCCGTGAGACGATCGCGGGTATCCCCACGGACATCGAGTCCGCAGGACCCGCGATCGGACTCACGGAGATCGCGCCCACAATGCCGCATCTTAAAGGGGACGTACAGGTACGTCCATCTGCCCAGCCGTGACATTTTGTCGACTTATATGGTCATGCGCTGGTCCTTAAGCAGTTAATGTTTAATAAGGGGATGTCCAGTAGTTGTTAGTTTATCGGGTCTACTACCAGATTCAGAATGTATAATTTGCTTTCATTAGCTTTATGGTAAGAAACAGTACAGAATGTGTAAAGCACTTTACGTAACTCCTGTAGGGAAACAGACAGATTTGTAAGTAGTAAGTTAGCATCCTCTGCAAATATAGGTTCATTTTGATATATATATAAAAAAATCTTGCATTTCTTTTATCGCTTCTAATAGCTTCCATTATGAAAGGTAAATATTAGCAGGGAAAGGGGATACCTTCTGGTGATAAGGAAATCTGTGGACAGCATATTGAATGCGTAGATTTAAGCACAGGATGAGGTCATGATGGCCATTGTATATTAACAGCGATGCCGCGTACACACGGTCGGATTTTCCAACAACAAGTGTTCGATGTGAGCTTTTCCTTGTCAAAAATATTTATTGATTACACAATAATAAGTACATACAATGGTTATTTATACAAAGATACAGATAATGACGTTTACATAAAGTTTTTTTTTAAAATAAATAATGGATAACATAGAATATTTAAAGAGAATTAATTAGATCTTCACTAACTAGATAGCCGGTGAGTAGCATTGTATACATGACTACCGTGCCTTGAGTGAGTGAATAACTTATATAGCGCTACAATTGCGAACTAAATCGCCTCAAGGCGCTTTGCCTCCGGTGTCGTCCTGATCCTTCAGAAGAGGTGGGTCTTAAGTTTTTTCCTGAAGGCCCGATGGTTTTCTTCCATACGGATGTCTGTTGGTAGAGCGTTTCAGAGGCGTGGTCCTTGGACTGCAAATCTTCATTCTCCCTTCGATTTGTAGCGGGACTTGGGGATGTGGAGGAGGTTTTGGTTGGTTAAAGTATAATTAAACTACCGTCATATTAACTACATGAGTTGTGACCTAACAACTTAAACTTATTGTAGTGAAGAACAATATATCTATAATAAATAGGGAGAGTAAAGAAAAGAGAAGTGAGAGAGAGAGAGTCCACAAGGGCGATCCAAGAACCAGTACGATGCGTAATGATTACCATTTCTTAGGTCGATTGGAGCTTTTCATCGGAAATTCCGACCGTGTGTAGGCTCCATCGGACATTTGCTTTCGGAATTTCCGCCAACAAATGATTGAGAGCTGGTTCCCTATTTTTCAGACGGAAAAAGTTCTTATTGGAAATTCGGACCGTGTGTAGCCATTTCCGACGCACTAAAGTGCTGCGCATGCTCGGAATCAATTTGACGCATTCTCTGAATCATTGTACTTCATTTTTCTCAGCTCGTTGTAGTGTTGCACGTCTTCTTGCCATCGGAATTTCCGAGCAACATTTGTGTGACCGTGTGTGTGCAAGACAAGTTTGATCCAACATCTGATGGAAAAATGAACCATGGTTTTATTGTCGTAAATTCCGACTGTGTGTACGTTGCATAAGGCCTCATTTCTGAAGCATCCTCAAGAGATGGTCCAAATAAATTCTTTCAAATACTCTGCATCAAGAACAAGGAGCAGAGAAGGTACATATTTAGTTTCAACATATCTATGATGTAAAGGATTCTTCTTGTTACATCTTTTATTAAAGCCCACTTGATCCCCCAGTGAGTTAAAGTGACACTAAAGGTTCGTGTTTTTTTTTTAAATAACAAACATATCATACTTACCTCCACTATGAGTGTCCCTGATCCTCCTGTTCTGGGGTCCCACAGCAGCTCTCGCGGCTCCTCTCCGCATTAGACAACACCCTCTGGGAAGCTCTCTCCAGAGGAGGTTACCTTGCGGGCGTGCTCCTGTGTCATACACTCGGCGTCCACGCTGAGCGTATGACTCGGCTCCGCCCCCGGTGCCCGTGTCATTGGATTTGATTGACAGCAGTGGGAGCCAATGGCTGCACTGCTATTAATCTATCCAATCAAAGCCGGGACTCTGTGGAGAGAAGGACGGCAGGGACGCGGCCGCGGAAATTCAGGGCTCAGGTAAATAAAACGGGGGGGGGGGGGGCTGGGGGGCCGGACACTGCAAGGTGTTTTTTTCACCTTAATGCATAGGATGCATTAGGGTGAAAAAGCACGTAGGTTTACAACCCCTTTAGAGGGAATGTCTAGAAGAAGAGTAGCAATGACTTTTAAATCTTTATTTCTGAATTTCCAGTAATAGGGAGAAATTTGTAGAGGACACCACATCCTTTTCTAATTTTGGTAATGTGACTATAAATACTTGAAGTTTTTCAGAGAGGAAAGAAAACAGAAGATGCAGCTTTGGTTTATACCGATAATTAACAGGGAATAAAGATATCATGTTTGTTTTCCTCTGTCCATGAGATTTATTACTGTTAAGTAAATGTATGATCTTATGGATTTCTGTGGTGGTGAAGGGATCATTCATATACAGTATGGTAATTGTGAAGCATTTAGCTGAGGTAGGTAAATATTGTCAGGAAAGTTATTAAAATTTTCTCTCATAGGTTGGGGGATATTGGCTTCTTTATTCAGATTGCAGAGTAAGCTATAGCATTTACTTAAAGTGGAGTTCCACCCAAAAATGGAACTTCCACTTTTCGGAACCCTCCGGTGTCACATTTGGCACCTTCCAGGGGGGAGGGGGGAGAAGATACCTGTGTAATACAGGTATTTTGCTCCCACTTCCGGGCATAGATACCCGAGCCACCCGCGGGTATCTACATCACTTCTGGTGCCTTCTCTGTCCCCCCCGCTGTCTTCTGGGAGACACAGGTCCCAGAAGACAGCAGGGACCAGTGGCATTTTGGCATTGCGCAGTGCAAGTCTTACGGAAGATGGCTGCGGCAGCAGCCGAGCGATAGATCGGCTTCGGGTGCCAACATCGCGGGCACCCTGTACAGGTAAGTGTCCTTATTTTAAAAGTCAGCAGCTGCAGTATTTGTAGCTGTTGACTTAAAAAAAAAAATTGGCGGAGCTCCACTTTAAATTGGTTATGAACCTCAGACATGAAATATGAACAAAGTATATCCCTCTATAGTGTGTACTTGTCTTAATTAGGAGCACTAAGTGTAATTTCTGTCTGTTGGCGCATTCATCTGCTATCAACATGAGTCACTTCTGACAAATCTTCCTGACACCAAGAGAAAAATGGTGACAGGGGAGGGACCTCCAGCAGATTGACAGCCTCAGCTCTGTTTCTGTGCGCTGTGTGGATGGGATGTGTCTCTTCCACCAATCACCTCTCAGAGCTCTCCTCACTGAGCCCTGCAGAGTGTCATTTGTGCTCCCCTCCCCCTTTTCTCTGAACTCACAGACACGCTTTGTAAATTTAGCATTTTGAACAGAAGTAGAGAAGAGAAGACTACAGATAAACAGGTAAAACTTATGTAGGAGTATTTGTTTCATCTCTGTGTATCACGTGAGGCCAGTCACTTCACTGGGTATATGTAAGGGTTGTTCAAGAAGAAGGAGCGCTGCTCCAAATGATCAGTGCAATCCAGATGTGCTGGGTGCTAGCCATGGATCGCCACCAAAGACAATAGGAAAAGAAGAAAAGGCTACACACCAACGAAAACTATCTAACTTAATTTTATTGATCCAACATGAGTCACAATGGCAGCCACCGAGACAAAGACACAGGACCCGGGAGAGGTGACGTGTTTCACACTGTGCTTCTACAAACCTTTTCTTTGAAGAAGCACTATTGACAGTGTAAGGGTTAACAACCACTTTAACATGTCAGCAGCTTCTTGTGAGTTCAGAATATTATTTTTAGTGGTAGAATGTATAAAGTATGCTGGAGATGCAATAAGAGTAGAGGAACTTTTCTTCATATATGGTGGTCTTGCACGTTGATCCAAACATACAGTACTGGAATCAGATCAAGAAATGTATAACACACATCGCCAATACTCAACTTAAACCAGACTCAGCCTCTTACTTACTTCACATTAACAACTTCACCTACAAACAATACAAAAATTATTGGCACGTCATCTCCTGAATGCAGTCAAGACACTAAAGCCGTGTACACACGATCGGTTTTACCGATGAGAACAGTCCGATGGACTTTTTTCATCGGACAAACCGATCGTGTATGGGCCCCATCGGTCTTTTTTCCATCGGTGTTTAAAAATAGAACATGTTTTAAATTTATCCGATGGTTAAAAAACCGATAGCAAATTACTATCGTCTGTGGGGAACTCCATCGGATAAAAATCCCACGCATGCTCAGAATCAAGTCGACGCATGCTCAGAAGCATTGAACTTCATTTTTCTTGGCTCATCGGAGTGTTTTACATCACGGCGTTTGGAACAGTCGGTTTTTTGACTGATGGTGTGTAGGCAAGACTGATAGAAGTCAGCTTCATCGGTTTTCCGATGGAAAAATCCATCGGTTTAAAAACCATAGGAAATCCGATCGTGTGTACAGGTCTTTATACCACCATTATGGAACACGAAAAATATTCCAACAATAAAATAATGGCTTTTGAAAGTCAATTCTATCAATGAGATGGAAAAAACAATAGCCATCAAAAAAGA
Organism: Rana muscosa; assembly: GCA_029206835.1. NCBI lineage: Eukaryota > Metazoa > Chordata > Amphibia > Anura > Ranidae > Rana > Rana muscosa. The sequence goes on from CM055127.1 coordinate 182,065,503, forward strand.
ATTCACAACACAACTCCGTAAAATTTGGAAAACTTGGGACATTTTCACACTTTCTGAGACCTACAAAAGCCTAATTTGGGCTCATAGCCTTATACTAACTTCATGAATTAGTTACAACAACTTCCTGGAACTTGTCCATCACTAATCTAATACTATTTCTCCTTCCCTTACCCTATCTACAACTTCACAAATTTCTACTTATGCCCCGTACACACGAGCGCTTTTCCCGTCGTAAAAATTTGACAGACAGAATTCCTCTCAAGCCTGCCTTGCATACACACGGGCACACAAAAGTCCGGTCAACTTCTGACTGCCAAGAACGCGGTGACGTAAAAGACTATGACGAGACGACAAAATGAAGTTCTATGGTTCCGAGTATGCGTCAAATTGTTTCCCGGCATGCATGTTTTTTTTCCTGTCAGAAAAGCATACAGACAAAGGTTTTTTTTCCGCTAGGATTTTTTCCTGATGAGAAAAAAGAGGTCCTGCTCTCTTTTTTTTCCGTCAGTTTTCCTGTTGGAAAAAGTCTGTTGGAGCATACACACGGCCGGGATTCCCGACCAAAAGCTCTCATCAGACTTTTTCCTACAGGAAAACGGGTCGTGTGTACGGGGCATAAGACTTTTCTAGTCAACATAAGATACTGACCTTTTCAATAATTTTTTTTTTTTTTTTTTATTTAACCACTTCCCTACCCAGCCATAGTCAAATGACGTCCACAGATGGGATCTCACATCCTGGGTGGACGTCATATGACGTCCTCGGCTTTGTAGGGGGATATCTGAATGATGCCTGCAGCTAGAGGCATCATTCAGATGTCCTTTTGAAGTGCCAGCGATTCTGCGCACCATAAGAATGATCATAGCGGCAGTTCCACCGCTTGATCGTTCTTATAGGCGGCAGGAGGGGACACCCCCCCCCCTCCCGCCGCCATCCGGTGCTTCCCTGGGCTCCCCTGTGCGATCGGGGACCCGGAGCGAATCTTCCGGCGTCGTTGGTGGGGTCACGTGATGAGCATAGAGATAACTGGTGACCAGATGGTCACCAGTCATCTCTATGATCGTCGGAGGCCTGGGCGCGATGTGATGACGTCACGCCCGGGTCTCAAATGTAAACAAAGCCGCCATTGTGGCTGTAAGTATGAGATCAGTGAAACATTTTTCACTGATCTCATGCTTTCCAGCCTGGAGGAGAGATGTGGGGTCTTATTGACCCCGCATCTCTCAATAAAGAGGACCTGTCACACACATTCCTATTACAAGGGATGTTTACATTCCTTGTAATAGGAATAAAGGTGATCAAAAAAAAAAAAAGTAAAATCATTGTAAAAAAAATAATAAATAAGTAAAAAAAAAATAAAAAAAAAATAATTTTTTTTTTTAAACACCCCTGTCCCCGGTAGCTCGCGATCAGAAGCGAATGCACACGTAAGTCGCCCACATATGTAAACGCTGTTCAAACCACGCATGTGAGGTATCGTCGCGTGCGTTAGAGCGCGTGCAACAATTCTAGCACTAGACCTCCTCTGTAATTCGAACCTGGTAACCTGTAAAAAAAATTAAAGCGTCGCCTATGGAGATTTTTAAGTACCGAAGTTTGGCGCTATTCCATGAGTGTGCGCAATTTTAACGCGTGACATGTTAGGTATCTATTTACTCGGCGTAACATTATCTTTCATATTTTCCCAAAAAATTGGGCTAACTTTACTGTTTTGTTATTTTTTAATTCATGAAACCATTTTTTTAAAAAAAAAAAGGCGTTTGAAAAATTATTGCGCAAATATTGTGCAAGAAAAAATGTTGTATGACCGTCATTTTATTCCCTAGGGTGTCTGCTAAAAAAACATATATAATGTTTGGGGGTTCTGAGTAATTTTCTAGCAAAATAATGATGATTTGTACATGTAGGAGAGAAGTGCCAAAATAGGCCCGGTATGGAATAGGTACAAAAAGCCCGGTATTGAAGTGGTTAACCACAAATGTGACTTTTCCTACAAATAAATAGAATTTACGTGTTAAAGATCTAATATTTGATCTTTTATACTCATTATACAACCTGCAGTAAGCATATCATTGTTTAGATATTTTGTATCTTCTTTTCTATGTTACAAATACAGATTGGTAACAATTGTACAATTTTACATGTACACAATAAACCTTTATTGAGAGAAAAAAAAATATGCTACTGTATGCTAGATTTGTTTTGACATACTTATAACTTGTTTGACCAAAAATTTTCTGCTCTACTACCATTAGAATAATAGCCCAGTTTCGGTCTCCTAGGAATCACACAAATAGAGGAGCGCTAATTACATTGTACAAGTTCACTGGTATTTTGTGGTGTGGTTAGCATTTGTTTCCTTTCATTCATTTTGGCAAGAGACAAATTAGTCTTTTGTGTGCTATGTTTATTTTTTTATGAAAACCCTATTTTAAAAGGAACCACTTTGAACTTTATGTTTCATGGCACAAACTAGACATGTGCACTGCCGAAAAATTTGTTTTTTTCGTTTTCGTTTTTTTGCTTTTTTCGAAAATTCAGAAATTCGGGAAATTCGAAAAAAAAAATTTTTTTGTTTTTTTGGGAAATTCGGGAAATTCAAAAAATTCATTTTTTTCTGTTTTTGTTTTATTAGTTTTTTTGCTTTTTTCGGAAATTTGGGAAATTCGGAATTCGGAAATTCAGAATTTTCGAATTTCCAAAAAAACGAATAAAACTAAAACAAAAACATTTTTTTTTTCGAATTTCAGAAAAAAAATAAAAATAAACAAATTTCCGATTTTTGGAAATTCTGAAATTCTAAAAATTCGGAATTCAGAAATTCAACTTTCCAAATATCCCATTTTCGAATTTTAGATTTTCGAATTTTGCAATTTCGAAAACCGAATCTCGAATTTTCGAAATTTCCAATTTTCGAATTTCGAAATTTCCAAATTCCGAATTTCGGAAATTTGGAAATTCGAAAATCCAAAATGCCGAATTTCGGAAATTCGGAATTTCGAAAATCCGAATTTCTGAAATTCTGAAATTCGAAATTTCGGAAATCCGAAAATTTGGAAATTGAAAAATTCGGAAATCCGAAAATTCGGAAATTGAAAGATTCGGAAATTCGGAAATTCGAAATTTCGGAAATCCGAAAATCTAAAAATTCGGAAATTGAAAAATTCGGATATTCGGAAATTTTGGAATTAACAAATTTCTCTAAATTCGTGATAAAACGAATTAGAAACTAAACAAATTGCACATGTCTAGCACAAACAGGTCCTGAACTGAGGAGGGCATACATATCAAAAAAGTTCATTTATTGCTGGGTCATTATACTGTTATAACTTGGTGTCTTCAATAAGAAGGGGATATGGATAGGTTTGTCCAGTGCAGCGTTCCTCCATAAAATGAAGTAATGTACTTAGTTTATGTGACACCAAATAATAGAAATGGCCATAAAAATATGTATTTTGCAATAAATGTATTATTCCAACACTGGTGGTCATTTTGATGCTGCTTATATTGGTGATCAGTGGAGAAGGGCTCCTTTCATTAATGACTAGCTGATTAGGACCCCTTTACATTAGTTGTCATTGTCAGTGGAGAAGGACCTGTTTACATTGGTGATCAGTGGAGAAGGACGACTTCCATTGAAGGCAGAGCTGGTGCAAGGATTTTTGACACCCAATGCGAAACCTCATTTTGACGCCCCCATTAGCTCCACACCTGACTCCACCCCCTTTTCCCTGCCCATGTGACAGGCTCTATACAGGAAGCATCGGCTCTGCTTCCTCTAGCGCTGGCTCCAGTGCTGCGCTAAACCCTTAATTACACTTACCGGCCAGAAGGAGCAGCTGCCTGAGACTGAGTTAGTTACATGCAGCAGCCTGCAGAGCAGACGTGGAGGAACACCAGCGGCCGGGTGCCCCTAGGCAGCAGTGTGCCTTAGGCGGCTGCCTAGTTTGCCTAGTGGTAGCACCAGCCCTGATTGAAGGTTAGTGGAGAATGACCCTTTTTCATTAGTGGTCAGTGGAGAAGGACCTGCTTTCAATGGTTGTCAGTGGAGAAGGACCTACTTACATTAGCAGTCAGTGGAGAAGGACCCCCTTACACTGGTGTTCAATGTAGTAGACCCCCTTACATTGGTGGTCAGTGGGACCTTTCTTAACTAAAAAAAGGTGATTAAATATTTGGGGTTCTGAGGAGGACCTGCTTTCATTGGTTGTCAGTTGAGAAGGACCTACTTACATTAGCAGTCAGTGGAGAAGGACCCACTTACACTGGTGGTCAGTGGAGAAGGACCCACTTACACTGGTGGTCAGTGGAGAAGGACCCACTTACACTGGTGGTCAGTGGAGGAGGACCCCCTTACACTGGTGGTCAGTGGAGAAGGACCCCCTTACACTGGTGTTCAATGTAGTAGACCCCCTTACATTGGTGGTCAGTGGGACCTTTCTTAACTAAAAAAAAGTGATCAAATATTTGGGGTTCTGAGGAGGACCTGCTTTCATTGGTTGTCAGTTGAGAAGGACCTACTTACATTAGCAGTCAGTGGAGAAGGACCCTCTTACACTGGTGGTCAGTGGAGAAGGACCTGATTATTTTGGTGATCAGCGGAGAAGGACCTGCTTTCAATGGTTGTCAGTGGAGAAGGACCTACTTACATTAGCAGTCAGTGGAGAAGGACCCCCTTACACTGGTGGTCAATGGAGTAGGCCCCCTTACATTGGTGGTCAGTGGGACCTTTCTTAACTAAAAAAAAGGTGATCAAATATTTGGGGTTCTGAGAAGGACCTGCTTTCATTGGTTGTCAGTGGAGAAGGACCTACTTACATTAGCAGTCAGTGGAGAAGGACCCACTTACACTGGTGGTCAGTGGAGAAGGACCTGATTATTTTGGGGATCAGCGGAGAAGGACCTGCTTTCAATGGTTGTCAGTGGAGAAGGACCTACTTACATTAGCAGTCAGTGGAGAAGGACCCCCTTACACTGGTGGTCAATGGAGTAGGCCCCCTTACATTGGTGGTCAGTGGGACCTTTCTTAACTAAAAAAAAGGTGATCAAATATTTGGGGTTCTGAGAAGGACCTGCTTTCATTGGTTGTCAGTGGAGAAGGACCTACTTACATTAGCAGTCAGTGGAGAAGGACCCACTTACACTGGTGGTCAGTGGAGAAGGACCTGATTATTTTGGGGATCAGCGGAGAAGGACCTGCTTTCAATGGTTGTCAGTGGAGAAGGACCTACTTACATTAGCAGTCAGTGGAGAAGGACCCACTTACACTGGTTGTCAGTGGAGAAGGACCCACTTACACTGGTGGTCAGTGGAGAAGGACCCCCTTACACTGGTGGTCAGTGGAGAAGGACCCCCTTACACTGGTGGTCAATGGAGTAGGCCCCCTTACATTGGTGGTCAGTGGGACCTTTCTTAACTAAAAAAAGATGATCAAATATTTGGGGTTCTGAGAAGGACCTGCTTTCATTGGTTGTTAGTGGAGAAGGACCTACTTACATTAGCAGTCAGTGGAGAAGGACCCCCTTACACTGGTGGTCAGTGGAGAAGGACCCCCTTACACTGGTGGTCAATGGAGTAGGCCCCCTTACATTGGTGGTCAGTGGGACCTTTCTTAACTAAAAAAAAGTGATCAAATATTTGGGGTTTGATTACACTTTTTTAGATTAAACCAAAGAAAAGGTGTGAGTTTTTGGTCACTAGTACAAAAAGACCTATCCTGTTAAATATTTTATATGTTGTAATACTAAAGGGGTTGTATATATGTGGATTTTCTTGTTAATTTTGGCAACTTATTATAATAATTGTGATGTGCCGTCCCATACCTCCAAAAAGTATGTAAGCATAGGACACACACCCTGTCTTCCTCTTAAAGGAGAATTATAAAATAAATTGGTTAAGCCCACAAGTGTTTTTTTTTTACCACTACTATTCCTTTATATTGGCTTTTTAAACTTACAAATGCAGCAATTTAGAAATCGGATGAAAGGTTTAGCACCAGGAAACTCTATTTTGAAAGAAAAAGAGTGCATTTTACTGTAAATACAACTATATAGATCAGACCAAAATGAGGGACAAATGAGGAGGAAAGAGGGACAGAGGGACATTGCCCAAATCAGGGGCCGTCCCTCAAAATCAGGGACAGTTGGGAGCTATGTCTTCCTGTTCACATGGGTTGGTAGATGGTGAACCCAAAAACAGAGGACTGGCTAAATTTTACACCCAGGATACACCACAGCTGAGTTAATGTGTGCCTCTTATTAAGAAGGCCAGCTCAGGGTGTGTTTGGTTTTGTTTTTAAGGCCGGGTTCACACTGGTATGACATATGCTCCGACTTTGGGAGCATGTGTCGCATGACCTGTGTTAGGCCCGGGTTTACATTGGTACGGAAAATGCTCTGACATTGGGAGCACATGTCGCATGGTATATAAATCAATGGTTCCCTATGAGAGCCGTCTTAACTGGTCCGACACAAGTCGGTCCGACTTTGAAAAAGGTTCCTGCACTACTTTGGTCCGACTTTATTCCTACTACAGCCCATTGAATATCATTGAAGTCAGATCAAAGTCGGATCCTTGTCCTAACCATCTGACTTGTGAGAGGAAAACTCACCCAAGCTCTACCGCTATATAGTATAGTTGGTGTGTAGCGTAGTCAGTGCTCTGGCTAATTAAGCTCACAAGTGACATCATCCAAACTGACGCGTTTCGGCCTTAGGCCTTCATCAAAGCATAAAAATAGTTATGCTTTGATGAAGGCCTAAGGCCGAAACGCGTCAGGTTTTGGATGATGTTACTGCTGTATTGCTTCAATAAATATTTTCTATGGAGAAGCTCTCGAGTTGCCGGCCTGTACTTTCTATGGATCTGACTTGTGACATCTGACATGGTGATTACAGCAGCAGTAAAAGGAATTTATGTCACACTGGGATTGTTTTGATTGGTCAAAATGCAGAAGTCAGACTATCTCAAGGTCAGAGCAAAATCTTATCCTGTTTATTAAAGTCAGATGAAAGTAGGACCGAAGTCACAGGGCAAAGTAGGATGACAGTCGTACTACAGTCGTGTTGTACCAGTGTGAACCCCGACTGATTCTGACTTGCAAGTGTGCACAGTGAAAGGTAGATCGAAAGCCTTACATGGTAAATTGATTTTGTGGGGTGATGGTGAAATAAAATTTTCAAAGAGAAAACGAAAAAAGAAACGCTGGGTAAAAATTTTATTTCTCCACAACACAAATTTTAATTTGAATTAATGCAACGGTGTCAGATCAGTTTGAGACCTAAAATTAAAAAGGGAAAACATTCTCCCATGTATACAATACATGTTTTTGTCAGTCAGGCTGAAGTTTTCCTAAAAAAAAAAAAAAGGAAGAAAAGAATGGCTGATTTTGAAGCGTGAGGGCCCAAAATTTTTTTATTGAATTGTTTATCAATAACAAAAAAATTCATCCCCTATACCAACACACCAAGATAAATGAACAGACAAAAAATGATGAAGTAGATTGCAATGTAAGAAGGTGTTCACATCATCAAACATTTTATAATTGTTATGTCCGACTGAGGGTAGAACACCCAAAAAGTTGGCACCTCATCCCAAGTAATCAAATGAATCAAGTGGGAAGAAGAGAGGGATTTTTACGGTGCTTACAAATAATAATGAGAACCATACATTTAGAAAAAAGTATATAAGTTTAATGACAATCAAGTTAAAAACATAGCAAAAGCTATTTGTTCACTGATATACAGCAGTTCATCAGAAAGATGGTCACAAAGCAGGTATTTGGCTACAGCAAAGGTTTCAAATTTGTATATTATCCCAACATGTTTCGCCTGGTAGCTTCATCAGGTCATATACAAATCAATCAAGGAATTTGTGAAACGCGCCAAACTTCCCAGAGATGACCACTGCGAATAATAAGGGTGAACCAAATCCAGAGAGAAAGGGGGCCCTCCGTCTCTGGCCAAGGTTGCTGATAGCTGGACTGAGGCCAGAGACGGAGGGTGACCTCTTTACTATCTTGCCGTGCTTAGGAGTGATATTTCTACTCTATATCACCTATCCTCTACCCCAGGCGCCCTCCACCCCATGCTCTGAATATATAAATTTTAACCAGGTCACTGTGTGTCTTCTGTGAACGCACAGGGCCCCCTTTCTCTCGGGATTTGGTTCACTCGTGTTATTGGCAGTGGTTATCTCTGTGAAGTTTGCCGTGTTTCACAAATTCCTTGATTGATTCGTATATCCCCTGATGAAGCTACCAGGCGAAACATGTCGGGATAATATACGAATTTGAAACCTTTGCTGTAGCCAAATACCTGCTCTGTGACCATCTTTCTGATGAACTGCTGTATATCAGTGAACAAATTGCCTTTGCTACGTTTTTAACTTGATTGTCATTAAACTTATACACTTTTTTCTAAATGTATGGTTCTCATTTTTATTTGTAAGCACCGTAAAAATCCCTCTCTCCTTCCCACTTGAATCATCAAACAATGTTTAGACATGAAACATTTTCCATCACACAGAAATACAAATTTACGAAACAATTGAAATGGCGAGTGTTAACAGCGAATGAACAAAAAAGATGTGCAAAAAATGAGCAGAATTATAGGACTTTTAGCCCAGGTTCACATTGAGGGTGGGTTTGAAATCGAACGCACGATTTCAAACCAGCAATGCAGTCCGACTTCGGGAGCGATTTGGCAGATATCTGTGCGGGTTCATGCACAGATTCCCATTCAAATTGCCCTGGAAGTCGCCAAAAGTAGTACAGGAACTACTTTGGTAAATTGGTGCAGCACTGCAAGTCGGCCTCACGCCGATTCAGACGGTGCCGTTGCCGGAAATTGTAGGCGATTTCACATGCGATTTGACATGTCAAAACGGCCCGCTGTGAACTCGGGCTTAAAGTGGTTGTAAACCCTCGGAAATAACATTCTTTTAAAAAATAGCCCATAACACAGGCAGCTGATCGCTGCCTGTGAAAGTGTACTCACCGCCATAATTAGCTTTAAAATCGTATTTTTTGTTCTGATGATGTCACTGCGCTTGCGCAGTTTTTCCCCTCAAAACCGGCATGTAAAGTTTGCCTGTTTTTCATTTTAATCGATTCCGGAACTGACACTGAGCGAACTTCCCCTCTGCCCGGCACAGAGGAGAAGTCTTGCGTTCTTTCACTCCTTCTCTTCTTCCTGATACTCCCCCGTGTGACTGAACAAGACGTCAAACAGGGGAGTGAAACAAGACAGCAGCCGTGTATCTTGGTTGCCGCGGTAACGGCCATCGAGATCGAGGCTTGGTTACGGCGCTACAGCGCATGCGCTAGATTTAGAACAGGGAATCTGTAAGGGTGGAAGTGACAACAGATAAGGAATCACTGAACAGCACAAACAATGGCGCTTTCAATGCAAAAAATAATAAAACTAATTCTGCGCTTAACCTTATAACACTCTGGTGTTTTGTTTTAACAACATGCAGCAACTTCAAAAAAGGCCTAAATACTTAAGACCAACCAACTTATGTGCAATAAAAAGAAAAAAGTGCGCAATCAACAAAAAATATGTTGCAACAAAAATGATCCTCTTGCAAATACCACAAGTGCAAAAAACAAGAGAATAAATCAATAATCACCACTATGTAAATTACCACATGGCGCTTTCAATACCCGGAAGTAGAGAGAATTACAACAGGAAAAAAAGGTATTTGCAGCCCTCGTTTTTGCTAATTTCACATGTAATATGCAATGCGGTCAGCTTATGTAATATATTAATTGAAAAAGAGAAATAATCGGCGGGGGTTTACTTCCTCTTTAAGCAGCATTCAAGCAAATAAATGGACCTTTAAAGCATCGACAAAAACCAAACTGGCCCTTATATAACACAGGACCCATTGGATGGAATGAAAAACAACGCATGCATATAGGAGCAAAAGTAGAACTTTGCTCTCCATGAAGTATTTCATTTATTAGCTCCATGACGGCTGAATTATTTTTCTCCTCTGGGACACCTCTTCAACTTCCCTGAAACAGAGAGCATGTATAAATGGAAATTAAAAAGAATAAAAGTTGCTAAAAAATTTTTTTTTGATCTACAAATGTAAAAAAAAAAAAAAAATCACTTTAATTTTTTTTGCAAAGCGTTTCACGTGATTTACTTTTTTTTTTTCCCCATAATATTTTATTGGTAAATAAAATAAGGTTTACATTGCATTTAAACAAGGTGTCTGAAGCAATACAAAAGGTTTTACAGCAGCGATGATCAGAACTAGCATGCAATAATATTTGCAGAGAATTTTCAGCTTAAGTCGACAGAGTGAACATTGCTTGAAACATGACGTACGGTTATGGTTAGTCTGCTAAATAACCATAGGCGTGCGCAAGGGGTGTGCCAGGTGTGCCTGGGCACATCCTAATCCTGGGGTTGGCAACCTGTCAATCATAATCTACCAGTTGATAGTGGGCAGGTGACAGGTAAACCTTAATCCTTCCTTGCCAAACCCCAGAACCTGGACAGGAGAGGCGGTGGAGTTGGAATTTGGTGGAAACCATCTATATTTTCCTCCTGCAGCAGCTGAAAGAAGGCTTCTCCTCCTCTCCTTCTCACCGACATTCAGCTGCCACAGGAGAAAAATACTGGGGATTGGTACCAATATATGCCACCCGCGCCACCCCTTCTGTCCCTCTTTCTGCTGCCCGGGTCTCCCCCTTCCTCCCATTGTTTGAAAATGGAGAGCGGGGAGAAGGCCGGTATATAAGTCATACACACATATGTGTTGGAGCTTTGAGATGCACACCCTAATGCAATAGGCTGCGCACACCTATGTAAATAACCATGCTTACCACAGTAATATTACTGTCTGGTGCCAAATCATGTTTGGGTGTGTTTTGCGGATAGAGTTGGGGATTTGCTAGTTCATGAGGTAACAACCAACTTTGAGTAATTAATTCCTTCCTACAACCAAGCAGCTGAAGTTGGTTAACTATTGGTGTTTGGTGAAATAGAGCTCTGATGGATAAAGGGATTGGTTCAGGGTGTAAACCCAAAAAAATTGAAAAAGAGGAGGGGAAGGGGAAGAATGGGAGGGGGAAGAAGAAAAAAAAAAGGAAGAGGGGGGAGGGGGGGAGTGGGTTGGGTTCGGAATACCTCACAGCCTCTGCCACCAATCCCGAAGGATTGGAGTAAGGTGGGTAAAGAAGCTTGGTCTGAAGATATTTAGGTGTTTGTTTAGATAGTTTGAGAAGGCTCCTCCCTCAATCTTCCCTTGTTTAGGGGAGGGAGGCCAATTGTCTCATGTTTTGATGAGGATAGCTTATGAAATGTAGGAGTAGAGTCATTGAGGGTTGCAGTCGTCTTGGGGTGGGTGGTTCGTAATAGTTTGGCTTGTTAATAGTTTGTACTTGGCTGTGGTACGGAAGTGGGTCCAACAGGCCCAAGTGTGTGAAAATTTGGTTGGACAATCTTTGGCTATGGAGATTAGTTCTTCCACTTCCACAATTTTTTCCACTCGTTTGAGCCATTCAGGGATGGTCGGAACATGGGTTGTTCCCCAATGAAGAGGGATACATAGTTTGGCCGCATTTATTAGGGGTGGTATTAGTGATCTACTTTTATTATTATTATGGTTGCTGCTGCTCCTAATGCCGAGTGCAATTGCAGACCTGCTTCGTAATTTGGAATAATTGCTTACACACTTTTGCAAAAGCTTTGATGAATTCCAGAAGGCCCAAGTGCAGAGCCTCCGTGGTTGTGGTAGTTATGCACATAGGCTTCAGTAAATTGACCCCACTATGATGTTTATAAGGGTCGATCTCCCGCTGAGCAAGTGGAATCTGCAACACGGAGGTGCCCATGTGAAAGGGGCCTTAATGGGTTTGGAGGGTATTTTTACAGGTAGGCAACTCCTATCCTCATATTGATTAGTGGTTCCAAATTATTAATAACTACACTAGTAGGGAATAGACACAAAAAGATGTATCTTTCCAAAATAACTGTTCCCTACTGCAGTAATTATTTGGAATTATTTGGAATTACTAATCAATATGATAATAGGCGTTGCCTATCTATAAAATTTCCAGAACAAAGTGGAGACAAAAGAAAACCACTTGTGTTAACCACTTGCCGACTGCCTCATGTATATATACATCGGCAGAATGGCACGGGCAGGCAAAGCAACGTACCTGTACATTGCTTTGAATCTGCCACCTAGCAGGCGCGCACGCCCTCCGCGAGCTCCGTGACCCTGCCCGCGGGACCCATCGGGAGCAATGATCACTTTTGCGCAAACCAATCAATATACGCTTATTGCCATTTTTTTACCAAAAATATGTAGAAGAAAATATATCGGCCTAAACTGAGGAAATTTTTTTTTTTTTATATATTTTTTGAGGGATATTTATTATGGCAAAAAGTAAAAAATATTGCTTTTTTTTCAAAATTGTCGCTCTTGTTTTGTTTATAGCGCAAAAAATAAAAACCGCAGAGGTGATCAAATACCACCAAAAGAAAGCTCTATTTGTGGGAAAAAAAGGACGTCAATTTTGTTTGGGTGCAACGTCGCATGTCAGTTAAAGCAACGCAGTGCCAAAATCGCAAAAAATGGCCCGGTCATTGGGCAGCCAAATTCTCCGGGGCTGAAGTCGTTAAATGAATATGTAGGAATCAGTTGCTGTGAGCCCAGCGCAGGACACACACACTGAAGACCCTGATAGTATATTTTTTTGTAGATTTGATCCCGGTTTATACCGAGGATGGCAATACCCCTACTGAGTAGGCAATTATCACCCAGAAGGATACTCTGTATTCAGAGTCATTGGATCCTTCTACCCCAGCTCAAGAAGCAGAGCTCCATGCAAAGCAACCAAAAGGGTATACCGTATATACTTGAGTATAAGCCGAGTTTTTCAACACATTTTTTTGTGCTGAAAATGCCCCCCTCGGCTTATACTCGAGTCACCGTTTTGCGCCTGATCTCCCGGACTTTGGGGACCCGGTACTGACCATACTTGGCACACATGTAGCCCCATTTTCCCTCTACAATTGTGCAAAGTTTGTTGTCCGGGGGCCCTTCGGCTGGGGAGCACCGATTTTTCAAAGCCGGGCACCCCTTCCATAAACTCTCATGTTAAACGTAAGTCTAGTTATGGACACAGTGAGGCATGGGCACAGTGAGGCATGGGCACAGTGAGGCATGGACACAGTGAGGCATGGGCACAGTGAGGCATGGACACAGTGAGGCATGGGCACAGTGAGGCATGGGCACAGTGAGGCATGGGCACAGTGAGGCATGGGCACAGTGAGGCATGGACACAGTGAGGCATGGGCACAGTGAGGCATGGGCACAGTGAGGCATGGACACAGTGAGGCATGGGCACAGTGAGGCATGGACACAGTGAGGCATGGACACAGTGAGGCATGGGCACAGTGAGGCATGGGCACAGTGAGGTATGGGCACAGTGAGGTATGGGCACAGTGAGGTATGGGCACAGTTAAACTTGGGCACAGTGAGGCATGGGCACAGTGAGGCATGCACATGGACACAGTAAGTGAGGCACAGTGAGGTATGCCGATGGACATTATAGGCTTATACTCGAGTCAATACGTTTTCCCAGTTTTTTGTGGTACAATTAGGTGCCTCGGCTTATATTCGGGTCGGCTTATACTCGAGTATATACGCTACATTTATATAGATAGTAGATAATTGGAGTGCATGTTTTTGGTTCCATTTGAAGGGCCAGAAGGTTTTGACTTTGGCAGGTAAACCAAACAAGCTAAGTTAATTGGTTGGCTGTCTTCAGCCTTCCAGGTTCTTGCTGAGATAGCCATACTAACATTAAAACTCACACATGGAAGCAGACCAGGCGACTAAGGATGCTGCATTACAGCCCCGGACACTTTCTGGGTATGTGCAGCTCACAGATTCCACCCTAGTTCTGGCCCAGTATAGCTGGGATTAATAATACAATGTAGTGGAAAAAGTAGAGTAAAAAAAAAAGAAAACTATCTCCAAACTTTGTAAACAAAGGGCCAATTTACTGTCCTTTGGACTTAAGAGGGCCAGATTGTGGCCATTGGGAGTAGAAAAGGTCCAAACGTTGTGGGGGAATAATAAATGCCCCATCTTTGGTATTAGTGGGAGGAGTAGGGCCCCATTTTTTGGTGTCAGTGAGAGGAATTGCACCCCATCGTTGGTTTTACTGGGCCCCATTGTTGGTATTACTGTAAGGAATTGAACCCCATCGTTGTTCTTCTTGTGAAGAATTGTGGCCCATTGTTGGTATCATTGGCAGGAATTCTGCCCTTTCATTGGTGTTAGTGGAGGGAATTATGCCTCACTGTTGGTATCGGTGGATGAAAATAGTGCCCCAAGGGCCAGATAAAAGGAAGCAAAGGGCCACATATGGCCCCAGGGACACAGTTTGGACACCATTGCCCTAAGGGGATACTGGACTCTTTCCCTATGAGATTTGGTTTGGGAGTGTGTTGCTCACTTGCTTATATATTTGTCTCAACAGCTGAAGTCCTCCACTCTGATCTCACAGAGAATTACTGTAGACATGTGCAATTCGTTTCATTCCAAATGAGTTTTTTAACGAATTAAGACAAATTTGAATACTTTGAAAAATTGTAAATTCGTAAATTCGAAAATTCGTAATACGAAAACCCCAAAATTTCTAAATCTGAAATAATAACTAACTATTAAATTGTAGGTATTGGAATTTCCTTTTAAATTTGTCTGTCAGTGAACGCAACGCATACGAATTTATCCGAAGTTACAAATTATCCGAAATAATGAATGCCGTATCTAAACAAATGGAACGTAACGTATTAATAATAATAAATAATAATAATAATAATAATAATGTTTTATTATTATTGTTTATTTTTAACTCATTCTATTTGTTTAGATACAGCATTCGTTATTTTGGATAATTCGTAACTTTGGATGAATTCGTACTCGCTACGTTCACTAACAGCCAAATTTGAAAGGAAATTCCAATACCTATAATTTAATAGTTAGCTAGTATTAGTTAGTTAGTTATTATTTAGAATTTTCGGATTTTGTTCTTTCTTATTTTCGGATTATCTTTCTTATTTTCGGGTTTTCTTTCTTATTTTTGGATTTTCAAACTTTCACATTTACAATTTTTCTTATTTATGAATTTTCTTATTTATGAATTTTTTAATTTACAAATTTTCTAATTTACGAATTTATGAATTTAGAAATTGCGATCATAATGAATGACCCAACCCCCCCCCCCCCCCCCCCCCAGAAAACTGAATGAAACGAAAACAAATAAATTGTTCGGCAGTGCACATGTCTTTAGAGAATATGTTGCTGATTTCTTAAGGTTTTTTTGACAAACTAATTTCTGTGTGATCCTAACAGTTTAGAAGGATCTCATAAACTAAAGCCAGGTGACTTGTGGAGTGTTAAGAGCCATTTATATACAAGGAAATGTTTGAATAAAGTGTCTATTTCATGTACAGTTTGCAAAACTTGAAGAAAAAGTCACCTGGATCTACACCAGTCACTGCATAAATTACTAAATGAACTTACCGTATATACTCGAGTATAAGCCGAGTTTTTCAGCACATTTTTTGTGAAAATGCCCCCCTCGGCTTATACTCGAGTCAACTTTTTGCGCCTGATCTCCCGGATTTTGGAGACCCGGTACTGGCGGGCCATAGGCCCCCTGGACCCCAGACTTGGCACACATGTAGCCTCACTCCTCCTCTACAAGTGTGCAAAGTTTGTTGTCCGGGGGACCTACGGCCGGGGAGCACCGATGTTTCAAATCCGGGCACCCCTTCCATAGACTCCCATGTTAAACGGTAATTTCTCCAGTGAATTTGGGGACCCCGGTACTGGCCCGGCCGTAGGTCCCCTGGACCCGAAACATGGCACACATGTAGCCCCAGTTCTCCTCTACAAGAGTGCAAAGTTTGCTGTCTGGGGGACAGGGAGGACCGATTTTTCAAAGCCGGGCACCCCTTCCATATACTCCCATGTTAAACGTAAGTCTAGTCATGGACACAGTGAAGCATGGGCACAGTGAGGCACGGGCACAGTGAGGCATGCACATGGACACAGTGAGGCAAAGTGAGGCACAGTGAGGCATGCAGATGGACACCCTAGGCTTATACTCGAGTCAATAAGTTTTCCCATTTTTTTGTGGTAAAATTAGGTGCCTAGGCTTATATTCGGGTCGGCTTATACTCAAGTATATACGGTAATTCTATGTTTGATTTGTTTTCCTCTTGGAATCACAGTTTGGGGTATTTATTCACATGCTTTAATGGTAAGGGATATATATATATATATATATATATATATATATATATATATATACCCGGAAGGGGTTAAGTGTTTTCTAGGGAGTGATTACTACTGTTAGGGGGCATGGCTTTCTGTGTGACGTCACTGATCGTCGTTCCCTATGACAGATAACAGACGATCAGTGGCAGTCACTCTAGGAAGAACTGGGAAAGGTTTGTTTGTACACTTACCTCTCCCCGTTCTTCAGCTCTGTGACCCAATCGCGGGTCCCATGGGCACGGTCACGGAGCACAGGACCAGGTCGCCATGCGCCGCCGACGGCGCGCTCGCAACCCAAGGCTGGGCTCTTAAAGGCGACATACAGGTACATGCTTGTGCCCAGCCGTGCCATTCTGCTGACGTATATCAGCGTGAAGGGGTCCTTAAGCGGTTAACTCTACTGACACCGTCCACCGCTCTGCTGATATAGACGCATGTGTGTTTGTGCTCTGGGGTGCACACTAGGGATGGGCCCGGTGCTCGATTCGAACCCATGTTCGAATCGAGCATCGGGCGTTCGCTCGCTCGTCGAGCCCAGAACTATTTGGGCCGTTCGCATCACATTCGTGTGATGCGAGCGGCCCCGCAATGCATTGCGGCCGGCGCGGCCGGCGCAGTGCATTGCTGGCTGATGATTGGCCAAGCATGCACTGTGACCCCGCATGCTTGGCCAATCACAGCGCCCGAAACTCGGAGAGCAATAATTGGCTACAGGCAGGACGGCTGTAGCCAATTACAGCTCAGGGGCTTTAGTACACGCCCCACCATTTAAAAGGCCGCCACGCCATCGGCCCCGGTCACATGAGTTCCGGCTTTAGGAGAGATTAGTCTGCTGATTCTGTCTTTGCTTGATACTGAAAGATTTGCTCTTCTTTGCTAAACCATTGGCTATTTCTTTGCTAAACCATTGCTACCTAAGTCATTGATCGTTCATTGCTGCTGATTGCACAGTTAGTGTGTTATTAGCTGCTGCTGGGGATTAGTCTGGTGCGTGCTTACTGTTAGTACAGTATTGCAGTAGTACCAACCGCAGTGCTGTTAGCACAGCATTGCACCCCAACAGCACCCATAGGACTTCTAGTGTGTTAGTGGCAGCAAACAGAGCTCCTATATTTTCTTCTCAGCAGCACCCATAGGACTTCTAGTGTGTTAGTGGCAGCAAACAGAGCTCCTATATTTTCTTCTCAGCAGCACCCATAGGACTTCTAGTGTGTTAGTGGCATCACACAGAGCTCCTATATTTTCTTCTCAGCACCACCCATAGGACTTCTAGTGTGTTAGTGGCATCACACAGAGCTCCTATATTTTCTTCTCAGCAGCACCCATAGGACTTCTAGTGTGTTAGTGGCAGCAAACAGAGCTCCTATATTTTCTTCTCAGCAGCACCCATAGGACTTCTAGTGTGTTAGTGGCAGCAAACAGAGCTCCTATATTTTCTTCTCAGCAGCACCCATAGGACTTCTAGTGTGTTAGTGGCAGCAAACAGAGCTCCTATATTTTCTTCTCAGCAGCACCCATAGGACTTCTAGTGTGTTAGTGGCATCACACAGAGTTCCTATATTTTCTTCTCAGCAGCACCCATAGGACTTCTAGTGTGTTAGTGGCAGCAAACAGAGTTCCTATATTTTCTTCTCAGCAGCACCCATAGGACTTCTAGTGTGTTAGTGGCAGCAAACAGAGCTCCTATATTTTCTTCTCAGCAGCACCCATAGGACTTCTAGTGTGTTAGTGGCATCACACAGAGCTCCTATATTTTCTTCTCAGCAGCACCCATAGGACTTCTAGTGTGTTAGTGGCATCACACAGAGCTCCTATATTTTCTTCTCAGCAGCACCCATAGGACTTCTAGTGTGTTAGTGGCAGCAAACAGAGCTCCTATATTTTCTTCTCAGCATCACCCATAGGACTTCTAGTGTGTTAGTGGCATCACACAGAGCTCCTATATTTTCTTCTCAGCAGCACCCATAGGACTTCTAGTGTGTTAGTGGCAGCAAACAGAGCTCCTATATTTTCTTCTCAGCAGCACCCATAGGACTTCTAATGTGTTAGTGGCATCACACAGAGTTCCTATATTTTCATCTCAGCAGCACCCATAGGACTTCTAGTGTGTTAGTGGCATCACACAGAGCTCCTATATTTTCTTCTCAGCAGCACCCATAGGACTTCTAGTGTGTTAGTGGCAGCAAACAGAGCTCCTATATTTTCTTCTCAGCAGCACCCATAGGACTTCTAGTGTGTTAGTGGCAGCAAACAGAGCTCCTATATTTTCTTCTCAGCAGCACCCATAGGACTTCTAGTGTGTTAGTGGCATCACACAGAGCTCCTATATTTTCTTCTCAGCAGCACCCATAGGACTTCTAGTGTGTTAGTGGCAGCAAACAGAGCTCCTATATTTTCTTCTCAGCAGCACCCATAGGACTTCTAGTGTGTTAGTGGCAGCAAACAGAGCTCCTATATTTTCTTCTCAGCAGCACCCATAGGACTTCTAGTGTGTTAGTGGCAGCAAACAGAGCTCCTATATTTTCTTCTCAGCAGCACCCATAGGACTTCTAGTGTGTTAGTGGCATCACACAGAGCTCCTATATTTTCTTCTCAGCAGCACCCATAGGACTTCTAGTGTGTTAGTGGCAGCAAACAGAGCTCCTATATTTTCTTCTCAGCAGCACCCATAGGACTTCTAGTGTGTTAGTGGCATCACACAGAGCTCCTATATTTTCTTCTCAGCAGCACCCATAGGACTTCTAGTGTGTTAGTGGCAGCAAACAGAGCTCCTATATTTTCTTCTCAGCAGCACCCATAGGACTTCTAGTGTGTTAGTGGCATCACACAGAGCTCCTATATTTTCTTCTCAGCAGCACCCATAGGACTTCTAGTGTGTTAGTGGCAGCAAACAGAGCTCCTATATTTTCTTCTCAGCAGCACCCATAGGACTTCTAGTGTGTTAGTGGCAGCAAACAGAGCTCCTATATTTTCTTCTCAGCAGCACCCATAGGACTTCTAGTGTGTTAGTGGCAGCAAACAGAGCTCCTATATTTTCTTCTCAGCAGCACCCATAGGACTTCTAGTGTGTTAGTGGCATCACACAGAGCTCCTATATTTTCTTCTCAGCAGCACCCATAGGACTTCTAGTGTGTTAGTGGCATCACACAGAGCTCCTATATTTTCTTCTCAGCAGCACCCATAGGACTTCTAGTGTGTTAGTGGCAGCAAACAGAGCTCCTATATTTTCTTCTCAGCAGCACCCATAGGACTTCTAGTGTGTTAGTGGCATCACACAGAGCTCCTATATTTTCTTCTCAGCAGCACCCATAGGACTTCTAGTGTGTTAGTGGCAGCAAACAGAGCTCCTATATTTTCTTCTCAGCAGCACCCATAGGACTTCTAGTGTGTTAGTGGCATCACACAGAGCTCCTATATTTTCTTCTCAGCAGCACCCATAGGACTTCTAGTGTGTTAGTGGCAGCAAACAGAGCTCCTATATTTTCTTCTCAGCAGCACCCATAGGACTTCTAGTGTGTTAGTGGCAGCAAACAGAGCTCTTATATTTTCTTCTCAGCAGCACCCATAGGACTTCTAGTGTGTTAGTGGCAGCAAACAGAGCTCCTATATTTTCTTCTCAGCAGCACCCATAGGACTTCTAGTGTGTTAGTGGCATCACACAGAGCTCCTATATTTTCTTCTCAGCAGCACCCATAGGACTTCTAGTGTGTTAGTGGCAGCAAACAGAGCTCCTATATTTTCTTCTCAGCAGCACCCATAGGACTTCTAGTGTGTTAGTGGCAGCAAACAGAGCTCCTATATTTTCTTCTCAGCAGCACCCATAGGACTTCTAGTGTGTTAGTGGCAGCAAACAGAGCTCCTATATTTTCTTCTCAGCAGCACCCATAGGACTTCTAGTGTGTTAGTGGCAGCAAACAGAGCTCCTATATTTTCTTCTCAGCAGCACCCATAGGACTTCTAGTGTGTTAGTGGCAGCAAACAGAGCTCCTATATTTTCTTCTCAGCAGCACCCATAGGACTTCTAGTGTGTTAGTGGCAGCAAACAGAGCTCCTATATTTTCTTGTCAGCAGCACACATAGTACCTATAGTGTGTTAGTGTCAGCACCCATAGGACCTACAGTGTGTTGTGAGCACACATAGGAGTTCTATTTTTTATACTATATACACTACCGACTACAATGGCTGGAAGACCGCCAAGGAGAGGCAGAGCGTGCCGAGGCAAGAACACAGGGCAGGCAGGCTCTGTTTCTAGAGACAACAGTGCTGGCCATGGACGTGGTCGTGCATCGTCATCAGCACGTGGCCATGGGACACGCTTGTCTTTGTTTTCGGCAGCTGGACATGTGGAGCCGCATCATGCCGAAGGCTTGGTAGAATGGATGACCAAGCCCTCCTCATCCTCCTCATCCTCTCTCACCCAGGCTCAGGGTACTGGTAGAGCAGCTGCCAACGCGTACTCAATGGCATCATCAGCCACCCCTTCCCTAGACCCACCATGTCCTCCTGAGGAGTCCCCCGAACTGTTTGAGCACAGTGTTGGGTACATGCTCCAGGAGGATGCCCAACGATTCGAAGGCTCGGATGATGATACCCAGCTTGAGGAAGTCAGTAGTGTGCGCGCAGAGAGAGGGGATGCTGAAGGACAGCAATCTGGCAGTAGTGTTCCACCAGCTGCAGCTTACTGCCAGGTTTGCTCTAGTGGTGAAGAGGGAGGGGATGATGAGGTCACTGACTCCACGTGGGTGCCTGAAGGGAGAGAGGAGGAGGAGGAGGATGCAGCGTCACATGTCCAACGAGGCAGGATGCCCCCTGGAGGCCAGCTAGAGGCCAGCACAGCAACTGTACCACACCGCAGAGCTCCGCCTGTGCAGGGCGCTGCCTCTGCACGTTATCACAAAAGTTCTTTGGTGTGGGCCTTTTTTGAGACGAGTGCATCAGATCGCACCACTGCTATTTGCAATATTTGTCTCAAGCGTATCTCGCGTGGCCAAAACATCAGCCGCTTGGGCACCACAAGCATGAGCAGACATATGTCGACCTGCCATGCAGCTCGTTGGCAAGCACACATAAAAGACCCACACCAAAGAACAAAGCGGACCTCTCCTTGCTCCTCATCAGCTGGGATCTCCATCCCCACTATATCTTCAGTCCTCTCTGAAAGCTGCTCTGAGAGGACTGAAGGTGTAGAATTAGGTGTGTCACAACCAAGTACTTGCAGTACACCGACGTCCGATTGTAGCAGGCAAATTTCCCTGCCCCAGCTGCTGGACCGTCGAAAGAAGTATACTCCCAGCCATCCACATGCCCAGCGGTTGAATGCTAGCTTGGCTAAATTGCTAGCACTTCAACTGCTGCCTTTTCAGTTGATAGACTCGGCCCCCTTCCGTGAGTTTGTTCAATGTGCGGTTCCTCAGTGGCAGGTTCCCAAACGCCACTTTTTCTCACGGAAGGCGATTCCGTCTCTCTACTGGCATGTGGAAGGCAATGTCCATGCCTCGCTGGACAGGGCGGTCAGCGGTAAGGTGCATATTACCGCTGACTCATGGTCCAGCAGGCATGGACAGGGACGTTATCTTTCTTTCACGGCCCATTGGGTCACTCTATTGGTAGCTGGGAGGGATGCAGGACAAGGTGCAGTAGTGTTGGAGGTTGTTCCGCCACCACGCCTCCAAAATGCTACTACTGGTTGTGACACACCTCTCTCCTCCACCCCCTCCTCTTCTTCTTCCTCCATGTCCTCTTCGAGTGCTCTGTCCTCGGAACCAGCGGTGCTCCGTAGGCGTACAAGGGGCTACGCGAGTACGCAGGCAAAAAGATGCCATGCCGTGCTTGCGCTGGTGTGTTTGGGGGACAGGAGCCACACTGGGCCAGAGGTTCTGGCAGCTCTGCAGGGGCAGGCCGAGAGGTGGTTGACGCCACGCCAGCTTAAGCCAGGAATGGTCGTTTCTGATAATGGCACCAACCTCCTCTCCGCCCTGCGACAGGGGCAGCTCACCCATGTGCCCTGTATGGCTCACGTCCTCAACCTGGTGGTGCAGCGGTTCTTGGGCAGGTTCCCAGGCTTACAGGATGTCCTGAGGCAGGCCAGGAAAGTCTGTGTGCATTTCCGCCGATCTTATAATGCCAGTGCTCGGCTGACTGAGCTGCAAAAGGAGCTGAACCTGCCCAAGAACCGCCTAATATGTGACATGCCCACCAGGTGGAACTCAACGTTGGCCATGCTGCAGCGACTGCACACGCAGCAGAGGGCCATCAATGAGTACCTTTGCGACTACGGCACCAGGACAGGGTCAGGGGAGCTTGGCTTTTTTTCCCCACGCCAGTGCAGCATGATCAGGGATGCATGCACTGTCCTCTCACCATTTGAGGAGGCCATGAGGATGGTGAGCAGTGACAGTGCATGCATCAGTGACACTGTACCTCTTGTCCACCTGTTGGAGCATACGCTGCGTGGGATAATGGACAGGGCACTTGAGGCAGAACAGAGGCAGGAAGAGGAGGACTTCCTTGTCTCTCAAGGCCCCCTTTATCCAGACAATGTTCCTTCTGTCCCACCCATCACACAGGAAGAGGAGGAGGAGGAGGAGGAGGAGGAGGAGGATTGTGTGAGCATGGAGGTGGAGCCTGGCACTCAGCATCAGCAGCAGCAATCTTTTAGGGATGATGTACAGTCCCAACAAACCAGTGGACTTGTACGTGGCTGGGAGGAGGTGGCTGGCGATCATGTCATCCTCAGTGACCCAGAAGACTCCGGACCGAATGCCTCAGCTAACCTACGCTGCATGGCCTCCCTGATCCTGCAAAGCCTGCGGAAGGATCCTCGTGTTCTTCGGATCAAGGAGAGTGACCATTACTGGCTGGCCACTCTCCTTGATCCACGGTACAAGGGTAAGGTTGCGGACCTTATCTTGCCGTCGCAGAGGGAGCAGAGGATGAGACATCTCAGGGAGGCCTTGCAGAAAGGTCTGTGCAACGCGTTCCCAGAAACTGGGAGGTTACAAACTCCTGGTCCTGGACGACAAGTTGCTGAGGCTTCGGTCAGTAGCAGAAGGAGCGGTGGGGAAGGTGGACGTCTGACCGATGCGTTCAGACAATTTTTTAGTCCGCAGCCCCAAGGTATGATCGGTTCCAGCAACCATCGCCAGCGTCTGATATACATGGTGCAGGAATACCTAGGGGCAAGGTCAGACTTGGACACCTTTCCCACCGAAAATCCTCTGGCTTACTGGGTCCTGAGGATGGATCACTGGCCAGAGCTTGCACAGTATGCAATTGAGCTACTGGCCTGTCCTACATCCAGCGTTCTTTCCGAACGCACATTCAGTGCTGCTGGAGGATTTGTCACCGATCATAGGGTGCGCCTGTCCACCGACTCGGTTGATCGACTGACCTTCATAAAAATGAATCAGTCTTGGATCACCACCAGCTACCAGACACCTGAAGCGGATATAATGGAATAATTTATAATGTCACATCCCTTCAAGACTGCCTATGCTGATGCTGAGTGACTGTCCTGTTATGTTCACTGACTATCCTCTTCCTCCTCCTCAATGATCCATGCCACCACACCAGTGCCTAAGGCACAATTTTTCAGCCCCTGTATAACAGGGGCGTGTAATTACAATTTTTTAAAAAGATGCTTCGCAACAGGTGTGACTGCTGTGCTCAGAGTACAGTATCTGTGAGGGGTTGCAGTGTTGTGGCACCAGCACCAGTGCCTAAGGCACAATTTTTCAGCCCCTGTATAACAGGGGCGTGTAATTACAATTTTTTAAAAAGATGCTTCGCAACAGGTGTGACTGCTGTGCTCCAAGTACAGTATCTGTGAGGGGTTGCAGTGTTGTGGCACCAGCACCAATGCCTAAGGCACAATTTTTCAGCCCCTGTTTAACAGGGGCGTGTAATTACAAATCTTGATCTAATAGTTCACAGCAGGGCCCATTCCTGCGCCCACCAAGAGTAACTATGAGGGCCTACAGTCTTGTGGCAACACCGTCCACCACCACCACCACCACCAAAGGCCCAATTTTTCTGCCCTGTTCAACAGGTGCATGCAATTACAAATCTTGATCTAATAACTCACAGCAGGGCCCATTCCTGCACCCACCAAGAGTAACTGTGAGGGCTTACAGTCTTGTGGCAACACCGTCCACCACCACCACCACCACCACCAAAGGCCCAATTTTTCTGCCCGGTTCAACAGGTGCATGCAAGTACAAATCTTGATCTATTAACTCACAGCAGGGCCCATTCCTGTGCCCACCAGTCTTGTGGCTACACCAACATCTAATAGGGCAAATTTCTGCAGAGTATATACGGCAGGCCCCTACTTTCAAACATCCAACTTACAAACGACTCCTACTTGCAAACGGCAAGAGAAAACAGGAAGTGAGAGGAAATCTACCCCTAGGAAGGAAAATTCTATCCTGTTAGATTTAATTTGGGAAAAAGGTATCTCCTCTCTACTGATGCTTTATCACCAATCCTTGTTTCAATTAAAACCCCACTTTTCCAAAAACATTTGTCATTGGGACGGAAAGTGAGGTGACATGTTCTGAACAGATGTGCAAAGACAGCAAATGTTACAGGGGTGATAACCCTTCCCTATGTTCTCCAAAAAGCTTAAAAATTGATTTTTTTGGGATGTAGCTACACTTCATAATGTACCTGTTCAGATTCTACTTAAGAACAAACCTACAGTCCATGTCTTGTTTGCACCACCTATATACTGCTGTTCAGAGTATATAGGGTTGTAGGTATAGGGTTTTATTTTGGGTGCGGGGTCCCCCTTAGTATCCATACAAGACCCAAAGGGGCTGGGGTGGGGGGGGGGTGATGGGGTAGCCATGCCATTTTTCTCAAGGATTTTCAGCCATATGGCGGCCAGGACAAGACATGACATTAAAGCCGCAAGTGGTTTTAAATGGCTTCTTTTTTTCCTTTACAAATGTCATTTTGTGCAAGGACAGTTCTAAACACGGGAAACACATGCCACTTCACAGGCATACTTTAGACACCCCCCAGGTACCATATTTAAAGGAAAATTTCACTTTTTTTTTTCACTTTATGCATCATTAAAATGACTGCTCCCGAAAAAACTTTAGTTTTTAAAATTTCTTTTTGCATTGATATATGTCCCCTGGGGCAGGACCCGGGTCCCCAAACCTGTTTTATAACATTAACATGCATATTGGCCGTTGTAATTAGCAATTTTGATTTCGAACGTTCGCGTCCATTATAACGAATAGGGTTCGAAAATTCGCGCGAACTTTCGGTCCGTTCGAAGGTTCTGGTGCGAACCGAACCCGGGGGTGTTCGGCTCATCCCTAGTGCACACCCTAATGCAATAGGCTGCACACACCAATGGGAGAGGTGTAGTACAGTTTTCTTTCACATTTGATATAATATTGGTTAGATAGCTCAGTCTTTTATATATAAAGTATATCTTTAGGATTCTAGACTCCATGGTTCCCTAAAAGATTTTTAACAGCTTACTGTACATGTGAAATAGGGTCACTGTGAATATGGCAGGCCACATGAATGCCAATGGCTACCACAAGAGCAAATGGCCCCAAAGAATTAACACATTTTCAAGTAAGTCTTCAACAGAAAACGCCATTTGTTCTAAAACCTACTTGCTACATTTACCTATTGCATCCCATCGGTAGTATTTGATGAATCTCTACAGTAACAGCCATGAACTCCGTCCACGATTCCACATTCCTCATCGGGAGCACAGTCCAATCCTGAGCAGCTATGATTCAATTCTTGAAGAGAAGGGACACATAGAAGGTTTAACCATTTTTGAATCTATAATATTTTATAAATGAAAACAACATTCTGAATGACTTTTATGTGTCAGTACTTACCTGTACAATAGGCAGCGCTCCAGGTTGGTGTACCCTGTAGCTTATACACATAAAATCCTTCTGGACACATTTTTACAGAAATATTACAGGATAGTTTATAGGGATTATACCAGTTGGAATCAGCTCTCCGATTAACAATGCCGTCGCTGACTATAGGGTGGAAGCCGTTCATCCAAATGGGATTATCAGTCCCACAGCTGTTTTCTGCTACACAGTGCTCAGGGATTTGCTGGTCATATTCTCCTTTAAACCGATACCAGCCGGACAGGTGATAGTCACGATGATACCAGTCATACCGATGAACACTAGAATTATATATATTAGAAGTACTGCGCCAGGAGTCATTAAGTACGGTGTGATTGGAGCAAGGGTCATAACAGGAATATGATCCAGTGTGCTTCATGCAGTCTTCCCCATAGCCACACGGTGTTCCTTGTTGGCATTCATTGACCTCACAGTGTCTTCCATCCCCGTAATATCCATAGGGACAAGTACAGGTGTAAGATCCAATAACATTTTTACATATAGCTACTGGATCACAGTCATTAAGAGAGCTGTCCGCACACTCATCGATGTCAACACAGCCAAATTCTGATATATGTTTATATCCAGGGAAACAATTGCAGGTGTAAGATCCGATAGTGTTCACACAAGAACCACCAAAACATTTATTACAATTGTTGGTGTAATAGTCCTGACATTCATCTATATCCTTACAAGATATTCCGTCTCCAGCAAATCCCACTTTACATGTGCACTCCCCGTATCCTCCAAACTCCGAACACGTGGCGTTTGGGTGGCAGTCAGAATCTGAACAATTCCCTAAAAATAAATAAAATATTATCTCTTGAGGGGGTGGTGGGTTTTCTATATAACATAAACTTAAGGTGAACTTATGTCTGGAAAATCATATTCTTATAGGCTGGATGCCATAAAGCACCTTTTTTGGACAGTTACAATGGAAGATGTTATACATTCTGTGCACTCCCGTTGACTCTTGTCACTCCACCTAATGGCCCCTCTGCCCAGCCTGCCTTCTGAGCTAAACATTAGGAAAGTATCTTTCCTGTAGCTGTCGCAATGGTCTCTGACCACAGGTCTGGTGGGTTGAACTGCTCTGGGGTTTAATATGTTATTAGCTTAGGATAGAGTTTCTCAACTCCAGTCCTCAAGGCGCCCCAACAGCTCATGTTTTCAGGCTTTCCATTATTTTGCACAGGTGATTTGATTGGTTTCACTGCCTTAGTAACTACCACAGCCATTTCATCTGAGGGAAATCCTGAAAGCATGACCTGTTCGGGCGCTTTGCGGAATGGTGTTAAGAAACACTGGCTTAGAATGTGGTGTCACAGCACCAGATAAGAAGAGTAATAGGTGGACACAGGGTAACGATGGGGGGGACACTGGATCAGTGCAGGAACACAGAGGGTCAAATCCAATACTGTTTTGAGATTTATCACCATTATAACCCATCTGCTTACAGCACTCCTAACCCCTGGTGGCTAGTGCATCACCAGTCGGGGGGGGGGGGGAGGGGGCGGCAGACAGACCAGACATCCCCCCCTCGCTCTTTGCATAGACATTGTCTTTGCATAGACATTTTATTGAATTGTATTCTGTTTTTGTAATGAAATGTATATATTCTTATACTATTTTGGTGTCCATGTCACCTTCAAAAACCCATGGATTTCAATGGTTTTTTTTTGAAGCACATGATCAGAGCCTGAGACCCTAATTGGCTTAAAAAAAGGGCGGGCACCCGAGCCCACCCACTTGTGTGATGTGTGTGGCAGTGGTTGGAGTAGAGGAGAGGAGGAGGAGGTGGGGGGCACTGGCGGCAGCCAATGAGTGTGCAATCTCCTGTGTTCTGCCAAAACATCAGTGGTGACGTTCAGAGGCGGAGTTGAAGCAGGGAGAATAAAGATGGTGATTTCTGTCTGGAGCATGCCGTGGCCTGGCTCTGTCCATCTGGCTGCTCTCCTACTGCGATTGTGGATGGGGTAATTGTGGACCCGGCGGGGTGGGTTTGTTTGAGGCCCCCCCAAAAAATGGAGCACCAGCCACCACTGGTTACTACCTTTTGATTCAAAAGCCCCTCTTGCTTAGATCGTAAGCTTGCAGGAGCAGGGTCCTTCTGTATTAAATCGTATTGTTGCTGTATTGTCTCCCTTTATATTGTAAAGTGCTGTGCAAACTGTTGGCGCCATATAAATAATTTATAATAATAATATAATACTTGACCTATGAAGGTAATAAATCTTTTGACCTTCGCTGCCCAGGAATACAGACACAGGGGTCACAAATACAGGTGAAAACTATTGCACAGGCTTCGCTAACAGACAAGTAGCCTGATTTGCATCCAAAATTGTCACAAATTTGCCTAAAAAAATGTCCCTCAGTGAATGGCTCAGATAATCAGGATATAAAGGAAACATCCAAACCCCAAAAAAATATAATCAAGATTCATATGTATAGGAGTAAGATTATGGAGCTGCAATATATACATACAGTAAAACCTTGGACTGCGAGCATAATTCATTCCGGAAACATGCTTGTAATCCAAAGCACTTGTATATCAAAGCAAATTTCCCCATAAGAAATAATAGAAACTCAGATGATTCCTCTACAACAATTTATTCATAGGTCCTTCAGTTTATAGTCCATATAAAAAGATTATAGCGATGTGACCAGGTTGTGTAACCATAAAATGTCCCTCCACAAATGGAAGCCTCCACAAGGGAATTAGAAGCAAAATCCATCAGGAGCCACAGAGTATAAAAGGGAAGAGAGTCGCCTCTAAAGCCCTGTACACACGATCGGATATCCTATGGATTCTGATCCGATGGTTTTGTCTATCGGAAATCCGATGAAGCTCACTTCCATCAGTCTTGCCTACACACCATCAGTCAAAAAACCGACCGTTCCAAACGCGGTGACGTAAAACACTCCGATGAGCTGAGAAAAATGAAGTTTAATGCTTCTGAGCATGCGTCGACTTGATTCTGAGCATGCGTGGGTTTTTTTATCCGATGGACTTGTCCATAGACGATTGGAATTTGCTATCGGTTTTTTTAACCATCGGATAAATTTAAAACATGTTCTATTTTTTAAAACCGATGGGAAAAAAGACCGATGGGTTCCATACACTATTGGTTTGTCCGATGAAAAAAGTCCATCTGACTGTTTTCATCGGTAAAACCGATCGTGTGTACAGGGCTTAAGTGTAGCGATATTGTTGCTAAATGTTGTACGGTACCTTCATTAAAAGTAACCATATTGCTACACTTATGCCGTGTACACACGATCGGTTTTACCGATGAAAAAAGTCAGATGGACTTTTCTCACCGGACAAACCGATCGTGTATGGGCCCCATCGGTCTTTTTTCCATCGGTGAGAAAAAATAGAACATGTTTTAAATTTATCCGATGGGAAAAAAAACTATAGCAAATTCTGATCGTCTGTGTGGAACTCCATCGGACAAAAAAACCCACGCATGCTCAGATTCAAGTCGACGCATGCTCAGAAGCATTGAACTTCATTTTTCTCGGCTTCTCGGAGTGTTTTACGTCACAGCGTTTGGGACGGTCGGATTTTTGACTGATGGTGTGTAGGCAAGACTGATGGACGTCAGTTTCATCGGATTTCCGATGGAAAAATCCATCTGATTAGAATCCATAGGAAATCCGATTATGTGCACAAGGGCTTTAGAGGCGCCTCTCTTCCCTTTTATACTGAGTTGTGACATGACGCTACTTGTATATCAAGACATCGCTTGTATATCAAGGCAAAATGTATTTTAAAATTGAGCTTGTCTTGCGAAACGCTCTCAAACCAAGTTACTCTCAAGCCAAGGTTTTACTGTATAAGGATATCAAAATACCATCATGTGTCAGGCTTACCTGACTTGTCCAACCCTGCAAAAAAAATAAATAAGAACATTAGTTTTTATTCCTCGGCATGTACAGCAATTCTTGCAATTAGCAAATTGTCATTCTGTATGAGGAGACATTTTGTGCCCAGATTGTAATTTACACTCTGCAAAAAAAAAAAAACATTGCTAACACTGTATATGGTGCTGTGTGTGGTTAGCATTGCATCCATATACAACCTTTTATATAGAACATTGATATATTCAATCCACGAGGAATATAATAGAATACAATTTTAAAGTGAAGAAATGCAGCTCTTAAAATCCATAAAAGCAAAGCAAATGTCCATTAATCCCGATAGGTGAATGAACCTTGACTAAAAAGATGAACAGTGATCTTCCACCAACACCACAATAAGCCAAGCCTCTTACCATATCAACTGGACCTATAGATTAGGGGTCTCCAAACGATGGCCCTCCAGTTGTTCAGGAACTACAATTCCCAACATGCCCAGTCATATCTGTGAATATCAGTGTTTTACAATGCCTCATGGAACGTGAAGTTCTGCAACAGCCGGAGGGCCGTAGTTTGGAGATCCTTGCTCTAGATTATAGGTGGTCAAAAACTCCCAAACATCAATCCACCACGGACTGCTCCGGCATGGTTCCAGGCATCACTCCTCATGTTGAAAGGTGTAAAAACAAAACCACTTCATGGTGTAGTGTATCAAAACTATTTGAATTTATTAAAACCACATTCATATACTCACACAGTCATAGATTTAGCTCCTTTGCGCCGAGCGTACGCAGATATGCGGCCTCGGCTTTAGGGGGTTATACCGGGATGATAGGCAGCTGCAGGCATCATCCCGGTACCTTTTTTTAGAGCGGACGGTCGGCTTTCCAGGGATAACAACCGATGTGGCTAAAAGCCGCTCGGCTGTTATACCAGAGGAGCGAGAGGGGATGTCCCCCCTCCCTGCCGCCTTCCGCCTCTCTTACCGGGCCTCCCGTTCCACCAGGAGACCTTGTCCACGACCCGGCACTTCTGCAGACAAGAGACAGGCTGGACTGAAGCCGGAAACAGCTTTGTTCCAGTCTCCTGTATGTAAACAATCTCACAACGTCACTTTCGGTTTGCTCAGCTGCCAATGGCACTGGTTGTAAAAAAAATACACTATTCAGAATCGCCGTTTTACTTTGAAGTCCAAATGAGATATTTGGGGTCTTTCAGACCCCCGATCCCTCCATAAAGAGTACCTGTCACCACCTATTACTGTCACATGGGATGTTTACATTCCTTGTGACAGCAATAAAAGTGATCCATTTTTTTTTTTTAAAACAATGTAAAAAAAATTAAATAAATAAAATAAATAAGAAAAAAATAAAATGTAAAGCGCCCCCTGTCCCCGCAAGCTCGTGCAGCAAAGAAAACACACACCTAAGTCGCGCCGCATCAGAAAACGGTGTTCAAATCACACATCTGAGATATCACTGCGATCGTCAGAGTGAGAGCAATAACGTTAGCACTATACCTCCTCTAACCTGGTAACTGTAAAAGAAAATTCAAGTGTTGCCTATGGACATTTTTAGGTACTGTAGTTTGTCGCCATTCCATGAGAGTGCACAATTGGTATCTATTTACTATTTACTCAACGTAACATCATCTTTCACATTATACAAAAAAAATTGGGCTAACTTTACTGTTTCATTTTTTTTAATTCATGAAAGTGTCTTTTTCCCCAAAAAATTGTGTTTGAAAGACGGTTGCACCAATACAGTGTGACATAAAATATTTCAACAATTGCCATTTTATTCTCTAGATTCTCTGCTAAAATATATATATATATATATTGTGACAGCAGGCAGGTAAAATCACCAGGTTGCATTCAAGATGGGAGATATACATGTCCTAGATTCAGGCTTTATGCCGATTTATACCACTAGGGGGAGTGCTGGGAGTCTTGCAGGGGAAGAGTTAATGAGCCCAGCTGAAGCAAGTGGGCTCGTTAGGGCCTCTACAAGAACTCCCAGCATGCTAAGGGAGATGCTCCATCCTGGAACCAGTTCTATGTTGTGTAGACTGGGGAGTGTCCTTTCTGTCCTGTGCGGTGAGACAAAGCCTGTGTGGCTAAAACTTAAAAAACAGGGAGATAGGGGCTGGGGCAGCACAAGGCTGTGCCTAGTTGTTAGACAGGGAAACTACGTTAGTAGTAAGCGGTCAAGCTGACCAGGATTTCTTTTTATGTTTCTTTTTGTTTTGCTGTTATATTTTTCACTGTAAATAGTTTAAATAAACCGCACCTTTTTGTTTTTTCAACTACAACTCTGTCTGCTGTGCCTGTTTTTGTGTGGTGAACCCATCCAGGGGGTCACACACACCCGCTGCTTAGCTAACCCCCTCACAATATATATAATGTTTGGGAGTTCTAAGTAATTTTCTAGCAAAAAATACGGATTTTAACTTGTAAACAACAAATGTCAGAAATAGGCTTAGTTATGAAAGGGATACACAGGCATGGCTTATGAAAAGTTCTTGATGGTTTCAAACCAACAAGATGGCCAGGATCCTCATGCACAGTGATGCCGCACATCCAAAAACTCCACCCAATGATCACCTATGTCTAAAGCTGTTATTGTCTTATCATATGAAGGCTCCTGCCCCCTGCTAGTGCAAAACGATGAGCAATATCCTAATATCTCTGGAACAATTTTTGAAATAAGAGTCTCATGCTACATATGTGCAGAGCAATCTTTCATGGGGCCCTCCATACAATCTATCCACAAGCTCTCCTCCCCTGCTCTTTGTGACGGTTGATACTATTGTATGCAATGCAGGGAGATTTTTTACTATAAAACCCCTCTTGAAAAAAAGGGGGGGAAAAAAGCAGACATTCATCCACTATAAATAGCTTTTCAGGGGACGGTAAACATTACCACCAGTGTGAAAGAACCCTTAAGCCCTGTACA
Source organism: Rana muscosa (assembly GCA_029206835.1). Lineage (NCBI taxonomy): Eukaryota > Metazoa > Chordata > Amphibia > Anura > Ranidae > Rana > Rana muscosa. The sequence goes on from CM055127.1 coordinate 182,098,526, forward strand.
CACGGCCGAGATTCTCATCAGGAAAAAACCCATCGTTTTTCCTGACGAGATTCTTGACAAGAATCTTGTGCCGGCCGAGTGTACACACACTCCATTCCAAAGAACTGCCGTTCTTTTGAATGGAACGAACGCGGTGACGTCATCGACGAGAAACCATACACACGAACGGTTTTCTCGGCAAGAAAGCTCTCCCAGCAGTTTTCTTGTCGTTTCTTGCCGAGAAAACCGGTCGTGTGTACGAGGCCTAAGAAATGGAAGTGCTCCTGCCGGGCCCAAAATTTGATTAGTATCTTAGTAGTGCATCAGGGGTCAATATCTGCCAAAATATCTGCACTAAGGTGCAACTGTGTCACTTTGTTTCACTGAAATTTCCACAGCATGAGTGAGGCTTCTGTGACCATCAAAGTGAACCATCACCACCACACTTGGATCCAAAGCTTATCAGCAGTAGCACCTCAAAGCCTAGAGGTCAATCTGAACATGTGTATGGTACAATCTCCATACAGGTTAAAGTGGTTGTAAAGCTTTAGGCTGGGTTCACACTGCTGTGCGGAGTGACTCACAACACAACAGAGGTCCGATACGTCCCTGTTCACCGTTTCAGGTCCAATTCAGGTCCAAATTTTTAGCTGAATTCTAACCTGAAATGGACCAGAAGATGCATGGACTCCTGTGCAATTCGCTTTGCAGCCATCCTGGAGGTGTTTGAAATGGCTCCATTGAGAGCTGGTTACAGTTTCATGACATGCGAATTGGACGTGGAGGAACCTGCATCCAATTCGCAATAGTGTGAACCCAGCCTCAAGGTTTTTCACCATTAAGGTGAATAACCTTCTGTACTGCAAAACCCCCCCCCCCCACATTTTTCTCACCTGAGCCCGATCAGATCCAGCGATGTGCACAAACCCAGCGACTTCAGCCGCTGTCTCTTTCTCTTCATTGGATAGATTGATAAAAGCAGGAGCCATTGGCTCTCTCTGCTGTCAATCAAATCCAGTGACACAGGGGCAGGGCTGAGTCCCGCTGTCTGTGTCAATGGATGCAGCAGTGGGACTTGGGAGCGAGCCCACACAGGTGCCCCCAGGGGAAGCAGATTTCTGTTGGGGCACCCAATGAAGAGGAGGGGCCTAGAGGACTGGCGGGGTACCCCAGAATGAGAATCTAAATCCATGAAATGATGTCTGAATTTAACAATATCCAAATGTTGGTATTCTATTAAACAAGACATTGGAGATGACCTGTGAGGTTAAGAATCTCTCCATTGGAGAGGACCTGTGGAGTTAAGAATCTCTCCATTGGAGAGGACCAGTGAGGTTAAGAATCTCCCCATTGGAGAGGACCTGTGAGGTTAAGAATCTCTCCATTGGAGAGGACCTGTGAGGTTAAAAATCTCTCCATTGGAGAGGACCTGTGAGGTTAAGAATCTCTCCGTTGGAGAGGACCTGTGAGGTTAAGAATCTCTCTATTGGAGAGGACCTGGGTTAAGAATCTCTCCATTGGAGAGGACCTGTGAGGTTAAGAATCTCTCCATTGGAGAGGACCTGTGAGGTTAAGAATCTCTCCATTGAAGAGGACCTGTGAGGTTAAGAATCTCTCCATTGGAGAGGACCTGTGAGGTTAAGAATCTCCTCATTGGAGAGGACCTGTGAGGTTAAGAATCTCTCCATTGGAGAGGACCTGTGAGGTTAAAAATCTCTCCATTGGAGAGGACCTGTGAGGTTAAGAATCTCTCCATTGGAAAGGACCTGTGAGGTTAAGAATCTCTCCATTAGAGAGGACCTGTGTGGTTCAGAATCTCCCCATTGGAGAGGACCTGTGAGGTTAAAAATCTCTCCATTGGAGAGGACCTGTGAGGTTAAGAATCTCTCCGTTGGAGAGGACCTGTGAGGTTAAGAATCTCTCCATTGGAGAGGACCTGGGTTAAGAATCTCCTCATTGGAGAGGACCAGTGAGGTTAAGAATCTCTCCATTGGAGAGGACCTGGGTTAAGAATCTCCTCATTGGAGAGGACCTGGGTTAAGAATCTCCTCATTGGAGAGGACCAATGAGGTTAAGAATCTCTCCATTGGAGAGGACCTGTGAGGTTAAGAATCTCTCCATTGGAGAGGACCCGGGTTAAGAATCTCCTCATTGGAGAGGACCAGTGAGGTTAAGAATCTCTCCATTGGAGAGGACCTGTGAGGTTAAGAATCTCTCCATTGGAGAGGACCTGTGAGGTTAAAAAGTATTCATATACAATGAGATGATGTAACTTACCAGTGAATCCCACTATTTGAACAGAAAGTGATGAATTCCCCTGAACATTCAGAATCCAGGATCCCGCAGCCGGGCTTTTTATCAAATTGGAACTTCGTATGTCCTTCTCATTGTAGTAGGTAAATTTGTGAAATAAAAACGTGTTTCCTAAAAAATTATAAAATAAATGCACGTGTAACTAAATAAGTATGTTGAAAAAAAGGAAAATAAAATAAATGTAATATTCCATTCCAACATAACACATTCCAGAAGGAAGGACAGCAAAAATTGTTCTGGTTGAAGAATTTCAGATACAAGACTCTAGATGTAAAATAGTTGTCAGAAATGCAAAAGTCTGATCCCAAAAAATTGTATGTAGCGCCCCCCCTGGGTCTACTGAAGGCAAGGCAATTTCAGCTTTCAGCGCTGTCGCTTTTTAACCACTTCCCGACCGCCGCACGAACTTATACGTCGACAGAATGGCACGGCTGCGCAAATGGGCGTATATATACGTCCCCTTTAATTTGCGAGCCATGTGATGTCCGCTGGTGTCCCGCCATTGGGTCACAGAGCTGAAAACCGGGGAGATGTCAGTGTAAACACAACATCTCCCCGTCCTTCCCCTGACATGTCACTGATCGTCTGTTCCCTCTCATTGGAAACACTGATCAGTAACAGGTCACGGCAAGCCACTCCCCCTAACAGTTAGAAGCACTCCCTAGGTCACACTTAACCCCTTCAGCACCCCCTACAGGTTAACTCCTTCACTGCCAGTGACATTTTTACAGTAATAAGTGCATTTTTATAGCACTGATCGCTGTAAAAATGACAATGGTCCCAAAATGGTGTCAAAAGTGTCCGATGTGTCCGTCCTAATGTCGCAGTCATGATAAAAATCGCTGATCGTCGCCATTACTAGTAAAAAATACAATTAGTAATAAAAATGCCATAAAACTATCCCCTATTTTGTAAGGATCTTTGTGAATGGACTTTTGTTTGTTTCAAATGGGTTTAGCATCCCCATCCAAGTCCATGAAGCAGGACAAATGCAGGTCAGAAGAATGTCAATTGCCAGCCAAATTCACCATTTCATGTATTCTATAATCTCCGAAGCATTTATGACTGAAGTCAAAGTGAAGCCATCACTACAAGCCCAAAGCCTGTCAACAAAGGCCCTTATAAAACTGAAACCAGGGTCGCTAATGCATTGCTCACACCTCAGATTTCTGGTGAACCTGTCACGTACCTTGTGGATGAGTCCGGTATGCAGAGGGGGGACTCTCTTACGCCCCTGACTCGCGGCCCCTGATAGAGAGAACAGGAGGCACGGGAGTGCAAGGTAGCACGAGTGCCTGGCAGGATCAACAGCTTGTGGCAGACAGAGGTTCCAGAGGACTCTTGTAACTGGATCAGCAGACTTGGCAGGAAGCAGGAGCAGACTTGTAACAGGAGACACTCGCTGAAGACAGGTAGAAGGCTCCAAGGGTTAAAGCACAGGAAAGCCGGGTCAAACACAGACAGACGGTACAGGAACAGGTGCAGGAGACAGGAACAGAGTCACTGGACAAGCTAGATCAATAACAGGCAGGCATGGATGGATCAGAGGATGAGGCAGGTGCAGGGTCGTGGACAAGCCGGGGTCAGATGCAGGCGGATAGCAGAGGTAGTCACAGGGCAAGCCGGGTATTTACAGGATCAGGTTCAGCAATCAGGTTTAAACACAGGAAGCTGTAAATCAGACAGTAGAGCTTTGGAGAGACAAATGAGCATAAATAGCCCACCTGGCGCTGGAAACCACACGCGTGCACGTGCATGCACAAAGGCACTCGTAAGCGCGCACTGACAGGAGTAGAACCACTGTTCCCAGCCAGCCTTTCCTGACAGAACCAAGTAGAAAAGAATTCCCCTCTACTAGATTTGAGATAATGTGATTACCTAAATAATTTTGTAGTGCATTAAACCCACTGACTCACAAGACACTTCCCATGACAGGTGGCAGCAAAGACCTTTTTTCGTAGATATGGAAGATCTATGTTCTTAAGATTGATAAAAATAGTGCAATATAAACATTCAGAAATTCTTATTGTCACTTTACAACCATCAACCTACCGTTCGGATCAGTAAATTTTAGTGTGGCTTTTGCATCTCTTGTAATCAGTAAATATGATAAGGAAGTTGGCACACTAAACACTTCAGTATATTCGTCAGTGATATTTAGATGGATTTTCAGGAGGCGCACAGATGGATTAAGAGGTTTAGACAAAACCAATTCAAATGAGTGCCATAGCTGCCAAAAATAATTAAAAAAGAAATTATATTATTTGAATTAAACCCACAAAAGTTATAAAAGGATGAATGTGTTAATGGGCACATACCCTCTGCTATAAGTCATTGAAACACACATTCACTAAAACTATGTTTACGATGCTTCAGTTTATGAATGAAGAGGGCCCTCTGTCTCCCCTCCATTCATCTTTAGTGCAGCTGAGGCTACAGAGAAAGGGACTGGGGAATCTCTGTGCTCCGCCCCTTTCCCTGTCTCAAAAGGGACATGTCAGGGGTCTGTTAAGACCCCTGCTATCTCAGCAAAGCCAACCCCCAACAGAGCTAATATATATATATATATATATATATATATATATTAATAAATAATAATAATATTAATAATAATAATAATAATAATAATAATAAAAATAAATGAATATTGAAAAGGTAATATTGCAAAAATAATAAAACATAAAATAAAATAAAAAACACACTGACACTATCCACAGAAATACATTGTAAGAAATAATATAAAAAAATAAATTGGAAAAAATATAATTGTAAAATAATATAAAATACGAATAAAAACTACTGACACAGTCCACGAGTCATCAGTGCTGCATATTAGTGCCACTGTCACATGACATTAAAAAAAAGAATCAGTAATCGGTATCAACGAGTACTTGAAAAAAGTATCGGTACTTGTACTCGGTCTTAAAAAAGTGGTATCAGTGCAACCCTAATCTATATAACATATCTGTGGGATCCCTCTAGAAGCTGGAAAATACTGAAGTAGACACTGCTACTATGCCACTACTACAGTTATCTTCACCAGCTTCCAGGTTCAGTTCTTAAAGGCTGCACTGCTGCTTACTGAACACAGGAAGTCGACTGTTCAGCACAAGCACCTTTCATAGAATGCTTTTCATCCATGATATCACTGCTTTGGTTCTCCACCTCATCCAATCAGAGACCAGTTTGTATTCATTTAGAAATGCAAAGCCTTCCCTGAAAGGCACACATGCCAAGCTGCAGGTAGTGTAGTAGTATTGTCTATTACGGTGATTTCCTGCTTCTGGAGGGATCCCACAGGTATGGAATATACGTAGTTACATTGGTTCAAGTTAGAATCAACATTAACTAGATATAAAATGTCCAGACCTGGAATTCTTCTTTAATTTCTTGGGTTATAACCTCTAAAGCAGTCAAGAGTATACAGTATAACTAAAATTCAGCCCAGTACATAAAATGTTCCATCACCATCAAAATAATTTTACCTTCACTAATAGTATACTGTATATGCTTCTTTTATGATTCTTACCTTATAATAATCAATATTTCCCATATCAATAAAATCTCCATAACTAAGAAATGAAATATCATTGAGCACATCTTTGTGGGAAGCTTTGATTGTACAATACCAGGAGTGCCACAAAAAATAAACCTGTAGAGAAAAAACAATGTTTACCTAGGGATCAGAGATACGTAGACGATGTATGACTTTACATGGAGGGTTCTTACTTGGGACTTCTTCTCCTCCAGCAATGTGTAAACATCAGACAGGAGCTGAGTGTCATTGTAATCCGCCATGCAGCCAATTGTAGGAACCAAAATGATGGACTCAGCCGGGGAAATCTCCAGAGCTCTCTTCAGCCCATAGAGGAGGGTTTGATTGCAGATTAATATAGGTTTATAGTAATAAAAATGTGCAGAATACCTTCTTATACTTTGATAGAAATCCCTTTTGTCATTGGTGATAACTTTATTTGTCTCTGAAAAAAATATGTTTAGTTTAAAAGTAGAAAAGTTCTAGATAAAAGTGGTAGTAAATATGAATACAAACTACTCTTAAAAGTGACCCCCCCCCCCACATATCCTACATAGCCTATATAAAAAGATTTGTGTTCTTACTTATTTTCAGTCTGCTCCAGTGTGGTCACATGATCCTGCAGCTCTGGCTACACTGTGTAAGGGAGGGCTTGACAATGGCAGTACATTTTCAGAGCCCTGACGTCACCTATAGGCACCTATTGCCCAGCCATTGTTGGCACTCCCTCCTCTCCCCTGTAGCAACCTCTTACTGACATGTGCCGTGTGCTGCATGAGGCCTAAAGAAAACTGCTAACAGCAGCATAAAAAACCGTAAGAGATCAAAACCACCTATAAAAGTCTTGACATCCTCAGTTTAGTAATCTAGTAAAAATACTGCACATAAAGAACCCCATCCTATCCAGTTGTAGTCTAGACTTCCAAATTTCACTCAGTCAGGAAGCCCCTGGTACAAAAGTTAATCTTGCTTAACCATTTGCTTACTGGGAACTTTTACCCCTTTCCTGCCCAGGCAAATTTTTAGCTTTCAGCGCTGTTACACTTTGAATGTCAATTGCGCGGTCATGCAACACTGTACTTATACTGTACTTAGCAATTATTTTTTTACACAAATAGTGATTTCTTTTGGTGATATTTAACCACGTGAAGACTGCCCCATGCAGATAAACTGCGGTAGGGCGACCCTACTGGGTGAAAACACGTACACAGGGTCTGAGGTGCGTGCCACTGGTGACCCCCTCCCGTTGTGATTGGACACAGTGGTAGCCAATCAGTGGGTTTGCTAGACGCGATGTCCACCGGGACCCGCTGATCATTTTGAGGAGAGACAGGACGCCGGTCTGCCTATGTAAACAAGGCAGATCACTGTTCTGTCAGGGGGGAAAATGGAGATTTTGTGTTTCTGCCAAGCAGTAGGGATGAGCTTCGAGTTCGAGTCGACCATGAGTTCGACTCGAACATTGGCGGTTCGATCGTTCGACGAAGATCAAACTTTATGGGCCGTTTGCGCCAAATTCGAGTTGCGTGTCACGGCCCATAATGCACTGCGTCATCACAGTGCATTGCTGGCTGATGATTGGCAAAGCATGCACTATGACCCGCATGCTTTGGGCAATCACAGTGCCATCAGCACAGAGAGCCATAATTGGCCAAAGCCAGGGTGCCTTTGACCAATCATGGCTCAGGGGATTAGGTACACGCTCCACACTATATAAGGCCGCCTGCGCGTTGGCCTTGTGTAGTGTGTTCCGGCGGCGTTCAGAGAGAGAGAGATTGTTGTTTTATTTCAGTTAGCTAGACTGAGCAGGCAGTTGATTCAGCTAGTTAGATCCAGTATTCCAGTATATTTAGTATATATATATGCATTGCACGCTTTGTGTGTATATATATATATATATATATATATATATATACTGTATACAGTTTAGCTAGATCTCACTGCAGAGCGTTCCTGTTATTCTCTTCCTAATAATACTACAGGCAGGCAGTTTATTCAGCTAGCTGCAGTATATTAAGTCAGTGTACTGTATACTGGGCACAGTGTGCAGCTAAAACTCACTGCAGACAATTCCTGTTATTCTCTTCCTAATAATACTACAGGCAGGCAGTTGATTCAGCTATCTGCAGTATATTAAGTCAGTGTAATGTATACTGGCAGTGGGCACAGTGTGCAGCTAAAACTCACTGCAGACAATTCCTGTTGTTCTCTTCCTATTAATACTACAGGCAGCTTCTGTATATTAAGTCAGTGTACTGTATCCTGGGCACAGTGTGCAGCTATACCTCACTGCAGACAATTCCTGCTGTTCTCTTCCTAATATACTACAGGCAGGCAGTTGATTCAGTTAGCTGGAGTATAATCAGTATATATATACATCCCAGTTTTGTGCAGCTACATCTCACTGCAGGCCATTCCTTGTGTACCTATTCCAATACATCAAATACAGTATGTCTGGAAGGCCAACAAGGAGACACAGACACTCAGAGGCCAATAAAAGAGGGCAAGCAGGCTCTGTGTCTAGAGGCAACAGTGCTGGCTGTGGACACGGTGCATCCTCATCAGCACGCCTGTCCTTTTTATCGTCAGCTGGCCGCGTTGAGCCACAACATGCAGAAGAGTTGGTAGAGTGGATGACCAAGCCGTCCTCATCCTCCTCATCCTCTGTCACCCAGGCTACTGTGGCTGCCAATGCAGTTGCAAAAGCAGCATATTCCATCGGCTCAAGGTCATCATCAGTTACTCCTTCCCTAGCCCCACCATTATGCACCGAGGAGTCCCCCGAACTGTTCGACCACAGTGTCGGGTACATGCTGCAGGAGGATGTGCAGCATTTTTTAAGCTCCGATGATGGTACCCAGCTTGAGGAAGGCAGTAACGTGATCCCAGAGAGAGGGGGTGCCCCCAGCTGCAGCATACTGCCAGGTTTGCTCCAGTGACGAGGAGGGAGGGGATGATGAGGTCACTGACTCTACGTGGGTGCCTGATAGGAGAGAGGAGGAGGAGGCACATCTCCAATGAGGCAGGATGCCCTCCAGGGGCCAGCTTAGGGGCAGCCAACCGACTGCATCACACAGCAGAGCTCCGCATGTGCAGGGCACTGCTGACTAAGTTTTTCCAAAAGTTCTTTGGTGTAGGGCCTTTTTTCAGACGTGTGCATCAGATCACACCGTTGCTATTTGCAACATATGTCTGAAGCGTATCAAGAGTGGTCAAAACAGCAGCCGCTTGGGCACCACATGCTTGACCAGACATATGTCGACCTGCCATGCAGTCCGTTGGCAAGCGTACATAAAAGACCCACACCAAAGAACAAAGCAGACCTCTCCTTGCTCCTCATCAGCTTGGATCTCCAACCCCACTATACCTTCAGTCCTCTCAGAAACCTGCACTGAGAGGAATTAAGGTGTGGAATTAGGTGTGCCACTACCAAGTACTTGCAGGCAATCTGCTATCGGTACACCAACATCTGATTGTAGCAGGCAAATTTCCCTGCCCCAGTTGCTACACCGGCGAAAGAAATTCGCTCCCAGCCATCCACATGCCCAGTGGTTGAATGCTAGCTTGGCTAAATTGGCTTGCTAAATTGCTGGAACTTCAACTTCTGCCTTTTCAGTTAGTAGACTCTGCCCCCTTCCGTGAATTTGTGGAATGTGCAGTACCTCAGTGGCAGGTTCCCAAATGCCACTTTTTTCACGGAAGGCGATTCTGGCTCTCTACCGGCATGTGGAAGGCAATGTCTTGGCCTCGCTGGACAGGGTGGTCAGCAGTAAGGTGCATATTACCGCTGACTCATGGTCCAGCAGGCATGGACAGGAACGTTACCTATCTTTCACGGCGCACTGGGTGACTCTGCTGGCAGCTGGGAAGGATGCAGGACAGGGTGCAATAGTGTTGGAGGTTTTTCCGCCAACACGCCTCCAAAATGCTACTAGTGGTGATTCTGACACACGTCTCTCATCCACCCCCTCCTCTTCTTCTTCCTCCATGGCCTCTTCCTCTGCTGATTTGTCCTCAGAACCAGCGGTGCTCCGTAGGCGTTCAAGGGGCTACACAAGCACGCAGGCAAAGAGATGCCATGCGGTGCTTGAGCTGGTGTACTTGGGGGACAGGAGCCAAACTAGTGCAGAGATTCAGAGACAGGGTCAGGGGAGCTTATTTTTTTTTCGCCACGCCAGTGGGTCATGTTCAGGGATGCATGCACTGTCCTGTCACCATTTGAGGAGGCCACGAGGATGGTGAGCAGTGACAGTGCATGTATCAGTGATACTGTCCCTCTTGTCCACCTGTTTGAGCACACGCCGCGTGGAATAATGGACAGGGCACTTGAGGCGGAACAGAGGGAAGAAGAGGAGGACTTCCTTACCTTTCAAGGCCCCCTTTATCCAGACAGTGTTCCTGCGGGCCCACCGATCACACAGGAAGAGGAGGAGGAGGAGGATTGTGTCAGCATGGAGGTGGAGCCTAGCACTCAGCATCACCAGCAGTCTTAAAGGTATCATTTACAGTTCCCAGAAACCCATGGACTTGTACGTGGCTGCGAGGAGGTGGCTGCGGATCATGTCATCCTTAGTGAGCCAGAGGACTCCGGACCGAATGCCTCAGCAAACCTACACTGCATGGCCTCCCTGATCCTGCAAAGCCTGTGAAAGGATCCTCGGATTTGTGGTGTCAAGGAGAGGGATCGTTACTGGCTGGCAACCCTCCTTGATCCATATTACAAGGGTAAGGTTGCGGACCTTATCCAGTCATCGCAGAGGGAGCAGAGGATGAAACATCTTCAGAAGGCTTTGCAGAAAGGTTTGTGCAACGCGTTTCCAGAGCCTGGGAGGTTACAAATTCCTGGTCCTGGACAACGTGTTGCTGAGGCTTCGGTCAGTCACAGAAGGAGCGGTGGAGAAGGTGGCTGTCTGACCGATGCATTCAAACAATTGTTTAGTCCGAAGCTCCAAGGTATGATCGGTTCCAGCAACCATTGCCAGAGTCTGATTTACATGGTGTAGGAATACCTAGGGGCAAGACCAGACTTGGGCACCTTTCCCACTGAAAATCCTCTGGGTTACTGGGTCTTGAGGATGGATCACTGGCCAGAGCTTGCACAGTATGCAATTGAGCTACAGGCCTGTCCTGCATCCAGCGTTCTTTCGGAACGCACATTCAGTGCTGCTGGAGGCTTTGTAACCGATCACAGGGTGCGCCTGTCTACTGACTCGGTCGATCGGCTGACCTTCATAAAAATGAATCAGTCTTGGATCACCAGCTACCAAGCACCTGATGCTGATGTAACCGAATAATTTTTTTTGAATGTGAGATCCCTTCAAGACTGCCTATGCTGATGCTGAGTGACTATCCTGTTATGCTGAGTGACTATCCTCTTCCTCCTCAATGTTTATGTTGATAGCTTGTAAGAACATTTTTGGTTCTGGGCACCGTCACCAGTGGCTAAGGCCCAATTTTTCTGCCCCTGTTTAACAGGGGCGTGTAGTTACAATTTTTGCTGCAGTACTGTGCAGCAGGGCTCATTCCTGCGCTCCAACTAGAGTATCTGTGAGGGGTTGCAGTGTTGTGGCACCAGCACCAGTGCCTAAGGCCCAATTTTTCTGCCCCTGTTTAACAGGGTTGTGTAATTACAATTTTTGCTGCAATATTTTGCAGCAGGGCTCATTTCTGCGCTCCAACTAGAGTATCTGTGAGGGATTGCAGTGTTGTGGCACCTGCACCACCACCAAAGGCCCAATTTTTCTGCCCCTGTTCAACAGGGGCATGTAATTACAATTCTTGATCTAATATTTCACAGCAGGGCCCGTTTTTGCGCCCACCAAGAGTAACTGTGAGGGCTTACAGTGTTGTGGCAACACCAACACCTAAGGCTCAAATTTCTGCAGAGTATACAGTATAGGGCAGGCCCCTACTTTCAAACATCCGACTTACAAACGACTCCTACTTACAAACGGAGGGAGACAAAAGGAAGTCAGAGGAAATCTACCCCTAGGAAGGGAAATTCTCTCCTTTAAGAGTAAATATGAGCAAAACAAATGTTACAGGGGTGATAACCCTTCCCTATGTTTTCCAAAAAGCTTAAAAATTGATTTTTTGTCTGGAGCTACACTTAAAAAATGTACCTGTTCCAAATTACAAACAGATTCAACTTAAGAACAAACCTACAGTCCTTGTCTTTCTTGGGACCGCCTGTATACTGCTGTTCAGTGTATATAGGGCCTATTTGTATATTTGGGTGTGGGGTTCCCCTTACTATCCATACAAGACCCAAAGGGGCTGGTAATGGGCTGGGGGGGGTACCCATGCCGATTTTCTCAATGATTTTCATCCATATTCCCGGGACTTGACATTACATTAAAGCCGCAAGCAGTTTTAAATGACTTTTATTCCTTTAGAAATGTCATTTTGTGCAGGGACGTGGTGTGACGACACACGTCGGGATTAGGAGCACTGGGTATAGACACAGCCTAATGGCAGGAGACGAGCGCGGCGCTCGTGGATGTTTAAATTTCATTCCATCCAATAATGTGAGTTTTTATTTATGCTATTAAAATCATCTTTTAACCATACGGAGTCACACTATGAGTTTCTTCTTTATCATCTGATACTGCCATCTATTGGGTCCGATCCGCTTACATCTGGGAAACAAGAGTGTACTCATACCTCACCAGGCAGACACTGCATAAGGCATACAAGTTCGGCGCTCGTGGATTGACGCCCTCGTTTTACTATTGAAAGTGAGTGGATCACCTTGAGACCTATCTCTGCCCATTGTGGCTTATTCCACAGCGTCACACTATGTACGCATTGTTTGTGCTTGTCTCTTTCCATGGCATACATCTGCTACTGAGATTACTTCAACATTAGTAGGGAGACTATCTGCTGCCATCACCTCAATTCAGATCTGGGATCTACTTTAGCTGTTTTAAACAGTAGTGAGGTGAGATGCTAGTACACACAGAGGTGTCCATCACTGAGGCTTCGGTTCAGCACGTTGTATTTTGTTTTGTGGAGGTCTTTCTACTACACACAGACTATATACAGACTGTTTATCGTTTATGTTGGTTATGTGCTTTTTTGGATCACTATAAACGGCACAAGGAATCCACTTCAACTGGGACTTTTTTTATGTGCTTGATTATATTTACACATTGACATTTATTTTTGATGTGTATTGCATTTATTAGTATGCACTAGGGATTTACTGCTATCCAGCAGTATCATATCTTTGTTTCCCCTTTGTTTGCTTCACTTTGTTTACCAGCCACAGTTCACATTTCCGTTTGACACTCCGATTTCCCCTCCCCCTCCTCCCCTCCCCCACAGTGCAGTCAACATCACTCATACATCTACCAATTTTTCTGTTAGGATCAGATCCCCAGGTGACCGCAGCAGTACCATTCCATTCTGCCTGTAAGACAGCGAGGGAGTCCCCCCCCCTCTTCATCAATTTTATTTGGTTCAGGAAGGGGGGTGCTCACTTGTCCCCCCTAAGGGCCTGGTAGTGACTCGGTGTGGGGGACCCCATGCCGTTTTTCTCTTTATTTTTCCAATAGCGGGGTGCCGGTAATTGTAACTGCGGTCATTTTAATTGGGATTTGACTCGTTTTTTTTTCTTTAGAAATTTCATTTTTGCTGCAGCATGTTTTATGCATGCTACAGATGTGCAACTTTACAGGCACAGTAAGAGGACCCCCCAGGCACTATATTTAAAGGAATTTTTCATTTTTATTGTCGCATTTTAAGCATGATTAAAATCACTGCTCCTGCAAAAGCGATCATTTTTAAAGACCCCCTATACCCTTTTTATGACCAATTACTTGCATATAAGCCTTCTAAATGGGCACTTTTGATTTTTCCTGTTCGGCTCCCATTGACTTTAATGGGGTTCGCCATTCGGGTTAGAACATTTCCCCTGTTCGGGAGATCTGCTGCCAATCCTGAAGCCCTGTACACACGATCGGTTTTGCCGATGAATACATGGTTTTCATCGGACAAACCGATCGTGTATGGGCCCCATCGGTCTTTTTTCCATCGGTGTGAAAAAATAGAACATGTTTTACATTTTTCCGATGGATAAAAAAACGATAGCAAATTCCAATTGTCTATGGGCAAGTCCATTGGTTAAAAAACCCACGCATGCTCAGACTAAATTATGAGATGGGAGCGCTCGTTCTGGTAAAACTAGTGTTCGTAATGGAGATAGCACATTCGTCACGCGGTAACGAACTGAAAAGCACGGAGACTGAAAAGTGCAAATCGGCTCTCACCAAACTTTTACTAACACGCGGTAACACGAAATCAGCAAAAGCAGCCCAAAGGGTGGCGCCATTAGATTTGAACTTCCCCTTTATAGTGCCGTTGTACGTGTTGTACGTCACGTCGTTTTGGTGCGGTCGGTTTTTTGACTGATGGTGTGTGGGCAAAACTGATGGAAGACAGTTTGATCGGATTTCCGATGGAAAAATCCATCGGATTAGAATCCATAGGATATCCGAGTGTACAGGGCTTTAGTGTTTAGTAAGAGGCATGGAAAATTTTTTGAAGTTGTAATTTTTTGTCACTTTTTTTTATTTTTAAAGAAAATATTTTTTTAAAATTTTATAAAATGTTTTACATACTGTTACCAGTGCAGTACAGCGTCATAATATATCTGGCGTGGCAGTGACTAGGGACACTGTCTGGTGACCAAATGTAAAAAAAATATATATATTTTTTCTTTTTTATTTCTATTTTGTCTTTTTTTACATTTTTTTTTTTTAACATACTGTGACCAGAGTAAAACAGTGCTACCATACTGACTGGAGAGTTGGTCTGGATTTTTTCTTTTTTGTGGCGTTCTAACATGTCTTCCCCAGAAAACAGATTATACAAAGCTAGGGGAGTTGTTAGAGAACAAAAAAAAATCACACACACTTACATGCTATGAACTGGATAGATCTGTGTTTTTTTTTGTTTTTTTGTTTTTCATCCTTATGTATCTATAAAGTATCATTTTAAAATAAAATAAAAGTTATGGTGCTGATTTTGTATTTACCTGCATAGTCCAGGGTGGTATATTGTCGTGTAACACAGGGGAATCTGGGTGATACAGAATTCAGAGCTTTCTCCAAATCGGATGCAATTTGATAGGTCAGAGTTTCCTCCGCCAATACAGTAAGGGAGGTCCCCTCTATAACACAAATTGTTCAGATAAAATAATGTTCTATTGATACTTTAGAAAACACACTCAGCATCGCTGGTAATATTATAACAATGTCTCAATAAAATGTTAGTAAGATTAAAGAGATTCTTTACCTTAGAAACAAAAACATTAAAAGTCAACAGCTACAAATACTGTAGCTGCTGACTTTTAATAAAGGGACACTTACCTGTCCAGGGATCCAAGGCCATTCTTACCCAACCCCAGGGCTGTATTAATGCCTGGGCACACTTGGGCACTGCCAAGAGGTCCCAGGTGCATGGGGGCCCCATGATAGTCTTGCATTACATCATATTTGCCAACTGTCCCATATCTTCTAGGATAGTCATGCATTTCACTAAGTTTTCCCAGGATGGTGGCCTTGTCCTGAGCGGAATCCCAGAACTTGTACTTTGCCCTCTTGATGCTCTTCTGCCTCCCCCCTGTGCTCTTTGTGCTGAATTAGTCTTTGATTTATGACATGTTTTCTTATTGTTTAAAATCAATTTTATTGAAAGTACTAATATATATATATATATATATATATATATATATATATATATATATATATATATATATATATGTTCAATTCTATCAACTATTGATACTTTAATTCTTAAATAGGTGCGTAAATTTGGGGCAGGCTGGCAGGGGCCCCAGTGCATTACTTTGCCCAGGGGCCCATGATAAACGAATTATGGTGCATAAGACGACCATGCTCAACCCCACTCTTCAGGTCCCTGGTGCTGGCATCTTTAGTGTGGGAAGCCGACTGTAACACCTTGCGGCTTCTAAACCAGCTTCCCACTGCAAATGCGTGAGCTATGCTTTGCTATGTGAATGGTCCTGCAGCTTTGTGGGACCTGTGAATAGTCCCAGAAGGCTGTGGGAGAAAGGGGGGCGAACTTCCCCATTGGATTGCCATGGTGATCTAACCAGAAGTGGGAGCAGGTACCTGTCAAAACCACGTACCCGCTTCCCCCCAAAAAACACTTAAAGTGTTACTAAAAACCCACAACAGTAAAATCAGTCTATATATGCAGTAAAACATGGGAGAAAGACAATTAACACATAACACCTTAAACAGATTAAATCAGGAGACCCCCAGCACCAGGTTGGTTTGAGCTGATGATTATAACATCTGCTCTGAGCCTCAAAGTCTGAAGTAGTCATTGCTGGTTTGGACTTAGAGACCCCAAATATATATATGTATATATATATCGGTCCTCCAGTTCCCAGAGTCTGTGTGTTTTGAGGAGACATGGACTTGAATCCAAAGCAAGACCACTTAAAGGGTCCCCCACGCACACGCCTCCCAAAGAGTAGTGTTCCCTTAAAAGTCAGAGCCCTTAGTCAGTAGGCAAGAGGCTAGCCAGCAGTCCTCTCCAAAAACCTCTGTCCTGGCAGGGTCTGTCAAACTATATAACTGTATATGTAACATTTAGCCTCAGTTTACACTTGTGGATAGAGAGTGATAAAAACGCACAGTTGAACCACATTTTTTATGTTGTGTGGCAAAGCATTGTGGTGCCACAGAAATGATCTCCCCGTTATCTACCTACTGCTAAATGTGCTCTATTCAACTGAATGGAGAAAAAAGGCCTCCAAGAGATGCTGGGACTTTGATGTCAGTTCATACAAAGTAGTCAGAGAATAAAAACATTTGGAGAGCTCACTGGCTCAGTATTGGCTGCTCATAAAAAATAGGACTACCCTCCAGTGGAAATGCACCATAATTAGTTTATACAAAAAAAAAAACAACCAACGTGTTTCAGGGGTCAGAAAAACTCCCCCTTCATCAGGGTATCCTAAAACAGACTTGATGAAGGAGGACTTTTTTCTGACCCCCGAAACACATCTGCTGTTTTTTAGTATAAGTGAATAAATGAGTTTTGACACTTTGGTCTTGTGCTCCTTCCATTGGTGCATGTTTTATTCTCATCAACTGAATATGGTAGCGCTAAAACACCCCCACAACTGTGTACAATGCATGTGGTTGTGGAACTATGGTATGGGTCTTAGGGGTTAAAACAGGTTAGATCCCACCACCACTACCACCACAAGAAAAAAAAATAGGAAAAATAAATAAAACAGGTTAGGTGGTGATATGTCACCTCCTCAACACCTGTTAAACACCCTCCTAAAAGTGATTTACCACAGAACACTCTTCAAAGGGCAAACATTATGTAAATGAATCCTTAAAGCAGAGTTCCTACTAAAAAAAATAATATTAAAAGTCAGCAGCTACAAATACTGCAGCTGCTGACTTTTAATAATCGGACACTTACCTGTCCCACGGTCCAGCGATGTGGGGGAATGAAGCCCCACTCATCTCCCCCTCCTCTCCACGGCACCGGCATTGTCACTGTGGGCGCCCGGCTGTGGCTTCACAGCCGGGCACGCACTGCGCATGCGCTAGCCGCGCTGCCCACTGTGACTGGCCAAGCAATCATCTGGGACCTGTGACGTGTCCCAGATGATTGCCGAGAGGGAGGGGGGAGAGGTGAACTTCCTTCCGGCGCTGCGGTGCCCTGGGAGGAAGTGGGAGCTGGAACCCTCTAAAAAGAGTGTTTCCGCTCCCCCCCCCCAAAAAAAATGACATGCCAGATGTGGCATGTCAGGGGGTCACCTTTCCTTAAAGCGGAAGTTCAATTTTTGGGTGGAACTCAACTTTAAAGATGTATTCTTGATTACAGAACTATCTAATGTGTGTTTTTTTGTTTTTTGTATCTCTGGGCTTTGGTGTAAAAACAATTGCTTGCACATGATTAAAGTGAACAGCATCACCCTAAGCTGTATTAGCCCTAAAGCCCCGTACACATGGGCAGAATGTTGGGAGTCATTTGTCGGGGCAAAATATACAGGATAACATTCTGCCCGTTTGTTCTATTGGATTTATGGAGGCCAATCAAATCAATATGTAGACCTCTTTGTCAGACAGAGTACTTATATCAGAGATTCCTCACGTGGTGACTTACCTTTCTGCTTACAATGGTAGCCTTCAGTACCTGAGGAAAAAAGCAAAAATATTAGATTATTATCTTAACATTCTTAAATGTCAAATGGGGCAACAATCTAAACTATTCTGTCTGCTTAAAGGTAACCCCCTCTCTAGAAAAGCACAAGACATTATACTGAGTAGTGAGTACATATACTGTATTCTGGTAAAATTTTAAATTATAGATTTGTAAGACATCACACATATAAACTTGCACAATTGTTTTCTATAAAAATAATACAAGTTTTTATTGTAATATCATTAAAAATACAGCAATATAAAAAAGTGTAAAATGTGTTCCACATTATTTATTTTACAACTCAACACTCTCCACATTTTTGCTAAGGGATAGTGATTTTGGAAGTGGACAATGTATATAATCCCTCATTAGCAACCTGCAGATGTTCAGAGGTGGCAGTCACTTGACGCATTTCGCAGCTGATAACGCTGCCTCCTCAGGAGCTTATCATGGCGGAATCTACAATAAGCATACCATTTAGTAGAGATTGTAGATGAATATATTAAAAATAAATGCAGTAAACAATTATTTGCAACCAGTAATATAGTGTTATGGTAACAAAAAAGCAATGTCAGTGTCATGGAGATCCTGCCAGAAACAGGCGCCCCGGACTTCCTGGTCCACGATCGCGGCCGCGCGTGTGCGGGGGCGCCCCGCGGATGGCGCCAGAAAACCTATTTAAACTTGTCATTCACAGACAGCCCCTGCTGTCTGCTCTAGAGCATTGAGTACCTGAAAACCTGATCTGAAACTTACCAGTGATAGACCCGGCTTGCCTGAGACTACTCCAGCCTTCTGCCTGCATCTGACCCCTGGCTTGTTGTGACTTCGCCTCCGCCTGATCCCTCTGTGCCTCGCTACCAACCTGATTAACTGACCCGGCTGGTCTGACTATTCCTACAGATCCTGGATCCAGTCCTGTCTGCTGAAGCTGTTCCAGTCTGCTGAGCTTCATGTGTTCCTGGTTCCAGTCCAGTCTGCTGAAGCTGTTCCAGTCTCTTGAGCTTCATGTGTTCCTGGTTCCAGTCCAGTCTGCTGAAGCTGTTCCAGTCTGCTGAGCTTCCTGTGTTCCTGGTTCCAGTCCCAGCAAGAAACACTGAACTATCACCACCTTGGTTGATCCTGCCAGGCACTCGTACCACTCCTTACTTCCATGCCTCCTGTTGCCTTACCAGGGGCCGCAAGTGGGAGCCGTAAGGGAGGCCTTTCTCTACAAGATTGGGCTCGTCACCGCCAGGTACGTGACAGTCAGTAAACTACTTACTACAACTCATATTGGTTCGGGAACTACCTAGAATAGCAGACTATGTTACTGGATGTATATAACTTTTGCCTGGATTTAATGCAAGTAATAGGAGCAAGCCAAAATTATATCATGATATTAAAAAACACATAAATGGTGTTTATATATTTCATGCATTGTGTTTTTATTGCATCCACCACAACTCCTATTAGAAAATAAACGTTTCCTGTTTCAAGGAAATTTTTTAGTTTTTTCTTCATTTTCAGTGGCGAGGAAATAGCTACCACTTGAGGAGAAGAAGTGATCTGGAATGCCGCACTCTGGTTAAACGTTTTATTTAATGAAGAAAATTAAAATGCCAAAAAAAATCCAAAAATAAATAAATAAACAATCCATCCAAAGACAATCGAAGGTGAAGGGACATGCAGGGTGTAATAGCTACCACATCAGGTTTTTATTACTATTTATGGAAAAAAGGTTATTTAATAAAAAAATACTATTTGCAAATAAAATTATTTAATGTTATTTAGTTTATATTTCCCTTTATTCTACATGCAAACCAATCTGTCCATCGGTAGTTAAAGGGGGTCGGGGTAAACTATAACGCTTACAGGAGAGGCTATAACAGTCACCGTTTTTTCCCACAGTTTACCTTTTCTTTAAAGTTTCCTGCAGTCACTTTGGCAGTGTTAGAATTTGATTTGCCCTTTTCACTGTTACCACACAGATTTACCTTCATTTAAATTATAATTAAAGATATGTTATCTAATTCTATCCTTATGTGTATTAGCCTTAAATAGTTTATAAAGTACAAACATTTTGTAATATTTGCCATCGCTCTCATTTTACATTTAGTGTTTCTCATTATCGAGAAAAAAATCCTTTGGTTGAACTAGTTGTAATTTTACAAGCTAATAAGTTGCTGCATCAATAAAGAGTTGCAGGTGTCTCTCCAAAAAAAAAAAATATATATATATATATATATATATATATATACATATATATGTATATATATATATATATATATATATATATATATATATATATATATATATATATATTGTGACAGCAGGAAGGTAAAGTCACCTGGTTGCATCCAGGGGGGTAGATATATTTCTCCCAGATTCAGGCTTTATGCCGACTTATACAACTAGGGAGTTGATGAAGCCCAGCTGAGGCTAGTGGGCTCATGAATGACTCATACCTCTAGGGAGAGTGCTGGGCGTCGTGAGGCAGGGAGTTGATGAGACCAGCTGAAGCCTGTCAGTTCGTTTAAGGCCTCTATAAAAACTCCCAGCTTCATTAGATGTTAGCTCATGCCTGGAACCAGACCTGTGTGGACTGTCTAGGGAGAGTGAACCCCTGTGCGGTGAGGCAAAGCCTGTGTGGCTATTTGTTTGGACTTTTACTAAACCAGGGACTTAGGGACTAGGACAGCACCAGGCTGATCCCAGTTGTTAGTTTAGGAAACCTGCATGTTTAGTCAGAGGTCAAACTGACCAGGATTTATTTTGTTTGTTTCTTTTTGGCTTTGCTGTGTTTTTGTCACTGTACATAGAGAAATAAACCGCACCTTTTGATTTTGAAAACCACAACCTCCGTCTGCTGGCCCTGTTTTTGTGTGGGGAGCCCAACCAGGGGGTCACACACACCCGCTACCGAGTTAACCCCCTCACAGTTGGTGGAGAACCAGTGGCAGTTTTTTTTAAGCCAGCATGGAGGAGATACTGAAACAGCTGGCTCTAGCAAATGCCAATCAACAGCAGACAAATGCAGGTTTGCAAAGGAGCCTTGCAGCCCAGCAGCAAGCTCATCAACAAGCCCAGCAGCAATCTGAGGCCCGCTTCATAGACCTGTTACAGAAGCAAGAGCAGAGACTACAACAAATGGAAGCAGTAATGCAGCAACGTCCGCAGACCAGTGAGGAAAGCCGTCCCACTAATACCGCGTCCTTTGGGGTGAGTCGTTTATTGACAAAAATGACTGGAGAGGATGATCCAGAGGTATTTTTGACCACATTTGAAAGGACTGCTGAAAGAGAAAAGTGGCCTGAGGAGCAGTGGGCTGGACTGGTGGCTCCTCTGTTAACTGGTGAATCGCAGAAGGCTTACTATGACCTAGAGCCTGACCAAGCAAAAGACTATGTGATGCTAAAAGCTGAAATATTGGCAAGGCTGGGTGTCACCCTGGCTGTCCGGGCTCAGCGTGTGCATAACTGGACTTTCCAGCTTGGAAAACCCCCCAGGTCTCAAATGTATGATCTCATTCACCTGAGCAGGAAGTGGCTACAGCCAGAGACTTTGTCCGCACCGGAGATTGTGGAACGTGTTGTGATGGATCGTTTCTTGAGAGCTCTTCCTACCGCCATTCAAAAGTGGGTAAGCCACGGAGACCCAGAAACGGCCGGTAAACTTGTGGATCGTGTAGAGAGATACTTGGCTACAGAGAACCTGACGGCCTCTTCCAGAGACTCTCGGACTTTCCACCCTAAGACCAGACCATCCCCAGGGGCGGATAAGAGGATTCCAAGGGGTGAGGGTGGAGAGAGTGAGAGGGTGGGAGCTCTACCCCAAGTTTGGCGAGAACAGCCTGGGAAATCAGCGGCTCAAGAGGCCGCAAGAAGGATCGTTTGCTACCGCTGCCGGCAAGCGGGACATATTGCAGCCAATTGCCCGGTTGTGGAGGAACCCATGCAGTGTGACTTTCTGACGGGCAGACGTCAGTCGCTGTGTGCGACAGTCGCATGCACTGCCATTCGAGGAACTGAGAAACATTTATGCAAAATGTGTGTTAATGGTAGAAATGTTGTGGTATTGTTGGATTCAGGTAGCCTTGTGACCCTGATAAAGGCTGAGTTAGTTAAAACAGAGGTCTCTGGGAATAGCAAGGTAGCTGTTATTTGTGTGCATGGGGACACCCGAGAGTATCCAGTGACTACAGTGTGTTTCGAGACCCCCAAAGGTACCCTCTCTCATCCAGTGGGCTTAGTATCTCAGTTACCGCATGACGCCATTGTGGGAAGGGATTTTCCGAAGTTCTGGGAACTGTGGGATGATCCTGAGCCCCCCACTGGTGCCCCTATGTACCAGGAATGTGATAGCCAGAACTCCTCTGAGAGTGGTGAGGACTCTCCAGAATTTCCCTTGTCAGTATTGGCAGGGGAGACTCAAGAAACTGGAGAGGAGCCCACCTCCTCAGACGAAAACCTACCGTCTGTGGAGTTTTCTGATCTGGAGGTTCACAGGGAAAATTTTGCCACAGAACAGTTAAAAGACCCCGCCCTAATAAAGGCACGGGAAAACGTAGTGGAAATAGATGGCGAGTTAGTGAACCCAGATAATACCTGCACTTACCCATACTTCAGCGTAGAGAAGGACCTACTGTATCGGGTGGCAAAAAGGGC
Source organism: Rana muscosa (assembly GCA_029206835.1). Lineage (NCBI taxonomy): Eukaryota > Metazoa > Chordata > Amphibia > Anura > Ranidae > Rana > Rana muscosa. The sequence continues at coordinate 182,121,197 of CM055127.1, forward strand.
AGAAGAAACCGTTGAGCAGCTGGTGGTGCCCAAACCTTACAGGAAGTTGGTGTTGGAGTTGGCCCATGGGCACATTCTTGGAGGTCATCTGGGGACAGAGAAAACCCGAGAGAGGGTATTACAGAGATTCTATTGGCCTGGGGTGATGAAGGACATAGAAAATTATTGTTCCTCCTGCCCTGTGTGTCAGAGGTCGGCCCCGATGCCACATTTCCGTAGCCCGCTGGTCCCTCTACCCATCATTGAGGTCCCGTTTGAGAGAATCGCAATGGATTTGGTAGGTCCTATAATCAAGTCCGCTAGGGGGCACCAGTACATATTGGTTATAATGGACTATGCCACCCGTTATCCAGAAGCGATCCCTCTCAGAAATACCTCGGCCAAAACCATAGCCAAAGAGCTATCTCTTGTTTTTAGCCGGGTGGGTATTTGTAAAGAACTGCTTACGGACCAAGGTACACCCTTTATGTCCCGGGTTATGAAAGAGCTGTGTAAATTGTTCAAAGTGACGCAATTGCGTACATCTGTGTATCACCCCCAAACCGATGGGCTGGTTGAAAGATTCAACAAAACCCTAAAACAAATGTTGAAGAAAGTGGTGGATAGAGATGGAAAGGATTGGGACTGTCTACTTCCTTATTTGATGTTTGCTATTAGGGAGGTGCCCCAATCCTCTACGGGATTCTCCCCCTTTGAGTTACTGTATGGGAGACACCCAAGAGGGCTGTTGGATATTGCCAAGGAAACTTGGGAAAGTGAGAGTTCTCCCCACAGGAGTGTGATTGAGCATGTCGCCCTGATGCAAGATCGAATTGCACAGGTAATGCCCATCGTGAAGGAACATTTGGCCCAAGCGCAGTTGGCACAGCAGAGAGTGTACAACCGTGGAGCAAAGACCCGTACCTTTTCCCCGGGGGATAGGATATTGGTACTTGTCCCTACGGTTGAAAGTAAATTCCTTGCCAAATGGCAAGGCCCCTACGAGATAATGGAAAAAGTGAGCGAAGTGAATTACAAGGTCAGACAACCAGGAAGGCGAAAGCCCGAACAGATATATCACGTTAATCTGTTGAAAGCCTGGAGGGATAGAGAGTCCCTAGTCGCAGAAACTTGGTCACCAGCTCAAACTGGTTGCGTGATTCCGGAGGTTGGAATAGCAGCCACCTTGTCACAACCCCAACAACAGGAGGTTAAGGAGTTTGTGCTTCGCAACAAGGAGGTGTTCTCTGAGCTGCCGGGACAAACATCTGGGGTAGAGCATGATATTATTACCCCGCCCGGTGAAAGGGTGAAGTTAAAACCCTATCGGATCCCAGAGGCCCGACGGGAGGCAATACGGGAGGAAGTACAGAAAATGCTGAACTTAGGGGTGATAGAGGAGTCCCAAAGTGATTGGTCTAGTCCCATTGTGTTGGTGCCTAAACCGGATGGGAGCTGGCGATTTTGTAACGATTTTCGTCAGTTGAACAAAGTTACAAAATTTGACACCTACCCCATGCCACGTATAGATGAGTTGATCGACCGGCTGGGAACAGCCCGATACATGACGACTCTTGACCTCACAAAAGGGTATTGGCAAATTCCCCTGGCCAAGTCGGCCAAAGAGAAAACCGCATTTGTAACCCCAGACGGGGCGTTCCAATATAAGAGAATGCCGTTCGGGTTACAGAATGCGCCGGCCACATTCCAGCGGAAAATGGACCAGATGCTGAGGCCCCATCGGAAGTATGCTGCGGCTTACCTGGATGACGTAATTGTCCATAGCACAGATTGGGCCTCACATCTGCCAAAAGTGCAAGCAGTCCTGGACTCTGTTCGGGAAGCGGGGTTTACGGCTAACCCCAAGAAGTGTACCATTGGGCAGGAGGAGGCCAAATATCTTGGGTACACCATTGGCAGGGGAGTAATAAAACCCCAACTCAACAAAGTCGAGGCCATCCAGAGTTGGCCACGTCCCAACAGCAAGAAGCAGGTACGAGCCTTTCTGGGAATCGCGGGTTATTATCGGCGCTTCATTCCCCACTTTGCTTCTAAGGCTGTGCCCCTAACCAACCTGACGAAAGGGAAAGGGTCGGTCATGATTAAATGGACCCCCGAGGCTGAGGCAGCATTCCAATTCTTGAAACAAGCCTTATGTAGCCAGCCAGTGTTGTACTCACCCGACTTCTCTAAAGACTTTGTCGTACAAAGTGATGCGTCAGATGTGGGGTTAGGAGCAGTATTGTCCCAGGTCTGGAACGGGGAAGAGCACCCAGTCATTTACCTCAGCAGGAAGTTGAAGTCCCATGAGGTAAATTACGCCACGGTTGAAAAGGAGTGTTTAGCGGTGAAGTGGGCTCTAGATTCCCTTCGGTACTATCTGCTAGGTAGGCACTTTGACATGGTTACGGATCACGCTCCGTTAAAGTGGATGGCTCAAAACAAGGAGACAAATAGAAGAGTGAATAGGTGGTTCCTGGCCCTACAGGAATTCAACTTCACAGTAAAGCATCGCCCTGGCGTTCAAATGGGGAATGTGGATGCTTTGTCTCGAGTACATGAATGCCTGATTGCTGGTGTTCCAACCCCAAGGTTAAAACAAGAGGGGGGGGTATGTGACAGCAGGAAGGTAAAGTCACCTGGTTGCATCCAGGGGGGTAGATATATTTCTCCCAGATTCAGGCTTTATGCCGACTTATACAACTAGGGAGTTGATGAAGCCCAGCTGAGGCTAGTGGGCTCATGAATGACTCATACCTCTAGGGAGAGTGCTGGGCGTCGTGAGGCAGGGAGTTGATGAGACCAGCTGAAGCCTGTCAGTTCGTTTAAGGCCTCTATAAAAACTCCCAGCTTCATTAGATGTTAGCTCATGCCTGGAACCAGACCTGTGTGGACTGTCTAGGGAGAGTGAACCCCTGTGCGGTGAGGCAAAGCCTGTGTGGCTATTTGTTTGGACTTTTACTAAACCAGGGACTTAGGGACTAGGACAGCACCAGGCTGATCCCAGTTGTTAGTTTAGGAAACCTGCATGTTTAGTCAGAGGTCAAACTGACCAGGATTTATTTTGTTTGTTTCTTTTTGGCTTTGCTGTGTTTTTGTCACTGTACATAGAGAAATAAACCGCACCTTTTGATTTTGAAAACCACAACCTCCGTCTGCTGGCCCTGTTTTTGTGTGGGGAGCCCAACCAGGGGGTCACACACACCCGCTACCGAGTTAACCCCCTCACAATATATATATATATATGAATAACATTTGAAAACATCATCACGATATACAAACAAAATCTTTCTTTAGCTGATACCCTAGAAAAAATGCTTAACCTGCCACAATATTAAAAACACCTAAAAACAAACATTAGATCATGTTATCGAGACAAAAAACACACAAAAAAAGATCCTAAAGTGCTAAACCGTGGAACAAAACAATTGACCTGAATTAAATCATGGGTAAGTGACTGAGCCCAGTGCTGCTAACCGGAACACATCTTGGAAATGTAACTTGCAGAGAAATTGGAAAAGGTCAGCGCTCAATGGGTTAAAAGTGAAAAATCTTAACCCCAAAATTTTTCAAATTTGATTGGAACTTCCTCTTTTGCACCACCAATAAATGTTGTTTTTATATTTTGGGATTCTATTGACTTGGTATTATCGTTTCACTTTTAATCACTTTTAACCCATTGAGCGCTGACCTTTTCCGATTTCTCATGTTATCGAGAGTCAATCAACACAATCTTTCAATATATAATTTTTTTTTAACCAAACTTGTATATTTCAGGTAAGTATAACTAGAAAAGCTATATAAAACAATCATTTAGACGTCTTGTTGTACCAAAAGCAAAACATTTCTTGATAGTGAAGGTGATTGCCTACATAAATACCCATCAAACAAAAATGCATACAATAGGTATGTACTACAAAAAGTATTGCATATGATACAACAAATATGTTGGCTGGAATAACACAGATTAAATAAGCCAATCCCACTATATAAGGTATACAAGCAAAGTTTTACAACATTTTCAATCTAACTATATATGAATATGTTGGACTATGTACAGGAATAGAAAAACAGAAAGACGATTACAATCTGAGATCACTTACCAGGGCTTGGAGAGTTGCTGGTTTCTAGAAAAAGAACAGAAAGTAAGACTTGGTTATGAAGTTAATGTAATAATAAAGAACCAAATAGGAATTCACTTGGTAAGTCGGCACTTCTTCCTGGAGTGTTAGCTCTTTGTCCCTTCCATTGCTCATGGAGAAGATTGGTTAGCCCTGCAGAGTAAATCTTTATTCTGAGATGAACACCCACATGGAGCAGATCAGAATCTGAGCTCAGATGGGGCAGATTATAAAATCCAGTTTTAAAAAATGTTCTGACCAAAAGGTCCTTATTACCTTTAAAAAGGGGAGGGTTGGCTAAAAAAAGGCTCCTATTGTATTTAACATATCACAAAATGCAAAAAAACAAGTCACTGCATAAAAAAATCCTCCAGTGTCCCTTCCCCGTATAGTAACAGGTACTACTATAGAGCATTTATGAGTTTATGTGTTTGGTATAGCTTGTCCATGGAGTTCAAATAGTATTACATGAGAACTTTAAAAAGCAGGTTAAGGAGCTTTCATCTTATCTAAGCAATCTTGAAAATGTTTTTGAATTGGGGCATTTAAAAAATGTTGCAAACGGAGAGCACTATGTATCCTCTATTTATTGTTGCATGAATGTGGAGCCATATCCTATCAGGAATACTGAGTAATAAGGCTGGTGTGGAGGAAGGAGAGAACCAGTGGGGAAGAATATATGAGAGATCTTTCTTGTGATCCCCCTGGGAGGCTACTGATTGGAAAGTGTATACAGAGTAGCTGGTCAGATGTGGAAGAGATGAGACCATAGCTGAGAGAAAGAAAGGAATTGTTTTGAGTCTTTCTGACTCATGTATGAGGTAAGCAGGTATAACGACTGGTGAAGATGTGCACATTATCTGCTGAAGACACGATTTGCACAGTGGTGGATGATATATCAATTGAGAAGTCACAATAATTTAACACAGAAAAGTTTCAGCATATGAACTTTAATTGAACACATTATTATATAGATTAATTAATTGATGTATTTGAATATAATTTGATATCACTGGATATTTCACATGATAGATTAATAGCGCTGCACTTATATTTTTCATTTTATTTTATATGTTGTATGGTGAGGTAAATTCACTGGAAGTGTACAGCAGCTGTGGAGTACTAATTAGCATACTTTATAGTTTAATTATAGCACAAAACACTTTAGGTAGGTGGCGCTAATTGTCTTTTATACACATCTAAGCAATACTAAAGGGGAGATTCTTCTGTGTCAGGGCTGGTCCTACCATGGGTCCCGGTGGGTCCATTGGTCCCAGGCGGTACTTTGGGAGGGGCGGCAGAGGCAACAGGGGCGGACTATCGCTTTGTCCTGGAGAGTGCAGTGTAAGAATTCTAGGATCACTAAACTGTAAACTGGGGGGTGGGCACATTGTTATTGACAACAACTCCTTCCATCTAGTGCAGTGCCATCCTTGCATGTCATCCTTCTGGGGAGCGTAGCGGGGCGGACAGGAGGGTAATGCGGGAAGAGGGCGCAGTTTGCCCGGTACAACCATGCCCAGCAGAGAATATGCTGCTGAATGCCCCATGCCTGCACCATGCACTGTACTAGTTCTTCAGCAAGAGTAGAGTGGAACAGACGGGGCACATGAGGTTGGGAAGGCATCGGCTATTAGTGCTTTTTTGAGTGATTCTAGATGCACAAAACTTTCCAGCTCCTCTGCTTGTCTTCCCCCCCTCTCAATTTATTTCTAACACTCCTACTTTCTCTTTCAGTGTCCCAATGTCCGTGTGACATCACAAGCCCCGCCCCCAGCCTCCTGTTTTTTTTCCTCTCCCTGTTCCGGACGATCTCAGTGCCAATTCCATGCCTGTGCAGTGACCTCTCCTCCTGTGTCCTTTCCCTCAGGCCCTCTGCTCTCCAGCCCTACTGCCAAGCTGAGTGGTGCTCTCTCCTCTGTCTCTGCGCTGCTGGGGGTGCACTAACGTATCAGCGAACAGGTAACACACTTTCAGGCTTCATATCACTGATATAGCTGTGGAGATAACTTTTCTTTCAGATTCTATTTTTAGTAAGTGTGGATTCATAAGAGGTGCAAACATGTGTCTCCCATGCGGGGCTGTCATTTATCAGCACAGGGTACATAGGTGTTGTGCACATCCCAGAGCCAGCACCCCAATAATTTCTACTGGGACATGAAGCTTTATGGACACAGCCACTGTATTCTAATATGCTTCACTCTGGAGACATAGGGCATTTCTGTACCTACGACATCCTTTAGGTTTGACTGCTGGTTATGTAGCGAGCTCCTTTAAATCGGGGGCACCAACCTTTAAGTATGGGATGTCTCTATGGTTTCATCTGCGGCAGAGCCTTATCCTAACACTAGTGGCCATTGCTAGGTGATGTGGATCGGTGAAATAACTTTTGCATTGCAAGATTTAACCCACAAACCTTAACGTGATAGATCTGTGTTGGTTTGACCTCTGTGACTGCTCCGGCTCCCCTTGTGCGAGGCAGTTCTTAGATGCGGGAGGGTTCCATATGGACATGATTTTATTTCCATCCTGCTCTGGCTTGCTTGATGCTATTTGGGCGTCTTGGTTTTCCTCTTTTTTGTTGAGCTTATGATCTCCAATGTTTGAAACACGTAACACATGAGATTGTCTGTATTCATCTGGAAGTCCTCAGTCCATTTCCTCTCCCTGAAGAAGACCCTTACCTCGATTTTTGAAACGCGTTGGATTTCATCTGTCTCCCTGACAAATGGTTTCGGCCTCTGCCATGTGTCTGTTTTTGGACTGCTCTCTTACATCATGTGTTTTAGTTTTATCCGTGTTGTATTATGTTATTTACTCTCTGTAATAAATTTGTACTTTTTTATATAAAAATGTATATTCCTTTGAGTGTTCATGGTCCTCTAAAGTCCCACTTTTTAAGGAACCCTGTTTTTACATATTGTATTGGGGATGTGGACCTGAACCTATTTTCTCCCAACTAGTTAGCCAATTACCTTTCGTCCACTGTATTCTAATATGACATACAGGTGCGGGTTCCAATAGAAATGAATGGGACGCTGGAACAGGGATGCACGCAATGCCCATGCATGCCCGTGCTGATAAAAGAGAGCTCTGCACAGAACACAAATGTCTGTGCCACGTGTGTGGGATAATTATCTTATATTTTTCAGTGCATGGGGGTGCCATTAAGAGTAAATGGCACCCCTATGTGTTTTCTTAAAGCAGCAGGTTTTTTTTATGTGGGTGCATGTGCAGTTTATACGCACTGACTCCTGCACCCACACTGATGTGAACCTAGCCAAATTTTTGGTGGACTTTTTTTCTTCTTTTTTATTTTTTATTTTTGGGGCCAGCCCTGTTCTGTGTAATGATATAGATTGATCAGAAGTGCCTTGTTATAGTTGGGAAAATACTTTTAAGGAGCATCAAACCTAAAAGAAAAGTAGTGTACATATACACATAATTTTTGCCAATGTTATTATTTATCAATTGCCTATGTAGGACAGTAAATGATAAAAAATATAAATGTGGACCAAGTGAAAGAAACAGTAAGATATCATACCACCTGGACTTTAATTAACTTTAAGTACAAAAAGATTCTTAACAAGGCATTAATACACAGCAAATACATTATAGAAGATACCGTAAGTATCTATAGATTACATTTATTTGGTGAATTAGTATGACTGAATAGTATGCTGAATATTACAAAAAAATACACGTTTTATGTAGTTTAGGATTACGCAGCTTTCTCAGAGATGTCTAAAGATCAGTGAAATTTCCCAGGAGAAATCCAAGGTGTTTCTCTACAACTCATTGGTTATCCATCTTTATCGTCCATTTTGTGAAAAGATTATTTGTAATTCTCCACCATATCAGAACTAGGAATTAGACGTTGAGTATAAGATAATAATGTTTGACTTTAAAAATCTGTGATAAGTTCCAAGGAAAATGATTTTGATGATATTTGGAATATTGAATTGGTATACAATTAATGTGTTGAGAGATCTATTTTTCAACAGTTTAAAAAGTTTGGTCAAAGGGACCCAACATAAAGATAAGTTCCTATATTGGAGGCGTGTCTTCACAATTGGTGAAGATTTACCAAAGTGAAGTAAACCCGTATCCATGGTATGGAGACAAGTTAGGACAATTCACTTTTTTAAATAAGTTCTTTTGCGCCCACAGTTCATCTTTTTTTATTTTACTTACTGCAGTGCTACACGGCGCTGCCAGACAAGGGGCTCTACAACAAGACTAACACCATATTAGCTCATGGCCTTCATCTTCTTCTGAATATGGGTCATTGTCTAGATCAGGGGTCTCCAAACTGCCGCCCGAGGGCCGGATGTGGCTCTTTGCTAGCCTTCACCCGGCCCTTGGGGCAGTATTGCTCCCAACAATATGATTCACTATTCCTCCCAATGACACCAACAATGGGGCACTATTTCTTCCACTAATAGCAATGCTGAAGCACTATTCCTCCTCCTACTGCCCACCAGCACTGGGGCCGTGTTTGTTCTCACTTATGCTCGGCCCTGGGGCATTTTCTACCCCCACTGGTCAGAATCCGGCCCCCCTGAAGTCTGAAAGATGGTAAACTGGCCCTTTGCTTGAAAAGTATGGAGACCCGTGGTCTAGATTAATCTTGAGTTGGAAACCTCCTTCTCAGTTATTTTACTTTCTTAATTTTGATTCTTATAGAAGGTGAGTAGTTGATGCTTCTCCAAAGGATATACTAACCCCCATTCCCTTCCTCAACACACACATTTCAGGTATACATAGAGAAATTGTTGAGAGGAATACTTACGTGTCCATCCATTAGAAGAACACAGCAGGACCAGAAGGAAGGAGAGGGACACTCGGCCTCTCATTATGGAATTCTACTTTCTGTATTGATTCCTCCCTTACCATAAACTGTCCCTAACACCCTCTGTTCACAGATGATATAGGTCAGCTCGTCTCCCTTCTTTTTATAATGTTTCTCTACAAAGTAGAAAAACACAACGCTCCCTTTGGCACACGCCACAGCAACTTTCAAATGTACTTTCACATATTATTTTTTACCTAAAATCCCATAGAAATGTAAATGATATTGCCTGAATCAAGAAGGGCTTATGCATATCCTTAGCAATCAAGTTTTTTTTTTACATCTTTGATATACATAGAAGAACAATGTAATCTTCTTAAATACAATGTGTGTATTGTGTTTTTGATGTTGTTTTATTGCTGATAGATTTATATTTATATTACTACCAGGTATCGTCTATCTCTATTGACGTACGCAACAAACCTATTCCAAATGTTAAGTAAACAAAGCTTTTGTAAGACGTGTACACTAGATAAAAATGCTGTATTAAAGTTGACCTCCTCACATTAAACCCCCTATGAAAAAAAATGCAAACAATGAAAAAATAAAACTTTGAAACTTTGACTTCACACCCCTGCGTGCTGATGCTTTCTGTAGGTACTGTTGAAAACTCTGGGCCTTATCTCAGGATCAGCTTCCTTTTTTGTGGTATTTGATCACCTCTGCGGTTTTTATTTTTGCAATATAAACAAAAAAAGACTGAGCATTTAAAAAAAAATAACAACATTTTTTACTTTCTGCTATAAAATATATCCAATATTTATTTATTTTTTTAAATCAACATTTTTCATCTATTTAGGCCAATATGTGTTCTGCTACATATTTTTGGTAAAACGTTTTTTTTCCCAGTGAGCGTATATTAATTGGCTTGCGCAAAAGTGAAAGCGTTTACAAAGGTATGGGATATTTATTGTATTGTATTTATTTTAATAGTAATGGTGGCGATCAGCGACTTATAGTGGGACTGCTATACAGTGGGGCAAAAAAGTATTTAGTCAGCCACCAATTGTTCTCCCACTTAAAAAGATGAGAGAGGCCTGTAATTGTCATCATAGGTATACCTCAACTATGAGAGACAAAATGTGGAAACAAATCCAGACAATCACATTGTCTGATTTGTAAAGAATTTATTTGAAAATTATGGTGGAAAATAAGTATTTGGTCCCCCACAAACAAGCAAGATTTCTGGCTCTCACAGACCTGTATCTTCTTCTTTAAAAGGCTCCTCTGTCCTCCACTCATTACCTGTATTAATGGCACCTGTTTGAACTTGTTATCAGTATAAAAGACACCTGTCCACAACCTCAAACAGTCACACTCCAAACTCCACTATGGTGAAGACCAAAGAGCTGTCGAAGGACACCAGAAACAAAATTATAGACCTGCACCAGGCTGGGAAGACTGAATCTGCAATAGGCAAGCAGCTTGGTGTGAAGAAATCAACTGTGGGAGCAATAATTAGAAAATGGAAGACATACAAGACAAGGGATGAGCCGAACACCCCCCTGTTCGGTTCGCACCAGAACCTGCGAACAGCCAGAATGTTCGCGTGAACTTTAGAACCCTATTAAATACAATGGACTCGAACGTTCGAAATCTAAAGTGTTAATTATAAAGGCTAATATGCAAGTTATTGTCCTTAAAAGTGTTTGGAGACCCGGGTCCTGCCCCAGGGGACATGTATCAATGCAAAAAGAAGTTTTAAAACGGCCATTTTTTCGGGAGCAGTGATTTTAATAATGCTTAAAGTGAAACAATAAAAGTGAAATATTCCTTCAAATTTCGTACCTGGGGGGGTGTGTATGATATGCATGTAAAGTCGCGCATGTTTCCCGTGCTTAGAACTGTCCCTGCACAAAGTGTAATTTCTGAAGGAAAAAAAGTAATTTAAAACTCACTCGCGGCTATTAATGAATTGTCGGCTCCCGGCAATACATAGAAAAGTCATTAATAAAAAAATAAAAAAGTGTGGGAGTTCCCCCAAATTCAATTACCAGGCCCTTCAGGTCTGGTATGGATATTAAGGGGAACCCTGCCGCAAATTAAAAAAAAATGGCGTGGATTTCCCCCAAAAATCCAGACCAGACCCTTATCCGAGCACGCAACCTGGCAGGTCGCAGGAAAAGAGGGGAGGGACGAGAGAGCGCCCCCCCTCCTGAACCGTACCAGGCCACATGCCCTCAAAATGGGGAGGATGTCCCCATGTTGATGGGGACAAGGGCCTCATCCCCACAACCCTTGCCCGGTGGTTGTGGGGGTCTGCGGGCGTGGGGCTTATCGGAATCTGGAAGATACACAAACACCGTTGGGAAAGTCCTTTAATTAAAAGAAAAAAAAAAAAACAACCCATTCCAGCGATGAAATCCAGTGTCCCGCGGTGATCCGATGTCCAGCGCTGTCCACACAAAACGTCATTGGCTGAGCCTGAGCGGACCTGATGGGGAACTTCCACGGCAGTGTATTAAATGAATAGACCCGCCCCTTTTAAAGTTCCCCATCAGGTCCGCTCAGCCAATGACGTAGGTGTAAGGCTAAGCGGACCAGATGCGGAACATGAGAAAGGGCGGGTCTATTCATTTATTACACTGTGGAGGAAGTTTCCCATCAGGTCCGCCCCCTCGTATGTCAGACCCCGCCTACGTCATTGGCTGAGCGGACCTGATGGGGAACTGCCTCGCAGTGTAATAAATGAATAGACCCGCCCTCACGTTCCGCATCTGGTCCGGATCAGGAACTGGGTAGTAAACCCTGCTTCTCCATTTCTACCTACAGCTAAGCCTATAATAAGGCCTAGATTAAGGCTTACCTGTACGTAAAATGAATATCTCCTAAACATGCACTGTTTAGGAGATATTCACCCTGCCTGCAGCCAGTTACGTCACTGGTGCATGCGCTCTGAAGGCCTGGCATACCTTGCTGGAACTTCAGAGCTTCATGCCGGAACTGAGGGGTGGGGAGTGACGTTATCGCAGCTCTGGCCAATCACATAGCGGTGACAGAAGGGCTTTGTTCCAAGGTGAGTATTTAATAATTATGCCATTGCCTTGCAGGTGTTTTTTTTTTCTTTACAACAGCCGCGGTTTACTACCACTTTAAAAGTATGAAGCAATTCGATTTTTTTACTTTGTATATGTTTTAAAGCAGAAAGTAAAAAAATAAATAAATAAAAATAAATATAAATATATATATATATATATATATATATATATATATATATATATATATATATATATTAATTTGCAGTATTTTTTGTTTATATAATAAAAATGTAATATAAAAAAAATACCACCAAAAGAAAGCTCTATTTTGTGCAAAAAATACATTTTATAAATTTAATTTGGGTACAGGTACAGTATTGCACCGCCCAATTACCAGTTAAAGTAGTGCAGTGCTAAATAGCAAAAAAAAATGGCCTGGTCATGAAGGGGGTAAAACTTTCCAGAGCTGAGATGGTCAACTTGTTTGGCCAAACATTTTCTGCTGTAGTAGTATAGTATAATAGTCCTGTTTCAGTCTCCTAGGAGGAGTGCCAACTGCACTGCACACGTTCCCTGTTATTTTGTGGTGTGATTAGAGCTTTGTTTCATACCTCGAAGGTCATTTATTTTGGCTAGAGAAGAATTAGTCATTTGTGTCCTGTTGTTTTTTTTTCCAAAGAAATCATTCAGGTGAACTTATGTATCACGGCACAAATAGTTCCTCAATTGAGAAGGACATAGAATTCAAAGAAGTTCAATAATCTTGGTAATTTTACTGTTATTATAAAGTACGGTATCTTCACAAAGAAGGAGATATTGTGCCATACATAGGTCTGTCGGGGGTGGAGGTCCTCCATAATTGATATGGAAATAGAGCAATGTTTCTCAACCTTTTTTCAGTCAAGGCACCCTTTAAATATTATAGACAGTCTCGAGGCACCCCATTCTAAAATGTAAAATCTATTCCAATAGTTTTACATAACGCATCAACATCCACAAGTCCAAGTCCGCGCGCACGGCATTATAGCGGCAGAGAGCATCGAGGCAACATCGGGAGGAGAGAAGAGGGAAGAAGACGACGATGAAGACCGGGCCCCCGCTAGCAAAAGAGCTGGAAGAAGATAGCGGAGGCGCCCGGCAGAAGAAAGAAGGCACCGGAGAGCGGGAGAAGAACTAGAGAGCGCGGAGACGACACCAGAGAGCAGAAGAAGAGACACCAGAAGTCGAAAGAGAACCCCCGAAGTCAGAAGAGACCCCCGAAGTTGGAAGAAGACCCTCGAAGTCGAAAGAAGACCCCCGGAGCTGCCTAGTAAATTACTTTAAAAACCTCTGTGGTGTGTTTTTTTTTAACATTCTTTTTCCACCAGGTGAACGGGTAGGGGTACGATGTACCCCATACTCATTCACATAGGGTGGGGGGCCGGGATCTGGGGGCCCCCTTATTAAAATGCGCTCGCAGATTCCGATAAGCCCCCCGCCCGCAGACCCTGACAACCAACAACCAGGGTTGTCGGGAAGAGGCACTTGTCCCCATCAACATGGGGACAAGGTGCTTTGGGGTGGGGGGCGCAGTGCCCCCCATGCCCCAAAGCACCAACCCCCCATGTTGAGGGAAAGCGGCCTGGTACTCTTTTCCTGTGGCCTGCCAGGTTGCGTGCTCGGATAAGGGTCTGGTGTGGATTTTTAGGGGGACCCCACGCCATTTTTTTTAAGTTTGGCGCCGGGTTCCCCTTAAAATCCATACCAGACCTGAAGGGCCTGGTACGGATTTTGAGGGGAACCCCCACGCCATTTTTTTTTAAATTTGGTGCGGAGTTCCCCTTAATATCCATACCAGACCTGAAGGGCCTGGTAATGGAATTTTGGGGACCCCCACACATTTTTATTTTTTTTAAAGACTTTCAATGACTTTTCTCTGTATTGACGGGAATCGGCAATTCATTATAGCCACGAGTGCTTTTAAATTACTTTTTTTTACCTTTAGAAATGTCATTTTGTGCAGGGACTGTTATATAATGGCAAGTTTAGAGGTGCGCCTGTTTAACTTATGCAAATGCATTTACGTGACTTGACATTTACTAAGATTTTCCCGGTGCAGTGAACCGGCGCATTTGAACGAGCGCAAATGCCGCTCAGTGCACAAAAAGATCTCTCGCAGTTATAAAAACGTACTTGCAAGCGCAGCAGGCTGGTTCAGAAAAAGTTACTTTCTCATTATATTTTGGGCATATTTGTTACTTGGGCAGTTGTCACTAAACTTCCTCACATCAGCCCCATTATTTTGACACTTCCAGCTTCTTTTAATTTTGATTTGAAGATGCCGTGCGCCAGGTCCATAGTGGCGCATTGAACACCTCCTCCTGTGCGCCGAGAACACTATAGTAAATGGGGAATAGCGCTGCTTAACCAGTGCAAATGTTTCGTAAATACCAAAATTGCGTTGCGCACGCAACTAATGGCGCAAACGGTTCGTAAATCAGCCCCAGTGTGAACATAAAAAATTAAGAGTAAAATAAATAAGAAAAACAAAAAATATATATTTTAAAGCGTCCCGTCCCGCCAAGCTCGTGTGCAGAAACGAACGCATACGTGAGCAGCGTCCGCATATGAAAACGGTGTTCAAACCACACATGTGAGGTTTCGCTGTGATCGTTAGAGTGAGAGCAATAATTTAAGCCCTAGACCTCCTCTTTAAATCAAAACTGGTAACCTGTAAAAAAATTTAAACATCACCTATGGAGATTTTTAAGGATAAAAGTTTGTCGCCATTCCACGAGCGGGCGCAATTTTGAAGCGTGACATGTTAGGTATCAATTTACTCGGCGTAACATTATCTTTCACAATATAAAAAAAAATTGGGCCAACTTTACTGTTGTCTTATTTTTTAATTCAAAAAATTGTATTTTCTCAAAAAAAGTGCGCTTGCAAGACCGCTGCGCAAATACGGTGAGACAGAAAGTATTGCAACGACTGCCATTTTAAGTATTGCAACGACTGCCATTTTATTCTCTAGAAGAAACAAGGAGGGGGGGAGGTGCCTCTCTAAGTGTAGTATTAAAACAGTAACATTTATTGCTCAAGACTAAAAACACTTAGATACAAGTGGGAGTCATGCTCATCATAAGCATGTAGTCCTGGCAGTTCTACTGCATTCCACAGGCTCCTCGCACGATCCGGGTAGCTGGGAATTTTTTTTTAATCTTGTGCAATAAATATTACTGTTTTAATACTACACTTATGCCGCATAGACACGATCGGAAAATCCGACAAGAAAAGTCCGATGTGAGCTTTTGGTCGGAAATTCTGACTGTGTGTAGGCTGCATCGGAATTTCTGCCAACAAAAGATTAAGAGCCGGTCCTCTATTTTTCCGACAGGAATAGTTCTGGTCGAAATTGTCGATCGTCTGTATGCAATTTCAACATGCAAAAAAACACGCATGCTCAGAATTAACCAGAAGAGCCGAACTCCATTGATCTCGGCTCATAGAATGTATTTTACTGTACGTCACTGCGTTCTTGACGATCTGAATTTTCGACAAGATTTGTGTGACCGTGTGTATGCAACACAAGTTTGAGCCAACATTCCGTCGGAAAAAAAAGTTTTTTTGTCCGAATTCCGATCGTGTGTACGCGATATCAGAGTGCTTTCGCACTCACAGCGCCTGGTAAAATGGTGCGATTTTTAGCGGCGCTTTACCATCATTTTTGCGGCTCTATTCTCCCGCTAGCGGGGTGCATTTAAAGGTTAAAACCGCCCGCAAAGTGCCGCTGCAGTGGTGCTTTGCTGGCGGTTCGGCGGCGCTGCCCATTGATTTCAATGGGCAGGGGCGCTTTAGGACTCCTAATGCGCTGCAAAGAAGCTGCTGGCAGGACTTTTTCTGACGCCCTGCCAGCGCACCCCTCCAGTGTGAAAGCCCTCGGGCTGCTCTGTGCAAAACCAAAACACAGAGCAGGTAAGTATAACACTTACGTATCACTTTAACACTGAAACGTTTCACTTTTGCTGAAGTTAGAATTTTAATTGCATGCAACAATAACACTTGAATGTCCATTACGCATACATTCATTGACTATACAGTAAAATCTTGGATTGCGAGTAACGCGGTTTACGAGCTTTTCGCAATACAAGCTGTTTTTTTTTTTTTTTTTAATCCTGACTCAGTTTTTCGAGCATTGTCTCATTAGACTAGCAGGATTTAAGCCTCTAGGGTGTGCATTTCCACATGTGGCCAGAGCTGCGGGGGCGCCGTTGATACTTGGAGACACTCGGAGACGCTCAGAGACACTCGGAAACACTCAGAAACACTCCGTTCCCGAGTGGTCTCTGAGTGTCTCAGAGTGTCTTTGGTGCCCCCCCCACCTCTGGCCACATGCAGTACTGCATAGACACACAGTATCTGAGTTTCCAATGATTCCTATGGGGAAACTAACTTTGATATATGAGTGCTTTGAATTACAAGCATTCTTCTGGAATGGATTATGCTTGTAATCCAAGGTACTACTATACATTATTTATATAAGATCAGATGAACCTTTTAACATTCTATGAGAAGGTGTGATGGAGTTAATAAAATGACTATATTATATCTATGTTATCTCTCTCTTTAATCACTCAAATATTGTTATTTTCTTTCCTTTTTTAAGTTTTGGTATTTGGTTCAGAAATTTGGTGCAAGTTAAGTGATTTTTATTTCAGCTACTCACATAGTTCACAGCCCCATCCTTAGGAATTTTAGAGTTTAAGGAGCTAGTGCTCTTTTAGCTTTTAGGGAGAGATGAGCTGACATGCACACACACATTTGGAAAAAGGCTGATATAGCCAGACACACACACACTAAGATATATTTAACTTATTGATGCTTATATTGGGAACCAGAAAGTATTTTCATGTGTGTGTGTTTTGGTATTCATGTAACACGATAAGAAGTATTCTCCTTGACTAAAAATTTGACAGAGGAATTCACTTCTTAAACGAGGAACAGATGTCCTGTCCACTCCTCACTCCTTTGACTCCCACCTTTTCAACCCCTCCCACCGTGAAAAGCTAAAATGGCCCACGTGAACTAAAGAATGTAAAGACACGTGGAAGAAAAGACTCGAGAGAAAGATACTTCCGGGTATCTGTGGAGAGATGTCTGTGGCCGGAGGGGGAGACAAGGACGGCTTCGGGGGCTTCGATCTAAGGTAAGTAATGCATAATATGGCTTTGTCTTGCAGGTGTTTTTAAAAAAAAAAAAAAAAAATCGGGGTTTACAACCACTTTTAGTAGAGGGCAGTTGAGGGAGGTTGAACCTCCCCTAACCACGGCAGATTCTAAACCAGTGTTTCTCAACATTTTTTCAGCCAAGGCACCCTTTAAAATTATAGACAGTCTCGAGGCTCCTCATTCTAAAATGTAAAAATCTATTCTAAGACTTTTACATAATACATCAACATCCACACAAGTAGGACACCCAATGTTAGAGGTGGCTTATTCTTCCAAATCCAATACACTTCTAGTTTTTATGCATGGTATAGCTATTAATGTTTATGGGATTAGTGGTTTTGTATCTTATTAACGTTTCCTTTGATTGTTATAAACTGGAGGAAGGAAAAAATAAAAACCTGAAACATTGTCAGCCAGATGTGAAGGTCTTTACAGTGGAACCTCGGATCATGAGCATAATCCGTTCCAGGAGAATGCTCGTAATCTAAAGTTTTTGCATATCAAAGCGAGTTTCCCCATTGAAGTCAAATAATTAGTTCTACATTGACTTCAATGGCATGCAATACCGAATGCGGCCAGAGGCGGGGGGGGCGCCAGGGAGATTTGGAAACGGCCAAAAAGGCCTGAGGACACCTTGGCTGACCTTGGCAAACCTCGGAAAGTCTTTGTTCTCAAAATTTGCCGAGGTCAGCTGTGCTGTCCTCGGGCCTTTCCGTGCATTTCCGCCCGGCGACGTTCAGCTCTGCTCGGCTCCGGCACCCCCCACCTCAGGCCAAACGCGGTACTGCACACCGCTTTGGCCTGAATCCTGCTCGTTTTGCAAAACAACACTCACAAACCGAGTTACGATTTTTAAAAATACAGTGCTCATATTGCGAAACGCTCGTTAACCGCGTTACTCGCAAGCTGAGGTTCCACTGTATATGAAAGAAAATCAAATTAATACTTCATTTTAATTTTAGGTTCCTGGACTCTGCTTCTGCCCGCTTTGTTGCTTCTGATATTATCCATGTGAGCGGGACACATCTGTACGTCACCCTCTGGGGACCATATATTTTAGGACTGATGTGAAAGAAACAGGATTGGTTAAAATTTTATATAAACATCACTAATGAATAGAAGAGACGTTAACGGGACCAGTTTGGTGTATCTTCTCAGCCTTAATTTGTTAGGATGTGTTTTGCATTGAAGACAATGAAGAGACTTCACTGGGTTGATTGTCTGAAGACAAATAGACAGTTCACTTTCCGAGGCAATTTTAGTGAATGAGGTGAAGAAGCTCTGCTGATTTCCATCACCCAATCATGTCAAAGCACGTGATTGGGTATTCTTTGCTATGTGAAATTTTACCACTTTCACCAAGCTCTGGGGAAAATTCCCTTGCAAAATGCAACTTCCTTTGCAAAGTCAACAGTCTATTTGACTTCAGTAAATCACCCCCATGAGTTGTAAGATTATAGACTGTAAATAGTGTGGAAACCTTTTTTGATGATTTAACAAGATTATTACTAATTATACCTGGAAATAAAGGTCTTCAAAACTACAACTAATATTCGATTATCATAACTTTCATTTTCTATATGACTTGACTGTTTTGTGGTGAATAATAGACATGCACACTGCCAAAAAATGTGTTTGTTTTAGTTTTATCTGGGGTTTTTTCGGGTCATTTGTTATGATCGCAATTCGTACATTCGTAAATTTGAAAAATTCGTAAATTTGTAAATTCGTAAATTTGAAAATTTGTAAATTTGTAAATTCGTAAATTTGTAAATTCGTAAATTTGAAAAGAAAGAAAATCCGAAAATTTTAAAGGATAACCAACCAACTAACTAATAATAACAAACTATTAAATTATAGGTATTGGAGTTTCAAATTTGTCTGTTAGTGAACATAATGAATACAAATCTATCCGAAGTTACGAATTATCCGAAATAATGAATGCTGCATCCAAACAAATAGAGCGGAACAAATTAATAATAAATAATAATAATAAAACATTTTTATTATTATTATTGTTATTTTTTTATTATTAATTTGTTACGTTCCAGTTTAACCCTTAAAGAACATGTACTATATGCAATGCTGGGAAGCGGAATACATAAGTATCAATATATAAAAGGCATTAAACATCTGAGTAAAAAAAAAAAGAGGTATAAATATAGGAATGTGTAATTAAATATAAAAAATATATACAAATATTAATTTATTAAAGTGTGTATTAAATACATCATTTAAAATAGGCAATCAGAAGTTTGGCTCCAGAACAAAAGTAAAAAATGTATATAAATTCACATACCCATAAGAGCCTAAGAACATATAAATATAATGTTTTAAAAATAAAATTTCAGACTCAATAAAGTGTATTAAAAAATATATTTTACATCATATGATAACGGCAGCTAGAACAATAATAGCGCGCAAATGGAGAGTAAATAGAAGCCCAAATATAGTAGAATGGATATGTGAAATGAACGAAATACAATATATGGAAAGACAGATAAGAGAAGAAGGATATTTAAATAGTCAAATGCCAGAAATTTGTCAAAAATGGGATGAATTTCGGCTCTCAGAAGGAATGAAGGAATATATATAATTGGAAAATAAGGAGAGATACGAAGGGGAAAGATGAACGAAACTGAAAATTATAGAGGAGAAGGGGGGAGACGGGGGGGGAGGGGGTTAATCCTTATTATTTTTTCCTTTTTTTTTTGTGTGAATGAATGATAGGACAAATTGATATGGAAGATAAAAGGAACAATGTAGTTGATTGATGGATGGTAGATTGTTTTTAAATGATAAGTAACCTATATATAATCAAGATTCGGTATATTGAATAATTAATGGAAACAATGTATTTGTAAGTGAATCTTGTATAAATGTAAAAAAAAAATTGTACTTGAAAAAAGATAAATAATAAGAAATTGAAAACAAACAAAAATAAAATTGCTTATCAATAATTCATAATATCTCGCTGGATTGGAAAACGAATGTAAAATAACCATGTTTCATACCCCAAATAAACCACAAGATGGAGTCAACAGTCATTACCAAGACCAACTTGTCTACAAGTATACATGTATATATGTGTGTACTTGTAGACATGTAGGTCTTAGGAGTGAGTGTTGACTCCATCTTGTGGTCTATTTGGGGTATGACAAATGGTTATTTTCAATTTATTATTTTCCCATCCCATAGGGATACTATGTATTATTGATAAGCAACCTTAAAAAAATAAAAAAAAAATAAGATTTATATATTCTTAGGCTCACTATTATGCAGGAATATATGGCATTTGATTACACAATAAAAAAAAAAAAAAAGTTAAAACTTAAAAAAAAAAAAAAAGAAATGAGTGAACAAAAAATCGCTGTCATCTGTATTTTTTTGTTAAGATAAAAAAAAAAAAAAACATAAAATGAAGCATTTCAAGAAAAAAAAATCATAAAATAACAAAATAATACCAAAGAAATTAAATATAAACTAAAACAGTAAAAAATAAAATACAACCGTACAAACTACCTAGTGCCATTCTAACATAGATTTAACTGAAGTGAATGATATTTAGTTTGCTAATGCATGGTGTATCTCAAACAACTGACATTTTTCCCTTCCTTTAGAAAATACTTGTAGGCGGGGCCTAATGAGGATATCCATTTTGGGAGTAACCACCACACAGACTCAGTGAACTGTATTCATCTTATAACTTGAAATTTGATTTTTCAAGTAGATACAGCAATGATATGAGAGGCAAAATACCAGCACAGTATTATTTGACTCACAAATACAGACACAGGTGGAGGGCTTCCATAGAGAGGTGGTTGGGACCTCTAGCTGGTACTGTTGGCGCAGGTTCCTTCTATAAGAGCCAGTCCAAAAATCCTGTTCTGGGTACCATAATGTAGTTTCATACTGCAAGGGAACCCAATTCTGTCCCTTCTCACCATGAACCTTTTCCTGCATTTCACCTATTTTGTCTCTAGACAAAAGTGCTTCTTGACTTACACACACTGAAGGCGCACCCAAATAACAAGGAGCCCTCCTTTATTAATGTCTTCCAGTCAAGATGGCTTCCTGAAAATCTTGCAGGATTTTAGTGTCCAATCAGACAGCTTTCTTCCCCAAGAAGAAAGCCCACGAGTGGAACCAATTCCCCTTATCGAATACCTCTCCACCTGTAGCAGCGGCACAGTGCCACCCATAGCTGTGTGCAGCCTATTGCATTAGGGTGTGCACCCCAAAGCTCAAACACACACTACTGATCACTCACCATGTTCATTCAGAAAGGGAAGGGGCTGATAAATACATATTTACCGGCCCCTTCCCTCACTCATCCTAAAACATCTCCGCAGCAACAGCCAGCAGGAAAGGAGAGGAGGGAAGCCGGAGGTGCTGCAGAGGGAAGGAGTGGGGAGCCAGGGCAGTAGGGGGAATCTGTGCTGCACAGAATGATTAGGGTGTGCCTGGGCACACCCTGTGCGCACGCCTATGGTGCCACCTAAAGATTGGAAGAATGTACTGCAGCCTCCACCTGCCTACACTTCCCCCCCTCTTAGAGAATGCAGTCCTTGGCATACAAGTAGCCAAACCCGTAATAAGAAGCAGCAATAAAACTAGCATATATTGTAAGGAACAGTGCATGAACATTTCACATAATCCTCTGAGCCCTCTAGTTGTTCACCTAGGCAGAAAAGACTCCACACCCACAAACGGTCCAATCCTCAAAAGACAAATCAGGATGCTGTCCATTTTTTGAACAGGATGGTCAGGGCCTCCTGGGCAAGGCCTCTATGGAAGGAAGAGGATGAAGACGCCAATCCTTCATTTGTAGAGGGCATTTCACCTGAACGTTCATTGGTAATACAGTAAAACCTTGGATTGCGAGCATAATTCGTTCCGGAAACATGCGTGTAATCCAAAGCACTTGTATATCAAAGCAAATTTCCCCATAAGAATAATAGAAACTTCAATGATTCCTTCCACAACCATTTATTCATAGGTCATTCAGTTTACAGTCCAAATAAAAAGATTATAGCAATGTGATAGGTTGTGTAACCATAAAATGAAAAAAAAAAAAACAAATAGGGGTGTTGGCGCTGCCTTCTCTATAAACGTTGAACAGCAATTTATATGAAAGAGTGAGAAAACTCCTAAAGTGTAATGTGCTCTCCCACACTAACACGAGAAATACTCAGATGGTGGTAAGTGAAGTGATAATAAATGTTCCAATGAAAAGAAAATAGGCAAAAAACTCAAACAATATGTACCTCCGGCCTCCGAAGAGCGACTAACCAATTGATCGCCTATCACAAGCCGCGACCCTAAGACACTGTGGAAGGTAACCTCCACTTATCCAATCGAGTGAATCAATGGCTGTTGCCAAGCAGCTTAAGAATCTATGTGATAAAAAAAATCCTAATCCTAAATAATAAAGTCCCTAACCACTGTGTGAGCTCCTATAGGAGAAGACGGAGTGGTGGGAAAAATGTAGAGTCAAGGTGAAAAACAGTAGTGATAAATCAATATGAATAGTCCCCAGTAAACAGCCTAAATGCCAATTTTATGTCATTTAGTCTATACATATATCTTGATCAGAAACAATCTTACCAAAAAGATCTAATAATGAAAAATACATAAATAATGAATGATGAAAAAAACAGACCTACAATACCGTAAGGTGAACAGTTTGTAAGCCTCCCTATATCTATGGGAGCCTTCTAGGGCTGACAGACAAGGTACTGAATTAGGTATAATTGGTGTTATTACCCTTTTACACAACATATGAACATAGATACAATAATGGGTACAGGGGCAGTTGCCAAAAAAATGATGTGCTAGTTTCTGTATATGTACCCATATATATCCAGATGCCACACACAACCGTACATAGTGAGGAACCATGGGAAAAATGTATATCATATATACGTCTACATATATTATATAGATATATATTTTTTATATCTATATACATCTATCTATATATATATCTATATATATATAGATATATATAGATTGTGACAGCAGGAAGGTAAAGTCACCTGGTTGCATCCAGGGGGGTAGGTATATTTCTCCCAGATTCAGGCTTTATGCCGACTTATACAACTAGGGAGAGAGTTGATGAAGCCCAGCTGAGGCTAGTGGGCTCATGGATGATTCATACCTCTAGGGAGAGTGCTGGGCGTCGTGCAGGCAGGGAGTTGATGAGACCAGCTGAAGCTTGTCAGCTCGTTTAAGGCCTCTATAAAAACTCCCAGCTTCATTAGGTGTTTGCTCATGCCTGGAACCAGACCTGTGTGGACTGTCTAGGGAGAGTGAACCCCTGTGCGGTGAGACAAAGCCTGTGTGGCTATTTGTTTGGACATTTACTAAACCAGGGACTTAGGGACTAGGACAGCACCAGGCTGATCCCAGTTGTTAGTTAGGAAACCTGCATGTTTAGTCAGAGGTCAAGCTGACCAGGGTTTATTTTGTTTATGTTTCTTTTTGCTTTGCTGTGTTTTTTTGTCACTGTAAATAGAGAAATAAACCGCACCTTTTTGATCTTGAAAACCACAACCTCCGTCTGCTGGGCCTGTTTTTGTGTGGGGAGCCCATCCAGGGGATCACACACACCCGCTGCCGAGCTAACCCCCTCACAGTTGGTGGAGAATGCAGGCAGTTTTTTTTTAAGCCAGCATGGAGGAGATACTGAAACAGCTGGCTCTAGCAAATGCCAATCAACAGCAGACTAATGCAGGTTTGCAAAAGAGCCTTGCAGCTCAACAACAGAGCTTCGCAGCCCAGCAGCAAGCTCATCAACAGAGCCTTGCAGCCCAGCAGCAATCTGAGGCCCGCTTCATAGACCTGTTAAAGAAGCAAGAGCAGAGACTACAACAAATGGAAGCAGTAATGCAGCAACGTCCGCAGACCAGTGAGGAAAGCCGTCCCACTAATACCGCGTCCTTTGGGGTGAGTCGTTTATTGACAAAAATGACTGGAGAGGATGATCCAGAGGTATTTTTGACCACATTTGAAAGGACTGCTGAAAGAGAAAAGTGGCCTGAGGAGCAGTGGGCTGGACTGGTGGCTCCTCTGTTAACTGGTGAATCGCAGAAGGCTTACTATGACCTAGAGCCTGACCAAGCAAAAGACTATGTGATGCTAAAAGCTGAAATATTGGCAAGGCTGGGTGTCACCCTGGCTGTCCGGGCTCAGCGTGTGCATAACTGGACTTTCCAGCTTGGAAAACCCCCCAGGTCTCAAATGTATGATCTCATTCACCTGAGCAGGAAGTGGCTACAGCCAGAGACTTTGTCCGCACCAGAGATTGTGGAACGTGTTGTAATGGATCGGTTTTTGAGAGCTCTTCCTACTGCCATCCAAAAGTGGGTAAGCCATGGAGACCCAGAGACGGCCGGTGGTCTTGTGGATCGTGTAGAGAAATACTTGGCTACAGAGAACCTGACGGCCTCTTCCAGAGACTCTCGGACTTTCCACCCTAAGACCAGACCATCCCCAGGGGCGGATAAGAGGATTCCAAGGGGTGAGGGTGGAGAGAGTGAGAGGGTGGGAGCTCTACCCAAAGTTTGGCGAGAACAGCCTGGGAAGTCAGGGGCTCAAGAGGCAGCCAAATGGATTGTTTGCTACCGCTGCTGGCAAGCGGGACATATTGCAGCAAATTGCCCGGTTGTGGAGGAACCCATGCAATGTGACTTTCTGACGGACAGACGTCAGTCGCTGTGTGCGACAGTCGCATGCACTGCCATTTGGGGAACTGAGAAACATTTATGCAAAATGTGTATTAATGGTAGAAATGTTGTGGTATTACTGGATTCAGGTAGCCTTGTGACCCTGATAAAGGCTGAATTAGTTAAAACAGAGGTCTCTGGGAATAGCAAGGTAGCTGTTATTTGTGTGCATGGGGACACCCGAGAGTATCCAGTGACTACAGTGTGTTTCAAGACCCCCAAAGGTACCCTCTCTCATCCAGTGGGGTTAGTATCTCAATTACCGCATGATGCCATTGTGGGAAGGGATTTTCCGAAGTTCTGGGAACTGTGGGATGATCCTGAGCCCCCCACTGGTGCCCCTATGTACCAGGAAGGTGATAGCCAGAACTCCTCTGAGAGTGGTGAGGACTCTCCAGAATTTCCCTTGTCAGTATTGGCAGGCGAGACTCAAGAAACTGGAGAGGAGCCCACCTCCTCAGACGAAAACCTACCGTCTGTGGAGTTTTCTGATCTTGAGGTTCACAGGGAAAATTTTGCCACAGAACAGTTAAAAGACCCCGCCCTAATAAAGGCACGGGAAAACGTAGTGGAAATAGATGGCGATTTAGTGAACCCAGATAATACCTGCACTTACCCATACTTCAGCGTAGAGAAGGACCTACTGTATCGGGTGGCAAAAAGGGCAGAAGAAACCGTTGAGCAGCTTGTGGTGCCCAAACCTTACAGGAAGTTGGTGTTGGAGTTGGCCCATGGGCACATTCTTGGAGGTCATCTGGGGACAGAGAAAACCCGAGAGAGGGTATTACAGAGATTCTATTGGCCTGGGGTGATGAAGGACATAGAAAATTATTGTTCCTCCTGCCCTGTGTGTCAGAGGTCGGCCCCGATGCCACATTTCCGTAGCCCGCTGGTCCCTCTACCCATCATTGAGGTCCCGTTTGAGAGGATCGCAATGGATTTGGTAGGTCCTATAATCAAGTCCGCTAGGGGGCACCAGTACATATTAGTTATAATGGACTATGCCACCCGTTATCCAGAAGCGATCCCTCTCCGAAATACCTCGGCCAAAACCATAGCCAAAGAGCTATCTCTTGTTTTTAGCCGGGTGGGTATTTGTAAAGAACTGCTTACGGACCAAGGTACACCCTTTATGTCCCGGGTTATGAAAGAGCTGTGTAAATTGTTCAAAGTGACGCAATTGCGTACGTCTGTGTATCACCCCCAAACTGATGGGCTGGTTGAAAGATTCAACAAAACCCTAAAACAAATGTTGAAGAAAGTGGTGGATAGAGATGGAAAGGATTGGGACTGTCTACTTCCTTATTTGATGTTTGCTATTAGGGAGGTGCCCCAATCCTCTACGGGATTCTCCCCCTTTGAGTTACTGGTTGGGAGACACCCAAGAGGGCTGTTGGATATTGCCAAGGAAACTTGGGAAAGTGAGAGTTCTCCCCACAGGAGTGTGATTGAGCATGTCGCCCTGATGCAAGATCGAATTGCACAGGTAATGCCCATCGTGAAGGAACATTTGGCCCAAGCGCAGTTGGCACAGCAGAGAGTGTACAACCGTGGAGCCAAGACCCGTACCCTTTCCCTGGGGGATAGGATATTGGTACTTGTCCCTACGGTTGAAAGTAAATTCCTTGCCAAATGGCAAGGCCCCTACGAGATAATGGAAAAAGTGAGCGAAGTGAATTACAAGGTCAGACAACCAGGAAGGCGAAAGCCCGAACAGATCTATCACGTTAATCTGTTGAAAGCCTGGAGGGATAGAGAGTCCCTAGTCGCAGAAACTTGGTCACCAGCTCAAACTGGTTGCGTGATTCCGGAGGTTGGAATAGCAGCCACCTTGTCACAACCCCAACAACAGGAGGTTAAGGAGTTTGTGCTTCGCAACAAGGAGGTGTTCTCTGAGCTGCCGGGACAAACATCTGGGGTAGAGCATGATATTATTACCCCGCCCGGTGAAAGGGTGAAGTTAAAACCCTATCGGATCCCAGAGGCCCGACGGGAGGCAATACGGGAGGAAGTACAGAAAATGCTGAACTTAGGGGTGATAGAGGAGTCCCAAAGTGATTGGTCTAGTCCCATTGTGTTGGTGCCTAAACCGGATGGGAGCTGGCGATTTTGTAACGATTTTCGTCAGTTGAACAAAGTTACAAAATTTGACACCTACCCCATGCCACGTATAGATGAGTTGATCGACCGGCTGGGAACAGCCCGATACATGACGACTCTTGACCTCACAAAAGGGTATTGGCAAATTCCCCTGGCCAAGTCGGCCAAAGAGAAAACCGCATTTGTAACCCCAGACGGGGCGTTCCAATATAAGAGAATGCCGTTCGGGTTACAGAATGCGCCAGCCACATTCCAGCGGAAACTGGACCAGATACTGAGGCCCCATCGGAAGTATGCTGCGGCTTACCTGGATGACGTAATTGTCCATAGCACAGATTGGGCCTCACATCTGCCAAAAGTGCAAGCAGTCCTAGACTCTATCCGGGAAGCGGGGTTTACGGCTAACCCCAAGAAGTGTACCATTGGGCAGGAGGAGGCCAAATATCTTGGGTACACCATTGGCAGGGGAGTAATAAAACCCCAACTCAACAAAGTCGAGGCCATCCAGAGTTGGCCACGTCCCAACAGCAGGAAGCAGGTACGAGCCTTTCTGGGAATCGCGGGTTATTATCGGCGCTTCATTCCCCACTTTGCTTCTAAGGCTGTGCCCCTAACCAACCTGACGAAAGGGAAAGGGTCGGTCATGATTAAATGGACCCCCGAGGCTGAGGCAGCGTTCCAATTCTTGAAACAAGCCTTATGTAGCCAGCCAGTGTTGTACTCACCCGACTTCTCTAAAGACTTTGTCGTACAAAGTGATGCGTCAGATGTGGGGTTAGGAGCAGTATTGTCCCAGGTCTGGAACGGGGAAGAGCACCCAGTCATTTACCTCAGCAGGAAGTTGAAGTCCCATGAGGTAAATTACGCCACGGTTGAAAAGGAGTGTTTAGCGGTGAAGTGGGCTCTAGATTCCCTTCGGTACTATCTGCTAGGTAGGCACTTTGACATGGTTACGGATCACGCTCCGTTAAAGTGGATGGCTCAAAACAAGGAGACAAATAGAAGAGTAAATAGGTGGTTCCTGGCCCTACAGGAATTCAACTTCACAGTAAAGCATCGCCCTGGCGTTCAAATGGGGAATGTGGATGCTTTGTCTCGAGTACATGAATGCCTGATTGCTGGTGTTCCAACCCCAAGGTTAAAACAAGAGGGGGGGGGTATGTGACAGCAGGAAGGTAAAGTCACCTGGTTGCATCCAGGGGGGTAGGTATATTTCTCCCAGATTCAGGCTTTATGCCGACTTATACAACTAGGGAGAGAGTTGATGAAGCCCAGCTGAGGCTAGTGGGCTCATGGATGATTCATACCTCTAGGGAGAGTGCTGGGCGTCGTGCAGGCAGGGAGTTGATGAGACCAGCTGAAGCTTGTCAGCTCGTTTAAGGCCTCTATAAAAACTCCCAGCTTCATTAGGTGTTTGCTCATGCCTGGAACCAGACCTGTGTGGACTGTCTAGGGAGAGTGAACCCCTGTGCGGTGAGACAAAGCCTGTGTGGCTATTTGTTTGGACATTTACTAAACCAGGGACTTAGGGACTAGGACAGCACCAGGCTGATCCCAGTTGTTAGTTAGGAAACCTGCATGTTTAGTCAGAGGTCAAGCTGACCAGGGTTTATTTTGTTTACGTTTCTTTTTGCTTTGCTGTGTTTTTTTGTCACTGTAAATAGAGAAATAAACCACACCTTTTTGATCTTGAAAACCACAACCTCCGTCTGCTGGGCCTGTTTTTGTGTGGGGAGCCCATCCAGGGGATCACACACACCCGCTGCCGAGCTAACCCCCTCACAAGATATATACAGATATATTATTGAAACTAATTTACTAGAGCTAAATAAATAACTGAATTTTGATTGCGGTGGTATAACTATATCCCCACACAAAACCAAACTGGTGAATAATTTTTATTTATTTTTTGGGATATGTATTATAGAAGAAAGTAAAAACAATATATTTTTCAAAACTGTCACTTTCTTTTTGTTTATAGCGCAAATAATAAAAACTGCATAGGTGATTAAATTCAAGCAAAAGAAAGCTCTATTTGTGAGAAAAAAAGGACATACATTTTGTTTGGGTACCACGTCCCACGACCGCGCAATTGTCAGTTAAAGTGACGCAGCGCCGTATCGCAAAAAATGCTCTGGTCATTAAGGGGGTAAAACCTTCCAGGGCTGAGGTGGTTAAACTTATTAGATATGATTTTACATTGTTGCTGATAGTCTGTAACTTTGGTGCAGTTCCTATTTAGTCTGTGATATTGGCTATATGGTATATTATCCTTCCAGCTGAATAGGTGGCAACTCCTATGGTGGAAATAGGATTTGCCAGCAGTCTCCTTAAAATGAGTTTTAGAGATGATGTTACAACATCAACGTCCCATGATAAGGATAGGTCAAGAAAGACTAAATTATTAGTGTCCGTTACAAAAGTAAACCAAACATTATACAGATGCGCTTGTTTTTATCAACACAATGTGAGTGCATTACATTCACTTGTCTATATCTTTTTTAATCAACGGTGTCACACTAGGGCCGGTGCGCTCTCTCTTTTACTCTTGTCTGTCAGTATTCTCGCTGGTTGATGGAGCGGCAAGGCTAAACCTAGGTTACACCCTATTGTTTTACCCCCTACTATTAGGATCTCAATGGTTCCTTTCCATACAGATACTTTATTGATGGATTCTCGTGGAACTGTTTTGGCTTTTATGTCCATCTTGCCATCAGCTTATTGCCTTTGTTGGTTTTCTGGACTCCAGCGCTTTTGGTGTTTTTTATTCTTTTTTACTTTCAGACGTCAAAGTGTTGCTCTTCTGTGTCCTTCTTCTCCTCTGCCTTCTAACACTAGCAGGTAACACAGTCATCATTCTAGTGTCCAATCTGGATAGACACCTACACAAGCCAATGTACTTCTTTTTGGGCAATTTAGCTTTCCCAGACATCTGTTATACATCAACCACAATGCCCAAAATATTACAAGTTCTTCTAGCCAAGAAAAAGTCAATCACATTTATTGGCTGTGTGACTCAGTTATATTTCTTTGTGGCATTTGTGGGCACTAAACACGTCCTTCTTTTGATAATGTCCTATGACAGATTTTTAGCTATATGCCACCCTCTCCGATATACTGTATGGCAATGAAAGGAATAGGGCGCTTACTACATAAACAATTAATCCTCATAAATAAATAATTAAATAGCACCTAAATAAAAATTAATAATATCTTAACGTGTATATAAATTCCCTGAATCAATCGAAGTGCCAATAATAATTCCAAGCAACGTGTGCAAATAATGACAATTGTGCAAATAGCAATCAAATGTACAAATAGCAATCCAATACTTTCCAAAAGAAAAACATGTGCAAAAAATGTGCAAAGAGATATATATAAAAATATATAAATATATATATAATGGAATAGTCCCAAAAAAAGTGCAAAAGTAGTCCAAATATGGTAATGAATCCAAAACGTGCAGCAAAGTTCATCGAAGGTAAAGTGCAAGTGCCACCATCCAAAGAGTTTCGACCATTCAATGTGCGTAACACCGTTTTCCCCAGCCTCTCACCTCATATATCAAAGCAATGAGCCTCTCTGATGTTTTCAACCCTGGCTGATCGATTCCCAGGACGCTCCCAATGGAGTACCATTCACCGGATAATGAAGCTAATTTGCATGTAAAGAAAGGGGAGGGCTCCATAGTGCAGTATTTTTACAATTAAGTTTAATCAAAAACGTAGTAACTTACATTTGAAGTTAAAAGCAGACAGCGTGATAAACATAGGAACTTCCGGTCTCGGCCGCGACCGGACGTGACGTCACCCGGCTCTTTCCTTGACGCGTTGCGTCACTGCTCACGTGTCTTTTTCAAAGGATATTGCCATCTATTTTTAGTGTGAGAACACCTTTTATGTTGGCAGCTACTCGGTTAGATTTACATTATTGATTGGTTTGCGCATTAGTATTCCCTACTTACACTCTCTGATATATGGTCATGATGAGCCAAAGAGTTTTTATCGGCTTGGCCTTTGTGTGCTGGTTTACCGGCATTGTGAACTCTTCGGTTCATATCGCTTTCATATTTCACCTTGACTTTTGTGGAACCAAGAAGATCAATTTATTTTTTTGTGACATCCCACCGCTGCTTTCTCTTTCCTGCGATGATACATCTTTAAATGAGGCTCTCTTGCTCTCTATTGGGGTTTTCATTGGGTGGACACCATTCCCGAGCATTATCATTTCATATACATACATAATTGTTACGATAATGAAGATCAGATCCGAAGAAGGAAGACAAAAAGCATGTTCTATGTGTGTTTCCCATCTTACTGTCGTCATCCTGTAATATGAAAGTGCTGTTTTAAAATCTGTGAGACCGATTTCCACATATTCTTCAAGTAAGGATCGACTGATTTCAGGCCTGTATAGTATGGGGATTCCAATGTTGAACCCGGTGATATACACTTTAAAGAATCAGGATGCCAAAGACGCCATCGCTAGACAGTTCGTTCAACGAAGTATACTCCAATCTTGTAAATCTGTAAAGTAGAAATTCAAAAACATATTACAAAATAAAGAATGGGTTGTATTAATTTTATTAATTTTATTTTATTTTTTTATATATGAAATTATTTCACTTAATTCACTTGCAAGTCTCTCTATTAGGAATTCCTTATACTCTCTGTTTCCTTTTCTCCCAAAATTTATTGCGGGAGATTTTATGACCGCTATGAATCAATCAGACCCCTACAAGTCCCTACACTGTCCTTTCGTCTACTACAAATCTCTCTGGTCACAAAAGACGCCCCGCCCTGAGCTCTCTGAGCTCCCCAAGCTCTTACTCTCCATCCACGCACCCACTAGTTATGGGTTGGGTTGGTTTCCTCCTAATCAGCAATTGTTTGGCTATTAAGTGCTCTCTTTTATATTTGTATTTACTGCCTGTCGGACTACTTATTGGACTATGCTCTAGGGGAAAATGTTGCAGGTTACCCGCCCCCCTTTTTTTCTTTCCTCCTCCCCTCCCTCCTTCCCCTCCCTGTTTCTTTTATCTGTTCCATTTTCTAGATATACCGAACTGTTACAATGAATCCATCCAGTTCAGCCGTGTGTTACATAGTCTGGAATCTGTTTTCAGGTGCTCACTGGATCCATTGTTTTATGTCCTTACCTGTTTGTTAAAATGCTACATTACTAGCAACGCAAAGTGATTCCCGTTGCATGCAAATTTATTATCTGTATGTTTAATTATTCAATAAATTCTCTTATAAAAAAAAATAATAATAATTTCTTGCAAAATATTTTTTAAAAATAAAAATGGCTGAATCATTTTGCCACAAAGTAGAAACATCTGGATTTGTCAAACTGACACGCTCCTAGCTAAATTCAAGTATGAATGAATTGCATCTCTAAATATTATAGAACTATTATAGAACGGGAGGCGTCCCGCTGACTGCTGTCTTTTCACGGTGACAGCTATTATATAGGCAAGGGCGGGGCCACCAGGTGGCGTAACAGGATCACCCCATCCCCCTCATGACTGCAAGCAGCCTTATACAGTGTGGGGTATAGACTTAGTCCCCCTGGGCCATGATTGTACAAAGACACCCTGTCTTTGGCCAATTATGGCTCTCACAGCAGAGCGCAATGTGATGCGCAATGTGATTGGCCAAAGCATGCAGGTCAGGTGCGTGCTTTGGCCAATCATCAGACATAAATGCACTGTGATCTCACAGTGCATTATGGGGCGTTCCGCGGCGCTTGAATTTCCCGCTAACGCCCCATATGTTTGGTTTGTTTGTGAGCAAACGAACACCCGATGTTCGAGTCGAACTTACTTTCGACTCGAACCGCGGGCTCATTTCCAACCAACAACCTTTGATTGGAAAATGTAAGATAAATATCACACTGACAAACTCATCTCTTAGTCATTTCGTTCCCTTCTCCTATTAGCATGTCTCATATTAGCAGCAGCAGCACAACTGCTTAGCTCCTTGTGCTGCTTCTCTTTTTGCCAGTCTGAGCTGTGCTGTACATGGATTACAATAAACTGGAAACATAAAGGTATTTAATCTGTGTGTATTACAAAAATACATTGAATAATGCATTTTAAAATATAAAATTTATTAATGTATAAATACAGAACTGAATTCATTGAGCATTCCGTATCTGTCTGGAGATCAACTTTAACCGCTTGCCGACCGCCGCACACACGTTTACGTAGGCAGAAGGGCTCGTACAGGCAAAAGGGTGTACCTGTAAGTCCCCTCTAATTTTCCGCCGTGCGGGTATGCGCGCGCCTCCGACGGCGCTCGCGTGCCGCACACTGCGGGAGTGTGCCCGCGGGTCCCGCAAACTCGATGTTTGCTGGCGGCCCGCGATAGTGAGATCGAGTGGCAGAATGGGGAGATGCCCATGTAAACAAGGCATTTCCCTGTTCTGCCTAGTGACAGGACACTGATCTATTGCTCCCTGTCATCGGGAGCAGTGATCGCTGTCATGTCAATGGTAGCCCATCCCCCCCCACAGTTAGAATCAATCCCTAGGACACACGTAACCCCTTGATTGCCCTCTAGTGTTTAACTCCTTCCCTGCCAGTGTCATTTATTCAGTAATTAGTGCATTTTTATAGCACCGATCGCTGTATAAATGACAATGGTTCCAAAATAGTGTCAAAAGTGTCCGATGTGTCTGCCATAATGTCGCAGTCAGGATAAAAATCACCGCCATTACTAGTAAAAAAAACAAATTATTAATAAAAATGCCATAAAACTATCCCCTATTTTGTAGACGCTATACCTTTTGCGCAAACCAATCAATAAAGGCTTATTTCAATTTTTTTTACCAAAAATATGTAGAAGAATACGTATCGGCCTAAACTGAGGAAAAAAAAAAAATTATATATTTTTTTAGGGATATTTGAGTAAAAAATATTGCTTTTGTTTCTAAATTGTCGCTATTTTTTGTTTATAGCGCAACAAATAAAAACCGCAGAGGTGATCAAATACCACCAAAAGAAAGCTCTATTTGTGGGAAAAAAAGGACATCAATTTTGTTTGGGTACATCGTCGCACGACCGCGCAATTGTCAGCTAAAGCACAAAAAATGCTCTGGTCAGGAATTCTTCTGGGGCTTAAGTGGTTAAAACAAAATTTTGTTAAATTGATTTCAAACCACAATAAATACACCTAAATAGATACAATAGTATATGTACAATGCAATGGAAAACATTAAGCTTGTTTTTTTACTTTGATTAGCTTTTCTTGCTTTCAGTCTGGCTCTTTTCTCCTCTCCTTTTTCGTTTGCTCATTTTCGACTGATGAGGTTCTCCCATAAAACAGCAGTTATAAGAGACATCGGGGAACATGGCGTGCTCCACATTTTTAGATTGTATCGTCATCGCATAAATTTGAAGGAAGAAAAATATATATATTTATAGTTTGGAATTTAACACTCAAAGGTAGATGTGCTATGTACAGTGTGTGTTGTTATAAGAGTTGGGGGTATTTCTGTTATGTTACACAGTTTGGAGGCCCTGGATGTAATGTAAAGATAACTACTTAACCACTTCCAGCTCAGGCCAATTCTGGCATTTCTCTCCTACATGTAAAAATCATAATTTCATAATTTTTTGCTTGAAAATTACGCAGAAACCCCATACATTATATACCGTATATACTCAAGTATAAGCCAAGTTTTTCAGCAATTTTTTTTGTGATGAAAATGCCCCCCTCGGCTTATACTTGAGTCTGTGTCCATCTTCATCTTTGTGCGCCTGATCCCGATCCCGGCCAGCCGTAGGTCCCCTGGACCCCAAACTTGGCACACATATAGCCTTACTCTACCTCTATAAGTGTACAAAGTTTGTTGTCTGGAGGACCTACGGCCGGGGAGCACTGATTTTTCAAAGCCGGGCACCCCTTCCATAGACTCCCATGTTAAACGTCAGTCTAGTCACACAGCGCAGGAGATTAGGTAGGGAGATTGGGCACAGTGAGGCATGGGCACAGTAAGGCACAGTGAGGCATGCATGTAGCCCCACTCTTCCTCTATAAGTGTGCAAAGTTTTTTGTCCGGGGGACCTACGGCCGGGGAGTACCGATTTTTCAAAGCCGGGCACCCCTTCCATAGACTCCCATGTTAAACGCCAGTCTAGTCATGGGCACAGTGAGGCATGGACACAGTGAGGCATGGGCACAGTGAGGCATGGGCACAGTGAGGCATGCACATGGACACAGTGAGGCAAAGTGAGGCACAGTGAGGCATTCAGATGGACACCCTAGGCTTATACTCGAGTCAATACGTTTTCCCAGTTTTTTGTGGTAAAATTAGGTGCCTCGGCTTATATTCAGGTCGGCTTATAGTCGAGTATATACGGTATGTTTTTAACCGAGGCCCTAGAGAATAAAATGGTGGTCATTGCAATGTGATGTGTCACAGGATATTTGCTCAGCAATTTTTAATATGAAATTGAAATTTTTTGGGAAGAAATACACTTTGATGTAAAAAATTAAAAAATATATATATCCCAATTTTTGTTAAAATTTTAAATTGCGCACACTCGTGAAATGGCGCCAAACTTTGCTACTCAAAAATCTCCATAGGCTACGCTTTAAAAATGTTTACAGGTTACCAATTTAGATTTACAGTGAAGGTCTAGTACTAGAAATATTGCTCTTGCTCTAATGTTCGCAGTGGGATGAGAACACCATGTACAGATGCAAGCGCAACCTACATATGCGCTTGCTTCTGCGTGCGAGCACAAGGGGACGTGGCACTTTACATTTTTTCTTATTCCATTTTCATTTTTTTTCACTGTCCCTATTTATTTATTTTTTATCACTTTTATTCCTATTACAAGAAAAGTAAACATCCCTTGTAATAGGAGTAAGGCATGACAGGTCCTCTTTATGGAGAGATCTGGGGTCAATAAGACCCCAGATATCTCCTCTACCCTGGAAAGCATGAGATCAAGAAAAAAAAAACCATTGATCAATGCTTTCCAGGGGAAAAAAACTGTCCGTGTTTACATCTGCCAGAGTCGGTAGTGGAGTCATGATGTACTGTATGTCGCTTCTGGGGTCCCAAGGTCCTCCCATCCGGTCCATGGCCAGCTCTATGGTAATCCGCTGCCGGATCGGTACTCCGGCTTCTCAATTAAATCCCTTGCTGATTTAATATATTTAAAGCTCTTTTATAAAAGAGCAAACCAAGAGATTATTTTAAAATATAGACCTGTTGAAATAACTAATTAAATTAAAATGTAAGTATTTTTTTTTTTCAAAATGATATTTATATAGGTGGGTGCCTAGTATCAGTCCAATGCTGCATCTGTCCCCCGCTGGCTCTAAGACTGAGAACCGAGTGATCAAAGACCGTGATCGCTTGATTCTCAGAGCTCCTTGAGCAGAGAGCCGGTGACTGTCAGTTACCGGCTCTCTGCTCCCCCCCCCCACACGCTTACTGGAGCGCTGAGCTATGGAGGAGGCAAGAGCGGCCCGCTGAAAGCCTGAGGCAGGCGCCAGTCTCGGGTTTTTGGGTGGATCCTGACTTTATTGTTGCAATCTTGCCCCAGTCTGAACCTGTGATGTCAGCCGACAGCGGGCTTTTTGTGACCCTTTTACCGAACTCATAAACACGACTGAAAATGGCATTATTCAGCAGTCTAGTGTCTAACTCTATATTGCAACCATTATCAGAACTGAATAACTACAGTTAAGATAAAGTGACAGCTTGTCCAAAATACATTTTGAATATAATTAGCAGAACTCTTACCTCATTGAGCACCAGGCTTAAATATGAACAACCCAAGTGATCCGTGACTGGGATAACGTTCCTCAGGAAGCCATTATACATCTTTAAAAGGCGAAGCCTAAAATAATAAGTAATTGTTTAACTGAAAACCGAGGTCACGCTACATGTCTATACATAAAATACAGGTATAGCTGTTTAAAATCATCAGTCATCATTTCTTCAATTTAATACTGCAAAATGTACAATTTGATTAACATCTAAAGATATACAGTAGTACCTTGGATTACGAGCATAATTTGTTCCAGAAGCATGATTGTAATCCAAAGAACTCGTATATCGAAGCAAGTTTCCCCATAGGAATTAATGGAAACTCAGATAATTTGTTCCAGTGTCACTGCTAGTGTATGCAGTGCCACATGTGGCCAGAGGTGCGGGGGGGCGCCGGTGACACAATCAGGGAATCAGGATGTCCTTCCCCCTGCTGGTGATCCCTCCAGTGATATAAAGATCTATATAGAGGAATCAGGACCTCCTTCCTCCTGCTGGTGACCCCTCTAGTGATATAAAGATCTATATAGAGGAATCAGGACCTCCTTCCTCCTGCTGGTGACCCCTCTAGTGATATAAAGATCTATATAGAGGAATCAGGACCTCCTTCCTCCTTCTGGTGACCCCTCTAGTGATATAAAGATCTATATAGAGGAATCAGGACCTCCTTCCTCCCGCTGGTGATCCCTCTAGTGATATAAAGATCTATATAGAGGAATCAGGACCTCCTTCCTCCTTCTGGTGACCCCTCTAGTGATATAAAGATCTATATAGAGGAATCAGGACCTCCTTCCTCCTGCTGGTGACCCCTCTAGTGATATATAGATCTATATAGAGGAATCAGGACCTCCTTCCTCCTGCTGGTGACCCTTCTAGTGATATAAAGATCTATATAGAGGAATCAGGACCTCCTTCCTCCTGCTGGTGACCCCTCTAGTGATATATAGATCTATATAGAGGAATCAGGACCTCCTTCCTCCTGCTGGTGACCCCTCTAGTGATATAAAGATCTATATAGAGGAATCAGGACCTCCTTCCTCCTACTGGTGACCCCTCTAGTGATATAAAGATCTATATAGAGGAATCAGGACCTCCTTCCTCCTGCTGGTGACCCCTCTAGTGATATATAGATCTATATAGAGGAATCAGGACCTCCTTCCTCCTGCTGGTGATCCTTCTAGTGATATAAAGATCTATATAGAGGAATCAGGACCTCCTTCCTCCTGCTGGTGACCCCTCTAGTGATATAAAGATCTATATAGAGGAATCAGGACCTCCTTCCTCCTGCTGGCGATCCCTCTAGTGATATAAAGATAGTTACGCCTTATTTCTAGTTGGTGCGTCTACAATCTGACCCATGAAATTGTTCTGCAAGACATTTAGGAACTGGCGAGCCTTAGACGAATGCGTGGTTCCCTCTGCCCGGTCTATGTCTGGATAATTAAAATCCCCCATTATGATAACACTTCCCATCCTTGCTGCTAATCCAAATTGTGATAGGAGATCTGTTCCCCCCTTCTCCCTCAGGTTAGGGGGCCTCTTAAGGATTCCACCTCCTCCCCAGAGGCGGATCCAGAGTCTTTTCTCGGGAGGGGCACTGTCAAAAAATATGTTTTTTTTTGTGGGAAATTTATCGGGGAAATGGCTGGTGTCGGCGCGTCAATCATCCCGGCAACCATGGTTGTTATGGTATCAGGATGATTGAAGTGCATTATTTCTATTATTACATTGTAATATAAAATTAAATAGTTCAATGCAGAATCAGTGGGCGCCCCGAGTGTGTCACTTGCCACCGTCGCCTGCAATTAGTGGGAGCCCTGAGCGTTTCGGATTGTCACTTGCCACGTCACCTGCCACATCTTGTGGATTGTCACTTGCCACACCTTGTGGATTGTCACTTGCCACACCTTGTGGATTGTCACTTGCCACACCTTGTGGATTGTCACTTGCCACATCACCTGCCACACCTTGCGGATTGTCACTTGCCACGTCACCTGCCACACCTTGCTGATTGTCACTTGCCTGCCACCAGATGCAGATTGTCATTTGCCACGTCACCTGACACAATTTGCGGATTGTCACTTGCCACGTCGCCTGCCACACCTTGCGGATTGTCACTAACTTGCCTGCTAAGGTGTAGTTTTGGTTGTCTCTTGCTGTGTCCCAGACTCCCAGAGTCAGGCAGCAGAGAGATAATGTAATCTCTCTTCTGCCTGCACAGTGAGGGCGGAAGTCACTGCAGGAATGCAGGGCAGGCACGGGCGGTGAGAGATGATCTCATCTCTCTGCTCCCCCGCTCCCGGCTAGCTGATTGGCCAACTTCCACACTGAGCCTGCTCACTCACTCTCACCTGCGCTGCCAACACACTGATCAGCACGGTCTGCCCACGAGCCGCGCCGCCCGCCCACAAACCGTGCCGCAAGCAGAGCTGCCCACTTTCTTACCCGTCTGTGGAGCCGCACGCTATCGCACCTGCCCGTAGAGCGGCCCGACGTGACTCACTGACGTCACTCGTTGCTAGACGCCAAGCGGCCCAGGCGTTAGCAACGAATGCAGGGAAGAGGCTCCACCCACCTCCTTCTCCGCTCCTGGTATCGTGTCAGTGCGCCGCATAACTACATTAGACGAGTCTCTCTCTCAGCGCCGCTGATTGGCTGATGTGAGAAACTGAGAGAGAGACTCAGAGAGGCAGTGGCAGCCACAGAACAAGTACTGTATATACTCGAGTATAAGCCGAGGCACCTAATTTTGCCCCAAAAAACTGGGAAAACGTATTGACTCAAGTATAAGCCTAGGGTGTCCATCTGCATGCCTCACTGTGCCTCACTTTGCCTCACTGTGCCCATTCCTCACTGTGCCCATGCTTCACTGTGCCCATGACTAGACTGATGTTTAACATGGGAGTCTATGGAAGGAGTGCCCGGATTAGAAAAATCGGTTCTCCCCGGCCGTAGGTCTCCCAGACACCAAACTTTGCACACTTGTAGAGGAGACATGGGGCTACATGTGTGCCACGATTGGGGTCCAGGGGACCTATGGCCGACCGGTACCGGGTCCCCGAAATCTGGGAGATCAGGCGCAAAAAGAAAAACAGAGTAAGCAAGTGAGTGTGACAGATGGTCTTGGGGGGGGGGGCAATTGCCCTGTTCCCCCCCTGGATCTGCCCCTTCTCCTCCCTTGCTCCCTAGCTCCCTTAATGATGTCATCTCTCACATTCACTTGTACATTATTCTTGATATACAGGCATACCCCTCTGTGACAGGAGTGACTTTGGGTTGGGGGTTTGTGTGGCTCAGCTTGCCCTGGAGAGTTCTGGAGGCTCCTTGTCCAGCTTCCCCAGGCCCTCCTATGTGTAAATCACCCTGTGTCTCTAATAGGGGCACAGGGTGAATGAGAACTCCAGTCTGATCTGTACTAGTCGGACTCTCTTTACAGCCACACTAGAACCTTGTAAAATGTATATAATGTGTGCTGTCCCATGCTGTTGGACTATTTGTTGTGATGTTTTGGGGTGTGACATATTGGGTTGTTCTATTGTGGCTGGCTGCCTGAACTATTATGGGAAGTGTAAGTGTGTTTGCTGTGAGGAAAGAGGGAGGGGGGATTCCTCCAACAGCCCCTCTGCTAAGACTGTTTGCTGATGAGAAGTTGGAACACACCTGACACGTATCACCATTGTCATTGGACAGTTTAACCCGCCCTGTTTCCCAAGGGTGGGGGGAGTGTTTTGAAGTGAGATATCTGTTAACATGTGCTGGAATAAAGAGTCTGTTGGTTTTTACCCTACACCGAGGTGCTGTCTGTTGACTGGGGGCTAAAGAATCTTGGATGGTGCTGGATCTGAACAGAGGAAGCATTAACGGCGGACCTAGATCTGCTTGAGGACAGAGGGTTCATCACACCCTCCCCCTTTTTTATACTCTATATCCCTGCGATAAAGGGTATAGCCTTGAATGGTTGCCAGCCAATCATGAGAGCTATTGAACCAAGTCTCTGAATTTCCCACAAAATCCAAATCCTCCTCGTACAACAGTAGCTCTAGTTCACCTATCTTATCCGCCAGGCTCCTGGCATTGGTGAACATTCCACGTAGTTTAGACCGGTTGCATACTATCCTCTTATTGGGTGTTCCAAGTTTGAAACTAGGACTTGTTACTATACTTACCTTGGGTTTCTGTGCTTTAGTCAACTTACCACTAATACCCCCAATACTACCCTGTGGACTATGTTCCGCGCTGACTATCTCTACCTCTTTTTTGGGGATATTTATTATAGCAAAAAGTAAAAAATATTGCATTTTTTTCAAAATTGTCGCTCTATTTTTGTTTATAGTGCAAAAAATAAAAACCCGCAGAGGTGATGAAATACCACCAAAAGAAATCTGTATTTGTGGGAAAAAAAGGACGTCAATTTTGTTTGGGAGCCACGTCGCACGACCGCGCAATTGTCAGTTAAAGTGACGCAGTGCCGAATCGCAAAAAGGGGCCTGGTCATTATGCTGCGTATTGGTCTGGTCCTTAAGTGGTTAATACAAAAAAAAATATATAGAATTGAATTAACATCTAAAAGACGGACGGTAGAGTGCATGCAAAAATACAATCCCTCTGCAAGCTTTAAAAACCTTTATTTACAGCAAAGATAAATAATGAAGAGTTCAGAACTTACGTATTTCTTTGTGTGGTTTCAGCGAACTTCACATATGTCTATTCCTCAGCTCAAGGCGTATTCCCACCAATCACAAAACAATATATCCTTCGTGTTTTTTGTCCACTTTTTTAGCCACACCCCAAGAATTCTAGAACGTGTGCCAGTTTTGCTGCAGGTAAACTCACACATTGATTCGTTTTCAGAGAAAAGCAATCTGAGCCAACTTTAAGCTTCAGTGGAATAACAATAGTAACACAACTACAAATCTATTACTAAGGCTGGTCATACATTATAACATTTTCTTTTTTGAGGTCAAACCTAAACACTTTCTATTCGTATGCAATCAGGCAGGCCCTTGCACTACATAGTTGAAGGTAAATATAAAGGAAATTGAATAGGAAAAGTGTACAATGTACAAAACGACTCTGCACCAACAATATAGAAAAACTGCTGATAAAAGAGTTAAAACATATTGAAAATAAATTTCAAACTTCCATGAATCAGAATAATACATTTAAATTAATAAATCAATAGGCTTACTGTGCTGTGTAATATAAGGCAGTGTAATTAAAAACTCACCAAAAAATACATACAGGCATACCCCACTTTTAAGTACACAATGGGGTTTATTTACTAAAGCTGGAAAGTGCAAAATCAAGCTCACTTCTGCATAGAAACCAGTGAGCTTCTAACCCCAGCTTGTTCAATTAAGCTTTGGTAAAAAAAAAACTGTAAGCTTATTGGTTTCTATGCAGAATTGAGCCTGATTTTGCACTTTCCAGCTTTAGTAAATAAACCCAATTGTGTACTTAAAAGTGTGGTATGCCTGTATAGCAGGCCTGGTTTGCAGTCTCTGCTCTAATTCATCACAAAGGTGTTCTATCGGGTTGAGATCAGAACTCTGTGCAGGCCAGTCAAGGTTCCTCCACCCCAAAATCGCTCATCCATGTCATTATGGACCTTGCTTTGTGTACTGGTGTGCAGTCATGTTGGAACAGGAAGGGGCCGTCCCCAAACTGTTCCCACAAAGTTGGGAGCATGAAATTGTCTAAAATGTCTTGGTATGCTGATGTCTTAGGAGTTCCATTCACTGGAACTAAGGGGCCGATCCCAACTCCCGAAAAACAACCCCACACCATATTTTCCCCTCCAACAAATGGTTTGGACCAGTACACAAAGCAAGGTCCATAAAGACACGGATGAGCGAGTTTGGGGTGAAGGAACTTGACTGGCCTGCACAGAGTACTGACTTCAACCCAATAGAACACCTTTGGGATGAATTATAGTGGAGACTGGGAGCCAGGGCTTCTAGTCCAACATCAGCGCCTGACCTCATAAATGCGCTTTTGGAAGAATGGTCAAACATTCCCATAGACTCACTCCTAAACCTTGTGGATGGCCTTCCCAGAAGAGTTAAAGCTGTTATAGCTGCAAAGGGCGGGGCCAACTCAATATTGAACCCTACGGACTAAGACTGGGATGCCATTAAAGTTCACGTGCGTGTAAAGGCAGGTGTCCCAATACTTTTGGTAATATAGTGTGTGTGTGTGTGTGTGTATATATATATATTAATATTATAGAGAGAGTGAGAGAAGGATAGTCTTTATTTCACCCAATATATAGCACCAAAAACTAAATAGCACTTCTCTAGTGTTACCAAACTTTACTGGAGATTGTCTTCTATATATATATATGTGCCCCTAAATATTAAGAAGTCTATTTCTACACAAGAGTCACAACATATGTATATATATATATATATATATATATATATATATATATATATATATATATATATATATACGTATGTATATTTATATATATATATACATTTTTTATATATATATATATATATATATATATATACACACACACATATAATACATATATATATATATATATATATATATATATATATATATATATATATCTGTTTACCATTAACAGTGCTGTAAATAATGCTAAATCTAAAATTTGCAATCTCAATCAATGTATATTCTCTTAACTATGTAGTTTAAATTGGCATTGCTGTACAAATCAAAACACTTTATTCTCTTACCTTAGTCCATAGGAATGGCAAGTGATGAATCTCTCGTTTTTTTAAATTGTTATATAACTTTTTTTTTTTTTTTTTTACGATTTCATTTTGTGATTAAATATACGGCTTGTATTTATGTGATCAATTACCACATCTGTTTACGTTTAAATTCTTTGCATAATGACCCTAGTGCTTGGAGAGAAAAAGCAAGGCATACGAAAAAAAAAAAAGTCATAACCAACAATAAAATGCACCCAACTTTCTTTCACAACATTCGCATCTGATAATAATTGATACATTTTGCATCACAAAACATGTAAAACAGACATTGCCATTTTTTTTTTTTTTTTTATGCCTTTTTACGAACACATTAAGCAAACATTTTAACGGGAACAAGACAAAAAAAAAAAAAAAAAAACAGTTCGGCAACATCCGCATGTTTGGATTTTGTTAGATGCTTGGCTCGTGCTGCCAATTCAGGTTTATTAATACGCAAGCGCAACTAGTAAATGAAAACATTAATAAATAAATCATGTACTGTATGTATTGATGGATTGTCATGTCCCCATCGGCGCCATCTTGTGAAACGCGACTGCCGGCAGAAAAGAAAACCTTCCACCATGCCCGGATTACATTACTAGAAAAGAACAGTTTCACAGCAATAACATCATCCTAAAAAAGCTTTATTGAACGTTGACTATGAACGCAGAAGACACAATGGGGGGATATTTACTAAAGCTGGAGAGTGCAAAACCCGACTCACTTCTGCAGAGAAACCAATCAGCTTCTAACCTCAACTTGGTCAATTAGGCTTTGGCAATAAAACCTCAAAGCGGATCGGTTTCAACGCAGAAGTGAGCCGGATTTTGC
This sequence comes from Rana muscosa, assembly GCA_029206835.1. Classification (NCBI taxonomy): domain Eukaryota; kingdom Metazoa; phylum Chordata; class Amphibia; order Anura; family Ranidae; genus Rana; species Rana muscosa. The sequence continues at coordinate 182,165,506 of CM055127.1, forward strand.
ACTCTCCAGCGTTAGTAAAAAAAAAAAACCCCAATGTTCCTCTCATAAACTGCCCTCTATGGGAGGGACCATTGTGTCATCTTTAAAATACAACTTGTGTCCATGTTCAGCTTTCAATAAAAAAATTTAAAGATGATGTCATCTGTGTCAGATTGTCCTATTCTATGAATGAGAAAAAAATGTAATTACATTTTTTTTTTTTTAATGTATCTTTTTTTTTTTTATGTATCACGTTTTATGACATATTTTTAAATGAATTGTAGGTGTTTTAGAAAGTTTTATATATATTTTTTTTTTATAGAATGTATGTGTTTAGTGAATTGTATAGCATGGTATGTAAAGTGGAATATTTCATAAATGTGTATGTTGATGTATGAAATTTGTACAATGCACGGCATCATGTATGTGGTTTGACTGTGGTCAGTTGCATTTGTATTGTTATGATCATGTAAAAAATAAATAAAAAATAAAACAGACAAAATTGGATTATAAAATACACAGTGAAAAGAAATATAGAAAATAAAGAAATAAACCTGAAGACAAAGATATATAAAAATATATAGCAATATTTCATCATCCTCTATCATACTATATTGTCTTTTATCAACTTCAATCATCCATTGTCATCATCATCATCATCAGCATTAGCATCATCAGTATCACATTTTTAATAATAATAATTTTAATTTTAATAATAATAATAATTCTAATACTAATAATACTAATAATAATAATAATAATAATAATAATAACAGAATAACCTTTACTATATAACCAGCCATTTCTAAAATCAGGATGTGTGTTTTTTGTTCATTTTACATACATTGTGTATTGTAATAATTTTAATAAACCATACAGTGTTTTTTTTATGCTATATCACCAATCTTTGCAGTTAGTGACATACAGTATAATGTATATTGTATATAACAAAAAAAAAATATATAAAAATGAATTCTGAGATATTTTGTTTTGAATGCATTTACGTTTAGTACTTGGTAAGAAAATACATACAAACCTGTAAAAAAAGAGATACATTTTACCTTTTAAAAACAGAGGGCCCACTGTTAGATTTGCGATGTCCACCCCATTATCCATTATTCCAGGGTTTGTTTGGGAACAATTCTGTAGAGGGTAGAAGGTAGACATTTAAAGTGGGCAAACAAATATTTTTATATATTTTTAGGGTGTCCTCACAGTCAAGAGACAACTTACCGGGCTGCACATTTCCAATGTTGTATTACACAAGTGAACCTGACAATCTATATAAAGTCTGCTGTAATTTCCAGCAAATTCCGAGATATTAAGTGAGAAACGTCCTTGCAGGGAGACTCCATTCTCTTCCACATAAAGGGTAGAGTCATTTATAACAGGGCAGCTGTTGAGAGATAAAAATAATGATAAATAGCAGCCAGATAATCACCTGAAATACAAATACCTGCAAAAAGAACCTGTAATTCTAATTAGTATTTCTGTTCAGGCATTCTTGTGACAGGCACAGCCAGGTCTAGGCCATCCTAAATGACTACACCCCAAGTTAAGGGAGAAGTATGGGATGGGTTAAATAACTAGTACATAGCACATTAGTCACATATCAGCTTTTTTTTTCCCTACCTCTTTTAGTTTTTACAGCATGTGCACATGTACTTTCCTTCAGCTGGCAAAACCGGTCCATTTTCAGTTTGAAAAGTTTCAGGGGATGTGTTGGTGCAGATGTACACACCCCCTGAAACTTTTCAAACTGAAAATGGACCGGTTTTGCCAGCTGAAGGAAAGTTCATGTGCACATGCTGTAAAAACTAAAAGAGGTAGGAAAAAAAGATAGGCTGATATCTGACTCTGTCCCCCCTCCTCTAAGAGACGTGTCTGTGCTGGTAGATAGAAATATATAGTGTAGATTCTTATACACAGCACTATCAGTGACTTCTCTCACATTACACTCACTGAAGTGCTGAAATCTCTGCTGACTCTTCTGACCATTGAAACAAGTGCAGAGGAGGTGGGACGGGGAGGAGAGAGGAGTGAGAAGGGAGGGGGGAGCAGCTTTGCTCTGTGAAGTTTCAGGAACGAGCAGAGAGAGGAGAGCCGACATCAATCAAGCAAAATGACAGGGAAGGGGGTGGATCCAGACTTCATATCCAGACCATTGTCGGGATGATGCTGTATGAAAGACTGTAGAACCTCCCACAGGTATTTATCTCAATTTTAACAGAATGGGGGCACTTCTGAGAGGGCTGGGAGGGTTTATAGATATCAGCAGCTCACATAGAATAGATGTAAGCAAAAAAAAAGGAAACCCATACTTCTCTTTTTAAGTCTTGGACTCAATCAAGACTCAAGTCTTGATTATTGCCCTTCCCTTCAACCAGTACCTAACTCCCCCCATGACCTTGTTTTTTCCCACTTACCTGCAGTGCTCTTCAAAGTATATACTCACCCACACAGCAATTCCAGCATTGTCTCACTGCAATCCGCTATTCGGGTGCCGCACAGCGGGTCTCACACTTCCATCTTGGTCCTCTTCGTGGATGGGGGGTTCAGGATGTTACAGCAGAACTAACTTCCTTTTGGAATTTTGGTTCCACTTTTAATAATCTCAGTACGGTTGTGAAAGACATTAAAGCAGGACTTCACCCAAAAGGGGTAGTTCTGTTCTTTCTTCCGCTCCCCAGATCCTCCTTTACATTTAGTACTTTTTTTAGGTGGGAGGAGTAAGTACCTGATTTTGACAGGTACCTGCTTCCCCACTTAAAGTCAGATCACTATGGGGATCTGGGAGGAAGTTCAGGCCCCACTCCCCCTGCAGCCTTCTGGGACACATCACAGGTCCCAGAAGACTGTGGGACCAATCAAAAAGTGCAGCGCAGCTCACACATGTACAGCTCACACATACGCAGTTGCAAGCTGGCTGTGAAGCCACAAGGATTCACTGCCATTTTCCCTTATTGTAGATGCCAGAGACTGCGCCCAAAGATGATTGAAGAATCAACTTGGGTGAAGGCAGCGCTGGACCCAGGGGCAGGTAAGTCAGCAGCTACAATTTTTGGGGGAGACTGGAACTCTTCTTTAAGGGAAGCTTATACCAAAATATACTGTATGTATATATATATATATATATATATATATATATAAGTCTAGCGGGTATGTACTTTCCCGGGTGTAATTTTGAATTTGGCAGAGACATCAGTGATGTGTAATTCCCTGCAGCCCAGTGGGTGGCGCTGTCTCCCTGGGCTGGGGTTGAATCATTGCTTTGTGCCGTCCTCCTTTTTGTCCTCCCTCGTCAGCGGTATGGTGGGGCGGGGAACCCGCCCTGCTTGCTGGGAGAGGGTATAAACGGGGCCGGCCATCTTTGTCATGGGGTTGACTTCCCAGGCACCTTCAGCTTGCGGACGGTGGGTTGTGTCACTCCTCTGGGTGGCTTAGGCCTAGAGGACAGCGGAGGTCGAGTTCCATCCCAGGCACCTTTAGCCTGGGGTGAGGTACTTGGATGGAGGTCCGGAGCTCAGTGCCCAACACTGAGTTCCGCGAGGGAAGGAGATCCTAGGGTGCCCAGGGATTGGGTATCCGAATCCGGAAGGCGCAATGGACCGGGGGGAGCTCCTCATTTGAAGACCCGGTGCAGCATATTGCCGGTGACAAGTGAGTCTCTCGTCGGAGACGGCCTGGAAGGAAATCTACCCTCGTGCGGAGACCAGGACACACTTCTAGGAGGGGAACTGGCAGCTTACATTGTGTCTGGGCCTGTTCGCATCCACACCTCCTTTTCTGTTCTGTTCTATCAAGGGAGTTCAACTGTTTGTGTTCAGACAAGGAGAATAAAGGAGTGTTGAACTTTAATGGTGTGGAGCTCAATTTCTGACAGACATTGTTCAAGGTGACTCTTGGAGGGAGGATCCAGGTGCACAACACTGACCCGAAGGTAATACAGAACTGTTGCTTATACCGCACTAACATCTGTGGTGGAAGCCAGGCATGGTGTCCCCGCTCCCTCCCCTCTAAGATACCCCTAGACAAGAGAAAGACGAGACTAAGAGGGGAGTGTGAGAACCGGCCGCTACATATATATATATATATATATATATATATATATATATATATATTAAACAAGACTCCAGGGATGGGCCTTGGATGCAGGTATATGTGGTCCCTTTAGGGGGACAGTTGGAAGTCACTGGTGAGTACTCGGGGGTTCTTACCCAAACAGTGAGAGGGTTTCTGTTGGAGAGGAGAGGACTGGTTTTCAGTACTCTTTGGATTGATCCTCATAGACCTCTTGGTGGGAAAAGAAGCTCTGAACCCTGATTAGAGCAGAGGTAGAGCAGAGCACAGCTAAAAAAGCAATGTGGGCTACCTAGAGACATGGTCGCTGAACTGTATTGTCCCCTGGATTCCCCCTGACTGTGGGACCCCCGAGGCAGACTGGAACTTAAAAAAAAAACAAGAAAAACAAACCCTGCTAAGGGACTAGTGTGACTGGCGGTCATCCAACTCTTCAAGTTTGTACTAGAAGTTAATAGACTATTGTTGTTTGATGAAGATAAGCTGTTTTCTCATTGCCTGTTTTTGAAAATAAAAGGACTGTTTGCTCAATATGGCTAGCTGATGATCCTAGGTTTCCACATGACAATATATACAGTATACACAGTATATAAAGGGATTTTTATAACAGCTTACCTGTAAAATCCTTTTCTTGGAGTACATCACGGGACACAGAGCGACTTAGTCATTACTAATGGGTTATATAGATACCTTCAGGTGCTGGCACTGGCAACTTCCAAAACCGGAAGTACCCTCCCCTATATAAGCCCCTCCCATCCGGGAGCACCTCAGTTTTGTAGCAAAGCAATAAGTGTCCCAAAAAGAGGGGTGGGAGCTCTGTGTCCCGTGATGTACTCCAAGAAAAGGATTTTACAGGTAAGCTGTTATAAAAATCCCTTTTTCTTTTTCGTACATCACGGGACACAGAGCGACTTAGTCATTACTAATGGGACGTCCCAAAGCAATGCCAAATGAGGGGAGGGATACACTATACATAAGCTGGGCGCCATCAGGCATGAGGATCTTTTGCGGCCTGCAACACACTGCGCCCAAAGGCTACATCCTCCTGACTTCTAACGTCTACCTGGTAGAATCTAGTAAACGTGTGTACTGAAGACCATGTTGCGGCCTTACAGACTTGAGCCAGGGAGGCCTGGTGATGCACTGCCCATGAAGTTCCAACTGCTCTTGTGGAGTGCGCCCTAACTTTGAACGGAGGCGGTCTCTTTCTCAAGTCATAGGCATGTATTATGACCTGTCGAATCCACTTGGCTAAAGTAGATTTTGATGCTGCCTGACCCTTTCTGGGGCCTTCCGGCAGAACAAACAAAGTATCCGTTCTACGAATCTGAGCAGTGGCTTTTAGATAAGCTTTAACTGCTCTTACTACATCCAAAGAATGCAATAACTTTTCCTCTACCGAGCTAGGTTTGGGGAAAAAAGAAGGAAGAACCACATCTTGGTTCAAATGAAACCTCGATACCACCTTAGGAAGAAAGGCTGGATCAGGACGTAATACTACTCTGTCCTTATGGACAACCAGATATGGCTCCTTACAGGACAAGGCGGCTAATTCCGATACTCTTTTAGCCGAACAAATGGCTACTAAGAAAATCAATTTCCTGGTGAGAAGAACCAAGGAAATGTGTTGCAATGGTTCAAACGGTTGTTTCTGTAAAACCGACAGAACCAGGTATAAGTCCCATGGACATATGGGAATACTAACCGGAGGGCTAATACGCATCACTCCTTGTATGAAAGCTTTGACTAATGAATGCAAAGCCAAGGGCCTTTGAAAAAATATTGACAAGGCCGTCTGACCCTTGATAGTACTCAAGGCAAGTTTCCTATGTACAGCCCACTGTAGGAAGTCCAGAATCCTACCTATTACGTACTTACGTGGATGCCATTTCTTGGCCTCACACCACGTGATGTACACCTTCTAGATCCTATAATAGATCTGCCTGGATACCGGCTTCCTGGCATTGATCATGGTAGATACCACAGGATTAGAGAGCCCTCTCTTTTTTAGAATGTGTGCTTTGATAGCCAGGCCGTCAAACCTAGGGCTGGTAAGGAAGGGTAGTATATCGGTCCTTGCGAAAGCAGGTCCGGACGATGTGGGAGGGTCCAAGGACTTCCCACTGACATTTTTACAATCTCCGCGTACCATGCCCTTCGGGGCCACACTGGAGCCACCAGAATCACTGGTTTCTTTTCTACCCTGATTCTGCGGATTAATCGCGGTGGGAATGCATATATCAGCTTGAACTGATCCCAAGGGAACACTAGGGCATCCGAACCGCAAGCTAGGGGATCCCTTGTGCGAGACACAAATCTGTCCACCTTTGCGTTGAATCTGGATGCTAGCAGATCTACATCCGGTGTTCCCCACCGCTGGCATATTGCCTGGAAAACCTCGTGGTGAAGAGACCATTCCCCCGGGCATAATTGCTGGCGACTTAAAAAGTCCGCTCTCCAATTTTCCACTCTTGGAATGAAAACCGCGGATATGGCTGGGACATATCTTTCTGCCCATTCCAGGATGCAATTCACTTCCCTCTGGGCTGCACGACTCCTGGTGCCACCCTGGTGATTGATACAGTGCCTTGCGAAAGTATTCGGCCCCCTTGAACTTTTCATCCTTTTGCCACTTTTCAGGCTTCAAACATAAAGATATAAAATTTTAACTTTTTGTGAATAATCACCAACAAGTGGGACACAATTGTGAAGTGGAACGAAATCTATTGGATTTTTGAAACTTTTTTAACTAAGAAAAAAATGAAAAGTGGGGGCTTGCAAAATTATTCGGCCCCCTTGTGTTAATACTTTGTAGAGCCACCTTTTGCTGCGATTACAGCTGCAAGTCGCTTGGGGTATGTCTCTATCAGTTTTGCACATCGAGAGACTGAAATTCTTGCCCATTCTTCCTTGCAAAACAGCTCGAGCTCAGTGAGGTTGGATGGAGAGCGTTTGTGAACAGCAGTTTTCAGCTCTTTCCACAGATTCTCGATTGGATTCAGGTCTGGACTTTGACTTGGCCATTCTAACACCTGGATAGGGATGAGCTTCGTGTTCGAGTCGAACATACGTTCGACTCGAACATCGGCTGTTCGATCGTTCGACGAAGATCGAACGATTTGGGCCGTTCGCGCCAAATTCGAGTGACGCGAACGGCCCACAATGCACTACGCCATCGCAGTGTCATCCAGGCGCTGTGATTGGCCAAGCATGCACTGTGACCCCGCATGCTTGGCCAATCACAGCGCCGGCAGCGAGGAGAGCAATGATTGGCCACAGGCAGGATGCCTGTGGCCAATTATTGCTGAGGGTGTTTAGTACACGCCCCACACTATAAAAGGCCGCCAGCACGGCGGCCTAGTGTAGTGTGCTCCGGAGCAGGGAAAGAGAAGCATAGGCAGGGACAGTGACATTTATTTTTTTCTTGCTTAACCTGGATTCCTTTAGTTTAGGGAAAGAGAAGGATAGGTAGGGAGAGTGTCAGTGTGTTTTACTGTGCGAATCCTTGTTTCTTGGGACAGGGAAGGACAGTGAGGGAATTCTCCTTGTGCTATAGTGTGCTTTAAAAAAACATTTTTTCTAGGGACAGAAAACTATAGGTAGGGAGAGTGTCAGTGTGTTTTACTGTGTGAATCCTTGTTTCTAGGGACAGGGAAGGACAGTGAGGGAATTCTCCTTGTGCTATAGTGTGCTTTAAAAAAAACATTTTTTCTAGGGACAGAAAACTATAGGTAGGGAGAGTGTCAGTGTGTTTTACTGTGCGAATCCTTGTTTCTAGGGACAGGGAAGGACAGTGAGGGAATTCTCCTTGTGCTATAGTGTGCTTTAAAAAAACATTTTTTCTAGGGACAGAAAACTATAGGTAGGAAGAGTGTCAGTTTCTTTCACTGTGATAATCCTTGTTTCTAGGGACAAAGAAGGAAAGTGAGGGAAATTCTCCTTGTGCTATAGTGTGCTTTAAAAAAACATTTTTTCTAGGGACAGAAAACTATAGGTAGGGAGAGTGTCAGTGTGTTTTACTGTGCGAATCCTTGTTTCTAGGGACAGGGAAGGACAGTGAGGGAATTCTCCTTGTGCTATAGTGTGCTTTAAAAAAACATTTTTTCTAGGGACAGAAAACTATAGGAAGGAAGAGTGTCAGTTTCTTTCACTGTGATAATCCTTGTTTCTAGGGACAAAGAAGGAAAGTGAGGGAAATTCTCCTTGTGCTATAGTGTGCTTTAAAAAAACATTTTTTCTAGGGACAGAAAACTATAGGTAGGGAGAGTGTCAGTGTGTTTTACTGTGCGAATCCTTGTTTCTAGGGACAGGAAAGGACAGTGAGGGAATTCTCCTTGTGCTATAGTGTGCTTTAAAAAAACATTTTTTCTAGGGACAGAAAACTATAGGTAGGAAGAGTGTCAGTTTCTTTCACTGTGACAATCCTTGTTTCTAGGGACAAAGAAGGAAAGTGAGGGAAATTCTCCTTGTGCTATAGTGTGCTTTAAAAAAACATTTTTTCTAGGGACAGAAAACTATAGGTAGGGAGAGTGTCAGTGTCTTTTACTGTGCAAATCCTTGTTTCTAGGGACAGGGAAGGACAGTGAGGGAATTCTCCTTGTGCTATAGTGTGCTTTAAAAAAACATTTTTTCTAGGGACAGAAAACTATAGGTAGGGAGAGTGTCAGTGTGTTTTACTGTGCGAATCCTTGTTTCTAGGGACAGGGAAGGACAGTGAGGGAATTCTCCTTGTGCTATAGTGTGCTTTAAAAAAACATTTTTTCTAGGGACAGAAAACTATAGGTAGGAAGAGTGTCAGTTTCTTTCACTGTGATAATCCTTGTTTCTAGGGACAAAGAAGGAAAGTGAGGGAAATTCTCCTTGTGCTATAGTGTGCTTTAAAAAAACATTTTTTCTAGGGACAGAAAACTATAGGTAGGGAGAGTGTCAGTGTCTTTTACTGTGCAAATCCTTGTTTCTAGGGACGGGGAAGGACAGTGAGGGAATTCTCCTTGTGCTATAGTGTGCTTTAAAAAAACATTTTTTCTAGGGACAGAAAACTATAGGAAGGAAGAGTGTCAGTTTCTTTCACTGTGATAATCCTTGTTTCTAGGGACAAAGAAGGAAAGTGAGGGAAATTCTCCTTGTGCTATAGTGTGCTTTAAAAAAACATTTTTTCTAGGGACAGAAAACTATAGGTAGGGAGAGTGTCAGTGTGTTTTACTGTGCGAATCCTTGTTTCTAGGGACAGGAAAGGACAGTGAGGGAATTCTCCTTGTGCTATAGTGTGCTATAGTGTGCTTTAAAAAAACATTTTTTCTAGGGACAGAAAACTATAGGTAGGAAGAGTGTCAGTTTCTTTCACTGTGATAATCCTTGTTTCTAGGGACAAAGAAGGAAAGTGAGGGAAATTCTCCTTGTGCTATAGTGTGCTTTAAAAAAACATTTTTTCTAGGGACAGAAAACTATAGGTAGGGAGAGTGTCAGTGTCTTTTACTGTGCAAATCCTTGTTTCTAGGGACAGGGAAGGACAGTGAGGGAATTCTCCTTGTGCTATAGTGTGCTTTAAAAAAAAAAATTTCTAGGGACAGAAAACTATAGGTAGGGAGAGTGTCAGTGTGTTTTACTGTGCGAATCCTTGTTTCTAGGGACAGGGAAGGACAGTGAGGGAATTCTCCTTGTGCTATAGTGTGCTTTAAAAAAACATTTTTTCTAGGGACAGAAAACTATAGGTAGGAAGAGTGTCAGTTTCTTTCACTGTGATAATCCTTGTTTCTAGGGACAAAGAAGGAAAGTGAGGGAAATTCTCCTTGTGCTATAGTGTGCTTTAAAAAAACATTTTTCTAGGGACAGAAAACTATAGGTAGGGAGAGTGTCAGTGTCTTTTACTGTGCGAATCCTTGTTTCTAGGGACAGGGAAGGACAGTGAGGGAATTCTCCTTGTGCTATAGTGTGCTTTAAAAAAACATTTTTTCTAGGGACAGAAAACTATAGGAAGGAAGAGTGTCAGTTTCTTTCACTGTGATAATCCTTGTTTCTAGGGACAAAGAAGGAAAGTGAGGGAAATTCTCCTTGTGCTATAGTGTGCTTTAAAAAAACATTTTTTCTAGGGACAGAAAACTATAGGTAGGGAGAGTGTCAGTGTGTTTTACTGTGCAAATCCTTGTTTCTAGGGACAGGAAAGGACAGTGAGGGAATTCTCCTTGTGCTATAGTGTGCTTTAAAAAAACATTTTTTCTAGGGACAGAAAACTATAGGAAGGAAGAGTGTCAGTTTCTTTCACTGTGATAATCCTTGTTTCTAGGGACAAAGAAGGAAAGTGAGGGAAATTCTTCTTGTGCTATAGTGTGCTTTAAAAAAACATTTTTTCTAGGGACAGAAAACTATAGGTAGGGAGAGTGTCAGTGTCTTTTACTGTGCAAATCCTTGTTTCTAGGGACAGGGAAGGACAGTGAGGGAATTCTCCTTGTGCTATAGTGTGCTTTAAAAAAACATTTTTTCTAGGGACAGAAAACTATAGGTAGGGAGAGTGTCAGTGTCTTTTACTGTGCGAATCCTTGTTTCTAGGGACAGGGAAGGACAGTGAGGGAATTCTCCTTGTGCTATAGTGTGCTTTAAAAAAACATTTTTTCTAGGGACAGAAAACTATAGGTAGGAAGAGTGTCAGTTTCTTTCACTGTGATAATCCTTGTTTATAGGGACAAAGAAGGAAAGTGAGGGAAATTCTCCTTGTGCTATAGTGTGCTTTAAAAAAACATTTTTTCTAGGGACAGAAAACTATAGGTAGGGAGAGTGTCAGTGTCTTTTACTGTGCGAATCCTTGTTTCTAGGGACAGGGAAGGACAGTGAGGGAATTCTCCTTGTGCTATAGTGTGCTTTAAAAAAACATTTTTTCTAGGGACAGAAAACTATAGGTAGGAAGAGTGTCAGTTTCTTTCACTGTGATAATCCTTGTTTCTAGGGACAGGGAAGGACAGTGAGGGAAATTCTCCTTGTGCTATAGTGTGCTAAAGCATTCCTCATCAACCATCTTTGAAATCCTTGTTTTTTTGGACAGTCAGGGAAATTGTCGTTGTGCTATTCTGTGCAAAAGCAATCATCCTCAACCATATTTAGAAATCCTTAAGTAAAGGGACAGAGAAGGACACCTGAAGGTAGCCCTTATTGCTTTTTTCCCATCTCCCTGCAGGCCATCTATTAGAATGTCTGGAAGGCAAACAAGGAGAGCCACATCATGCCGAAGACTTGGTAGAGTGGATGACCAAGCCCTCCTCCTCCTCCTCATCCTCTCTCACCCAGGCTCAGGGTACTGGCAAAGCAGCTGCCAAAGCGTCCTCTTCCCTGGTATCAATGTCAGACTCATCATCAGTCACTCCTTCCCTAGACCCACCATGTCCTCCTCCTGAGGAGTCCCCCGAACTGTTTGAGCACAGTGTTGGGTACATGCTCCAGGAGGATGCCCAGCGTTTCGAAGGGTCTGATGATGAAACCCAGCTACAGGAAGGCAGTAGCGTGAGAGCAGACAGAGGGGATGCTCAAGAAGGACTCCAATCTGGCAGTCATGTTCCAGCAGCTGCAGCATACTGCCAGATTGGCTCCAGTGATGAGAAGGGAGGGGATGATGAGGTAACTGACTCCACGTGGGTGCCTAATAGGAGAGAGGAGGAGGAGGAGGATGAGGAGGAGGCACATCTCCAATGAGGCAGGATGCCCTTTGGTGGCCAGCGTAAGGGCAGTACACCGACGGAATCACACCGCAGAGCTCCGCCTGTGCAGGGCGCTGCCTCTGCCCGTCATTCAAAAAGTTCTTTGGTGTGGGCCTTTTTTGAGGCTAGTGCATCAGATCGCACAGCTGCTGTTTGCAACTTATGTCTCAAGCGTATATCGCGTGGCCAAAACATCAGCCGCTTGGGTACCACATGCCTGACCAGACATATGTTGACCTGCCATGCAGCTCGTTGGCAAGCCTACCTCAAAGACCCACACCAAAGAACAAAGCGGACCTCTCCTTGCACCGCATCAGCTGGGATCTCCAACCCCACTATAACTTCAGTCCTCTCTGAAACATGCACTGAGAGGAATGAAGGTGTAGAATTAGGTGTGTCACAGCCAAGTACTTGCGGCCACTCTGCTAGCAGTACACCGACATCCGATTCTAGCAGGCAAATTTCCCTGCCCCAGCTGCTGGACCGTCGAAAGAAGTTCACTCCCAGCCATCCACATGCCCAGCGGTTGAATGCTAGCTTGGCTAAATTGCTAGCGCTTCAACTGCTGCCTTTTCAGTTGGTAGACTCGGCCCCCTTCCGTGAGTTTGTGCAATGTGCTGTTCCTCAGTGGCAGGTTTCCAAACGCCACTTTTTCTCACGGAAGGCTATTCCGGCTCTCTACCGGCATGTGGAAGGCAATGTCTTGGCCTCGCTGGATAGGGCGGTCAGGTGCATATTACCGCTGACTCATGGTCCAGCAGGCATGGACAGGGACGTTACCTTTCTTTCACGGCCCATTGGGTCACTCTTTTGGCAGCTGGGAAGGATGCAGGACAAGGTGCAGTAGTGTTGGAGGTTGTTCCACCGCCACGCCTCCAAAATGCTACTACTGGTTGTGACACACCTCTCTCCTCCACCCCCTCCTCTTCTTCTTCCTCCATGGCCTCTTCCTGTGGTTTGTCCTCGGAACCAGCGGTGCTCCGTAGGCGTTCAAGGGGCTACGCAAGTACGCAGGCAAAAAGATGCCATGCCGTGCTTGTGCTGGTGTGTTTGGGGGACAGAAGCCACACTGGGGCAGAGGTCCTGTCTGCTCTGCACTTGAGGCAGAACAGAGGCAGGAAGAGGAGGACTTCCTTACCTCTCAAGGCCCCCTTTACCCAGACAGTGTTCCTTCTGTCCCACCCATCGCACAGGAAGAGGAGGAGGAGGAGGAGGAGGATTGTGTCAGCATGGAGGTGGAGGCTGGCACTCAGCATCATCAGCAGCAGTCTTTTAGGGATGATTTACAGTCCCAAGAAACCAGTGGACTTGTACGTGGCTGGGAGGAGGTGGCTGCGGATCATGTCGTCCTTAGTGACCCAGAGGACTCCGGAGCGAATGCCTCAGCAAACCTACGCTGCATGGCCTCCCTGATCCTGCAAAGTCTGCGGAAGGATCCTCGTATTCTTCGGATCAAGGAGAGGGACCATTACTGGCTGGCCACTCTCCTTGATCCACGGTACAAGGGTAAGGTTGCGGACCTTATGTTACCGTCGCAGAGGGAGCAGAGGATGAGACAACTCCGGGAGGCCTTGCAGAAAGGTCTGTGCAACACGTTCCCAGAGACTGGGAGGTTACAAACTCCTGGTCCTGGACAACGAGTTGCTGAGGCTTCGGCCAGTCAAAGAAGGAGCGGTGGGGAAGGTGGCCGTCTGACCGATGCGTTCAGACAATTCTTTAGTCCGCAGCCCCAAAGTATGATCGGTTCCAGCAACCATCGCCAGCGTCTGATAAACATGGTGCAGGAATATCTAGGGGCAAGGTCAGACTTGGACACCTTCCCCACCGAAAATCCTCTGGCTTACTGGGTCTTGAGGATGGATCTCTGGCCAGAGCTTGCACAGTATGCAATTGAGCTACTGGCCTGTCCTGCATCCAGCGTTCTTTCGGAACGCACATTCAGTGCTGCTGGAGGATTTGTCACGGATCACAGGGTGCGCCTGTCCACCGACTCGGTTGATCGACTGACTTTCATCAAGATGAACCAGTCTTGGATCACCACCAGCTACCACACACCTGATGCTGATATAACAGACTAATTGATTTTAACATGTCACATCCCTTCAAGACTGATGCTGATGCTGAGTGCCTGTGCTGTTATGTTGACTGGCTATCCTCCTCCTCCGAGTCCTCAATGATACGATTGATGATGATAGCTTGGAAGATCATTTTTGTTTATGGGTGCCGCCACCAGTGGCTAAGGCCCAATTTTTCAGCCCCTGTTTTACAGGGGCGTGTAATTATAATTTTTTTAGCAATAATTTGCCATAGGGCTCATTGCTGTGCTCCAAGTACAGTATCTGTGAGGGGTTGGAGTGTTGTGGCACCAGTGCCTAAGGCCCAATTTTTCAGCCCCTGTTTAACAGGGGCGTGTCATTACAATTTTTGAAGCAATACTTTGCAACAGGGCTCATTGCTGTGCTCCAAGTACAGTATCTGTGAGGGGTTGTAGTGTTGTGCCACCAGTGTCTAAGGCCCAATTTTTCAGCCCCTGTTCAACAGGGGCATGCAATTACAATTCTTGATCTAATAATTCACAGCAGGGCCCATTGCTGCACCCACCAAGAGTAACTCTGAGGGCTTACAGTGTTGTGGCAACGCCACCACCACCACCACCACGAAAGGCCCAATTTTTCAGCCCCTGTTCAACAGGGGCATGCAATTACAATTCTTGATCTAATAATTCACAGCAGGGCCCATTGCTGCACCCACCAAGAGTAACTCTGAGGGCTTACAGTGTTGTGGCAACGCCACCACCACCACCACCACGAAAGGCCCAATTTTTCAGCCCCTGTTCAAAAGGGGCATGTAATTACAATTCTTGATCTAATAATTCACAGCAGGGCCCATTGCTGCACCCACCAAGAGTAACTCTGAGGGCTTGCAGTGTTGTGGCAACACCACCACCACCACCACCACCACGAAAGGCCCAATTTTTCAGCCCCTGTTCAACAGGGGAATGCAATTACAATTCTTGATCTAATAATTCACAGCAGGGCCCATTGCTGCACCCACCAAGAGTAACTCTGAGGGCTTACAGTGTTGTGGCAACGCCACCACCACCACCACCACCACGAAAGGCCCAATTTTTCAGCCCCTGTTCAAAAGGGGCATGTAATTACAATTCTTGATCTAATAATTCACAGCAGGGCCCATTGCTGCACCCACCAAGAGTAACTCTGAGGGCTTACAGTGTTGTGGCAACGCCACCACCACCACCACCACGAAAGGCCCAATTTTTCAGCCCCTGTTCAAAAGGGGCATGTAATTACAATTCTTGATCTAATAATTCACAGCAGGGCCCATTGCTGCACCCACCAAGAGTAACTGTCAGGGCTTACAGTGTTGTGGCACCAGCACCACCATCAAAGGCCCAATTTTTACTACCACTGTTCAACAATTATATGTAATTAAAATTCCTGATATAATAGTTGACAGCAGGGCGTTCCAGCACCAACCAAGAGTAACTGTGAGTGCTTACAGTGTTGTGCCAACACCAACAACTAAGGGGCCTATTTCTGCAGAGTATATACGGCAGGTCCCTACTTTCAAACATCCAACTTACAAACGACTCCTACTTGCAAACGCAAGAAGACAACAGGAAGTGAGAGGAAATCTACCACTAGGAAGGAAAATTCTCTCCTGTAAGAATAAATATGGGAGAAAGGTGTCTCCTCTGTACTGATGCTTTATCAGCAATCCTTGTTTCAAGAAAAACACCACATTTCAAAAACAGTTGTCATTGGGACGGAAAGTGAGGTGAAATGTTCTGAACAGGGGCACAGACAGCAAAACAAATGTTACAGGGGTGATAACCCTTACCTATGTTTTCCAAAAAGTTTAAAAATAGATTTTTGGGCTGGAGCTACACTTCAACAATGTACCTGTTCAAAATTACAAACAGATTCTACATAAGAACAAACCTACAGTCCCTGTCTTGTATGCACCGCCTGTATACGGCTGTTCAGAGTATATAGGGCCTTTTTTATTTTATGTGCGGGGTTCCCCTTAATATCCATACAAGACCCAAAGGGGCTGGTAATGGGCTGGGGTAGGGGGGGGGTCATGGGGTAGCTATGCCATTTTTCTTAAAGATTTTCATCCATATTACCGGGACCAGACATTACATTAAAGCCGCAAGCAGTTTTAAATGGCTTTTTTTTCCTTTAGAAGTGTCATTTTGTGCAGGGACAGTTCTAAACACGGGAAACACGTGGCACTTCACAGGCATACTTTAGACACCCCCCAGGTACGATATTTAAAGGAATATTTGACTTTTTTTTTTTCACTTTATGCATCATTAAAATGACTGCTCCCGAAAAACTACCGTTTTTAAAACTTCTTTTTGCATTGATACATGTCCCCTGGTGCAGAACCCGGGTTCCCAAACCCTTTTTAGGACAATAACATGCATAATAGTTGTTATAATTAGCACTTTAGAATTCGAACGTTTGCATCCATTGTATTTAATAGGGTTCTAATGTTCGTACGAACTTTCGGTCCGTTCGCGGGTTCTGGTGCGAACCGAACCCGGGGGTGTTCGGCTCATCACTACACCTGGATACGTTTATTTGTGAACCATTCCTTTGTAGATTTTGCTGTATGTTTGGGATCATTGTCTTGTTGGAAGATAAATCTCCGTCCCAGTCTCAGGTATTTTGCAGACTCCAACAGGTTTTCATCCAGAATGGTCCTGTATTTGGCTGCATCCATCTTCCCCTCAATTTTAACCATCTTCCCTGTCCCTGCTGAAGAAAAGCAGGCCCAAACCATGATGCTGCCACCACCATGTTTGACAGTGGGGATGGTGTGTTGAGGGTGATGAGCTGTGTTGCTTTTACGCCAAACATATCGATTTGCATTGTGGCCAAAAAGTTCGATTTTGGTTTCATCGGACCAGAGCACCTTCTTCCACATGTTTGGTGTGTCTCCCAGGTGGCTTGTGGCAAACTTTAGACGAGACTTTTTATGGATATCTTTGAGAAATGGCTTTCTTCTTGCCACTCTTCCATAAAGGCCAGATTTGTGCAGTGTACGACTGATTGTTGTCCTGTGGACAGACTCTCCCACCTCAGCTGTAGTTCTCTGCAGTTCATCCAGAGTGATCATGGGCCTCTTGGCTGCATCTCTGATCAGTCTTCTCCTTGTCTGAGCTGAAAGTTTAGAGGGACAGCCAGGTCTTGGTAGATTTGCAGTGGTCTGATACTCCTTCCATTTCAAAATGATCGCTTGCACAGTGCTCCTTGGGATGTTTAAATCTTGGGAAATCTTTTTGTATCCAAATCCGGCTTTAAATTTCTCCACAACAGTATTACGGACCTGCCTGGTGTGTTCCTTGGTCTTCATGATGCTCTCTGCGCTTTCAACAGAACCCTGAGACTATCACAGAGCAGGTGCATTTATACAGAGACTTGATTACACACAGGTGGATTCTATTTATCACCATCAGTCATTTAGGACAACATTGGATCATTAAGAGATCCTCCCTGAACTTCTGGAGTGAGTTTGCTGCACTGAAAGTAAAGGGGCCGAATAATTTTTCACGCACCACTTTTCAGTTTTTTATTTGCTAAAAAAGTTTAAAATATCCAATAGATTTCGTTCCACTTCACAATTGTGTCCCACTTGTTGGTGATTCTTCACAAAAAATTAAAATTTTATATCTTTATGTTTGAAGCCTGAAATGTGGCAAAAGGATGAAAAGTTCAAGGGGGCCGAATACTTTCGCAAGGCACTGTATATGCCACTGCTGTGGCATTGTCTGATTGAATTCTGACAGGGGACCCTTGGAGTTTGGATGTCCATGCTACTAGGGCATACCGGGCTGCTCGTATCTCTAAGAGATTGATGGGCAGGGCCTTCTCTGCTTCTGACCACTTGCCCTGGAGAGACCATTGCTCCAGTACTGCCCCCCAGCCTATGAGGCTGGCATCTGTAGTGACCACCTTCCAAGAAACCGGACTGAAGGGTTTCCCTTTTTCCAGATTCTGGGGCACCAACCACCAATGGAGGCTCTTGTGAACGGAAGGGGACAGGGACATTGGTAAGTCTAAAGTCTGAACTTTTTTGTTCCAGGCTGACAGTATGGCCCTCTGCAAGTTCCTTGAATGGAATTGACCGTAGGGTACTGCTTCGAATGAAGCCACCATTTTTCCCAGCAGCCTCATACACAGGCGTATGGATGGTTTTCTTTTTTGTACCCACTAAGTGGGTCAAATCTTACAAAGACGACACCTTCTCTGGAGGTAAGAAAATCTTTCTCTGATTTGAATCCAGTCTTAGCCCCCAAGTATTCCAGACTTTTGACTGGTTTTAGGGCTGACTTGTCTCGGTTGATAATGCAACCGTGAGATTCCAGATACTTGATTGTCTTGTGAACGACCACTTCTAGTTTTTTTCACTGAGTGGTCTATCAGCAACAAGTCGTCTAGATATGCCATTATCGTTACACCTTGTGTTCCTAGTTTGGCCAATTGTAGGGCCAGAATTTTTGTGAACACTCATGGTGCTGTGGCCAGACCGAAAGGTAAGGCTCTGAACTGAAAATGGCGCCCTTCTACTGCAAAGCGTAGAAATTCCTGGTGGGCCGGACAGATGGGAATATGCAAATAAGCATCCCGTATGTCGATCGAGGCTAACCATTCCTGCCCTTGTAGGACGGTGGCCACCGATCGGATCGACTCCATCCGAAAAAGTCCTGATATGTAGGAACTTGTTTAGCCCTTTTATATTTAATATGGGCCTCACGTCCCCATTTGGTTTGGGGACTGTGACAAGGTTCGAGTAAAACCCGAACCCGCTTTCTTCCAAGGGAACCTCATGATTACCCTTGGAGCAATAGTTGTTCTAGTGCCAGAAGGAGGGATCCTCTCTTCTGGGGATCGCTTGGCACGTTTGACCTCATAAAATGGGCAGGAGGAATGTCTTTTAACTCCAGCCTGTATCCCAGACTTACTGCGGAGATCACCCATCTGTCTCTGATGGTGTCCCGCCATGGTCTCTGTGAACAACTGAAGTCTTCCCCCCACCCGATTGAGTGGGGGCAACCCTTCATGACTTGGGGGGAGGTTTTGTACCTCTCTTGACCCAGGGTTTCTTGTTACCCTGTGATTGTCCCTGATTTCTGCCCCCTGGATTTGACCGCGGAGGCCGTCGGAACTGTTTCACAGCCGATGTGCCAGGGACTGGAGAAGTAGGCCTCTTAAAAGAAGGACTTCTACCCTTGTTCTTAACCGGCAAGAGTGTACTTTTACCTGCAGAAGTTTTCTGGATATATTTGTCCAGATCTTCTCCAGATAAGCGTTCTCCATGAAATGGGAAGCTAATCAGCAATTTCTTACAGGGAGTTTCAGCAGACCAGTTTTTGAGCCATAGAAGCCTAGGCATATGTCTACAGACAGCGTAAAGCGGGAGGCCTGTTGGATTGTATCCTTTATGGCGTCCACCGCAACACAAGGCTCTAGGTAGGTCAGCTAGGGCAAGAGCCTGCTGATCTGGTAAGTCCCTTAAGACTTGTTTCAACTGATCTTTCATTGCTTGGCAGACTCCAATCGCTGCTACTGCAGGTTGTGTCACCATGCTTGCTGTAGAGAAAGCAGATTTTAGTAAAGACTCCAATTTTTTATCTATTGGGTCTTTGAACATTGGAACGTTATCTACTGGACATGTCAGTGATTTATTTACACAAGAGATGGCTGTGTCCACTGTACGGACCCTCCATTTTTTTATGAACTTATCCTCCATTGGATAGATCACTGGAAATCTCTTGGGGGGAGTAAATATTTTAACAGGATGCTCCCAATCCTGGTAAATAAGCCCTTCCAATAAAGGGTGGATTGGGAAGGAACAGACAGTCTGGGGAGCTTTCGGCGACCCCAGGCGAGGAAACAGTAGTGGTTGATGGTTCCGCCAGAGGCATTTAAAATGCTGCTCGGACCATGTTAGTCAGAGACAGAACCCATAATCTTTCAGCCTGAGATGCTGAGAAAGGTTCTTCCACTGTTGATTCCTCTATAACTGAATCAACCTCACCTGATCCCCTTCAGGTAGGTCGATCTCTGGGACTGTTCCTCCACTAACAGGCACTCTGCAGGAGGAGACGGAGATCGGACACGCTTTCCCTGTGACAGGGAAGCAGCGATCAATGCTGTTAATCTCTCTTCCAATCCTCCCAGAGTTGAGGATAAAACCTCCTCTGTTATATATACAGGAGCAGGTGGACTGGGGACAGCCGCAGTACCAGGTACTCCTGCGGGGTTTCCTACGGCTACTGACCTCTGAAATTTCAGGGGAGATTGGCGCAGTACAGCATGCCCAAAATCCTCAGAGCCCGATGGAGACCCCTTTCGCTTCTTGGAAGACTTATTTCCAGAGCGTCTGGACGACATATCCTATAAGCACAAAGCTGAGGTATTCCCGTCGTCATACACCAATTTTGCTGGTAATAGTCTAACACAGTTGCTGCTATATACCAGCTGGTGTCCACTAAAGTGTCTTTCTATGGGGATGCCTGCATCAACCGCCTCTGTGTGCCACCGTTTTGTTGCTAGCTCTGCTTGCATCCAGCTGACACTTGTACTGTGTCTTTTACACATGCTGGGACTCCTGCACATGCGCAGAAGCG
The DNA here is from genome assembly GCA_029206835.1 of Rana muscosa. Classification (NCBI taxonomy): domain Eukaryota; kingdom Metazoa; phylum Chordata; class Amphibia; order Anura; family Ranidae; genus Rana; species Rana muscosa. Next base: position 182,185,912 of record CM055127.1, read on the forward strand.
CCGCGGCGCGCATCGAGCGTCATCCACCCGCCCCGCCCCTTTTTTTTCATAGGAGGCGCGTGCACGCGCCCGCGCGCGCGCCCGTGCGCCATTCCCTTTTCGAAACCAAGCAGGGACTAGGAGCCAGGGCCCTTTTTGCCGGAGGGCCTGTGCGGTGGATGAGCGCAGCAACAGGGCAGAGGAAGTGGATTCCCACAGAGAACTTACCAACTGCCTGGATCTTTTGACTTGAGAAAACCAAAGATCCACATGACAAGAAAAAATGGACCACAGCGGCCTCTAGTGGTTTAACACAGGTACCGCGGTCTTCTTTTTTTTTTTTTTTCTTGACTACTATTAAAATTTTACATTTTCCAGTAGTTACAGGCATACACAGATATTAGCGGGAATACCGTTAGGTAACAGACAGAAAGACAAATTAGGCTTGGGGGTCCCCCAATAGAACCAAGTTCCTGGGGGCCCCCACTTACCTGTTCCCCGCCGCAGGACTCTGTTTGGTCCACAGAAGCCCAAACTTCACCTATCACGGCAGGCATTGTAATTAAACCTTCAGGGACCGGGTTCCCAAGGATTCCACTCCCCTGGACCTGTATAGCACCCTGCACAGAAAACATCTTGGTCGTGGGTATGACCAGAGCTCTGGATCCCAGGGTCCAGCCCTCCTAAGAGAGGCATTACAGGCAAAACCTTGCTCTTCTGCTGCAAGGCCCGGGTACCGACCGTTTAGCTATGAAGCTTTTTTGGTGGGATCCGGAACAGCTTACTAAGGCCCGTAAAAGAACCTGTACGCAAGCCCAGTGAAAACACATGTTACTCTTTGGCCAACACCTTAGACACTGGCAAAAAACTGAGGTGCTCCCGGATGGGAGGGGCTTATATAGGGGAGGGTACTTCCGGTTTTGGAAGTTGCCAGTGCCAGCACCTGAAGGTATCTATATAACCCATTAGTAATGACTAAGTCGCTCTGTGTCCCGTGATGTACGAAAAAGAAATTTATATATCACTTTTAAAAGCTTAGGAAACATAACGGAAAGTTTGGAAGTTTGTGGAAACTAGATACTGTAGTAAGTAAAGTGTTACTTTAAAATGTACATCCTGAGTGTCAGAGAAAAAATTCACGTACTAGTCACTGTTGACGCTGTATATCGCAGTATCTGTATTGGATGTAGAAGTCACATGACAGCTCTTTATTAGCAGCAGAGCTGTGGAAGAGGTATTATTTTCCACACTTATACCGGTGTACAAAGACACATTTGTATCTAGCCAGGCTCCTGGGTCCTCATAGAGAATTGTGTAGTTAGAGTCTTGGAAGACGCCCATTCTGACTGTGTAGGATGAAGAGCCTTCGAGGGATAGATTGCTTTCACTGCAAAACATTATTACAGTAGGAGACAGTTAAGATATCTTAATGGCAATAACAACAGGGACATAAAATATAGTCCAGAAAGTTGGTTAGGGAATGTTCTACAACATCGCTATATACAGTATGTGAGATGTTCTTAATGCTATCTTGTAAGGTCAGTCATTCTTCCAGAAATACATTTTTGTGCTTTATAGCAAAGCCATTCCAAGAACCTCATTGTATTAGATTCTACTCTCCCACATATTACATTTACCTGGCCTCTTAATAGCCAACAATGAAAGTGGACATTTCTCAAGTGATCACCAATGTAAGGAAGACCTTCTCCAATAACCATCAATGTAGGTGGGCACCTAACCAATGGCCACCAATGTCAGGAGACATTTCATCACTGACCTCTAATATAAGGGAGTACTTCACCACTCATCATCAACACTCCACTGACCATCATTGCATGGGGGCACTTTACACTTGGCTACCAAATTAAAATGACACTTTTCCAATAAGCATCAATGTAAGGCATCCCTTCACCATTGATCACTAATGTAAGGGAGAACTTCTCCATTCATCATTGATGTAAGGGGGAAATAACCCACTGGCCACTAGACTTGTACACAACGGAAAAATTTGTTTAGTTTCGGTTCGTTTCTTTTCGGTCCTGTTGATTCGTAATCATTCCTAATTTTGCTAGACGGGATTTTTCGTGTTCGGACTAATTCGTATTTTCGCAAGTGACATTTTTCGTTGAATTTTTCGTTGATTTATAATTCGTACTTTCGGTAGAGTACATTGTTTTTCGTTGATTCTGGACACAACTCCCACTTTCGTAACTTTTTTTGGGTTCGTTGATTCGTAGTTTTCCGTGTCTCTCTCACAACGATGCTGCCTATTATGCCTAATGTGCTTCGAATGGATTTGTACTTTTCTAAATACATTGCGGTTATTTGTAACGATTCAAAATCTCGTATTTTACTTTTGTTTTTTACATGCGGCTATAGCCTCCGCCCCCTGTACACCATTTTGAGAGGGAGTTCAGCACGGTGAGGGAGAAGCAGAGAGCAGAGCAGAGTGTTATTGTGCTTCCAATGGATTCGTACATTTGTCACTTTTTTCATAACGAATGATGCCGAAGACATTCGGGCATTCACTATTTGCGGTATAATTTATTTCGAATTCGGTTTTATTCGTATTTGCTTTGTTCGGAAATTCGAATGCTTCCGAATGTCCGAAAGTTGTTAAATTCGGACGAATTTCGATTCGTTACGAAACGAATTGCACAAGCCTACTGGCCACCACTGTACACTGCCCACCAATGTAAGGGGTGGCAGTCCTACACTGACTTCTAGTATAAGGGGACCCTTCTCCACTGACCACTGATGTAAGAGTGCACTTCTCCACCAACAACCATTGTACGGGGTCACTTCTACAATGACCACCAATGTAAGGAAGGCACTTCTACACTGACCCCCAGTGTAAAGGTACCCTTCCACATCAACCACCATTGTATGGGAGCATTTTTGCACTGCGCCAATGTAAGAAGTCCTTCTTTGCTGAACGCCAATGTAATTAGGGACTTCTCCACTGACCACCTTTTTGTAGGAACGGTGAAATATATCTCTTTTTACAAAAAAAAAAGCCATCCCCAGAGATAACAGCTTAGCAAATTGACTTAGCCATACTCTACCTTACAAGGACACTTGTAGAGAGCCACAGGAGATTTTCCAAGCTTCTTCGATAAGTACATGAGATATTTGTGGAAAACGTGAATGAGGAGAACATGGTTGATAAATATGCCACATTTATGTATGTTAAATAATCACCACTTGCCTGAAATAAAATATCAGAGAAATAATTATTTTCCTTGAAAGGCATCATGAAATAATAAACATTTTATTAAACATCATTCATAGTCTTCCACCTTTTATGTAAACTTGTACTATTTAAAGTACACTTGTAATGAGAGTTACACTGAGAATGCTTTTCTGAGCCTCTTCTAATAATGGGTTCAATATCTCAGAATCACAGACCAGAAGAAGAATGCAGAAAATGATACAGTTATGTCAAAATGTCTTCATGCTTTTCTTTTTGCCAGGTCAGTGACTTTAAAAGCATTGAAAACAACACATCTACAGTTGAACCTCGGATTGCGAGTAATGCGGTTAACAAGCGTTTCGCAATACAAGCATTGTATTTCCTAAAATCCTAACTCGGTTCGCGAGTGTTGTCTCGCAAAACGAGCAGGATTCAGGCCAAAGCGGTCTGTAGTACCGCGTTTGGCCTGAGGTGGGGGCCCCAGACGCCAAAGCTGAATGGCGACGATCAGCGCCGTACAGAAACGGCCGGAAAGGCCCAAGGACAGTTCGGTTGACCTCGGCAAACATCAGAAAGGCTCGTGAACTGAGTCTTTCCGAGGTTTGCCGAGGTCAGCCGAACTGTCCTCGGGCCCTTCCGGCCGTTTCCGAGGCTGTCCGGCGCCCCGCCTCTGGCCGCATGCGGTATTGCATGCCTTTGAAGTCAATGCGGAACAAATTATTTTCGTTTCCATTGAGGTCAATGGGGAGTACTTTGGATTACGAGCATTCTCCTGGAACGGATTATGCTCGTAATCCAAGGTTCCACTGTACATGAATAGGAAGTAGCATTTTCTGAAGGGGAGATCAACACTGGACTGTTTTGTGGTTGAATTTTTGTCTATTGGTGGATGGTACCCAATATGAAGGGGACAATGTTGATGTGATGATATCAGCACTGCTCTGCATCATAATATTAAGTGTAGGGCACCATGGTGACGATTCCTCGGGGGGTGCATCCCTGATGGCCTGCACTCACAGGATCTCCTAAGTCTTCTGAGTGGAGTAATGCATCAAGACTAGTGGTTGACGTTGTCCTCAGTGAAGCAGGAGTACATCAAAATGAATTTAAAAAGCAATTCCAATCCAAACCTTTATTTCTTTATTTTATCTATGTGCCCCGATTGAAAGGATTTTCCATCACGTTTTATTCTGAAGACCTCCAAGATCCCACTGTGAGCTACATAACCACCTGCAGTGTCTTCTCCAAAGTCCCAAAAACCTTCTCCTGATATCATAATGTTACTAAAATATTGTACTTTGTAACTTTTCTAACTATTTTTTCCTTTGTGCTTTTTTACTTACTATCAGCTCTGCTCCGCAGTAACCGCTCCTAGGAAGTGTGGTAATAGTAATGTACATTTTATCTCTTCTTTCAATGACCCCAGTGCAGTTCCTGTCTTTTAGCTGCAATGATGACGTATTGAATCCCAACAACTCGATGTAACATTTACTATAAGATATAGTAATTTGTCTCATTCCACATTCAATGTTAATATCTGAGGGGGGAAAAAAACTAAAGGAGTATATACACAGAATAGAGGGACAATATTCCATGCCTATTTTTATGTTCCTGAACAATCAACATTTAGCCTAAAGCCCTGTACACACGCTCGGTTTTCCCGGCGGTAAAAAGTCTGTCGTAAAAAACAAGGGGAAAGCCGAGAACCTGGCAGGAAAACTGCCATGAGAGCTTTGGCCGGGTATCCCGGTTGTGTGTATGCTCCATCGGCACTGCCTCGCAGTGTTTCCCATAGGAAAGTATTAGTAAATCTGGCGGAAAAAAAACGGCCGGGAATCCAGACAGAAAAATAGAGAGCAGGTTCTCTATTTTCCCGCCGGGATTCCCGGCTGTTTTCCTGTCGGGAAAACTGCGAGGAAGCATACACACGTCCGGTTTTCCCGGCCAAAAGCTCTCTTGGCAGTTTTCCTGGCAGGAAAATTGGTTGTGTGTATGGGGCTTAATACATTTTAGGGTGAATGGATGAAAGTGACAGAATTATCTATGTGTATCTGTAAATTTTGGGTTATATTTCCAACTCTCTTTGGAACTGATAATACTTTGTAAACTTATACCGTTACCTTCAGGTCTGGCATATTCAGTAGAAGTGTTCTTTAATGATGGACTACAATAACATCCTGTTACTCCGTCAACAGTCATGCACTCTTCATCAGGAAAACATTGAGTGACCACAGAACTGAAATTGGATTCTAGGTAGAAACAAAATTAGAAATGACAAAATATTTTGTTTTCTTAAATGATAAAATATCAATATTCTCACTTTAAGCAGACATTTAGGAACAGTTGGGCGTTTTTTTTAGCTGTCCCTGATCTCTCCTGTTATCTTATCAGTACATGTACACAGGATCCCTGATCTCTCCTCTATGTTATCTTATCAGTACATGTACACAGGATCCCCGATCTCTCCTCTGTTATCTTATCAGTACATGTACACAGGATCCCTGATCTCTCCTCTATGTTATCTTATCAGTACATGTACACAGGATCCCCGATCTCTCCTCTGTTATCTTATCAGTACATGTACACAGGATCCCCGATCTCTCCTCTGTGTTATCTTATCAGTACATGTACACAGGATCCCCGATCTCTCCTCTATGTTATCTTATCAGTACATGTACACAGGATCCCCGATCTCTCCTCTGTTATCTTATCAGTACATGTACACAGGATCCCCGATCTCTCCTCTGTGTTATCTTATCAGTACATGTACACAGGATCCCCGATCTCTCCTCTATGTTATCTTATCAGTACATGTACACAGGATCCCCGATCTCTCCTCTGTTATCTTATCAGTACATGTACACAGGATCCCTGATCTCTCCTCTATGTTATCTTATCAGTACATGTACACAGGATCCCCGATCTCTCCTCTGTGTTATCTTATCAGTACATGTACACAGGATCCCTGATCTCTCCTCTATGTTATCTTATCAGTACATGTACACAGGATCCCCGATCTCTCCTCTGTTATCTTATCAGTACATGTACACAGGATCCCCGATCTCTCCTCTGTGTTATCTTATCAGTACATGTACACAGGATCCCCGATCTCTCCTCTATGTTATCTTATCAGTACATGTACACAGGATCTCCGATCTCTCCTCTATGTTATCTTATCAGTACATGTACACAGGATCCCCGATCTCTCCTCTATGTTATCTTATCAGTACATGTACACAGGATCCCCGATCTCTCCTCTATGTTATCTTATCAGTACATGTACACAGGATCCCCGATCTATCCTCTATGTTATCTTATCAGTACATGTACACTGGATCCCCGATCTCTCCTCTATGTTATCTTATCAGTACATGTACACAGGATCTCCGATCTCTCCTCTATGTTATCTTATCAGTCCATGTACACAGGATCCCCGATCTCTCCTCTATGTTATCTTATCAGTACATGTACACAGGATCCCCGATCTCTCTATGTTATCTTATCAGTACATGTACACAGGATCCCCGATCTCTCCTCTATGTTATCTTATCAGTACATGTACACAGGATCCCCGATCTCTCCTCTATGTTATCTTATCAGTACATGTACACAGGATCCCCGATCTCTCCTCTATGTTATCTTATCAGTACATGTACACAGGATCCCCGATCTCTCTATGTTATCTTATCAGTACATGTACACAGGATCCCCGATCTCTCCTCTATGTTATCTTATCAGTACATGTACACAGGATCCCCGATCTCTCCTCTATGTTATCTTATCAGTACATGTACACAGGATCCCTGATCTCTCCTCTATGTTATGTTATCAGTACATGTACACAGGATCCCCGATCTCTCCTCTGTTATCTTATCAGTACATGTACACAGGATCCCCGATCTCTCCTCTATGTTATCTTATCAGTACATGTGCACAGGATCCCTGATCTCTCCTCTGTGTTATCTTATCAGTACATGTACACAGGATCCCCGATCTCTCCTCTATGTTATCTTATCAGTACATGTACACAGGATCCCCTATCTCTCCTCTGTGTTATCTTATCAGTACATGTACACAGGATCCCCGATCTCTCCTCTGTTATCTTATCAGTACATGTACACAGGATCCCCGATCTCTCCTCTGTTATCTTATCAGTACATGTACACAGGATCCCCGATCTCTCCTCTATGTTATCTTATCAGTACATGTACACAGGATCCCCGATCTCTCCTCTGTTATCTTATCAGTACATGTACATGGATCCCCGATCTCTCCTCAATGTTATCTTATCAGTACATGTACACAGGATCCCCGATCTCTCCTCTATGTTATCTTATCAGTACATGTACACAGGATCCCCAATCTCTCCTCTATGTTATCTTATCAGTACATGTACACAGGATCCCCGATCTCTCCTCTACGTTATCTTATCAGTACATGTACACAGGATCCCCGATCTCTCCTCTACGTTATCTTATCAGTACATGTACACAGGATCCCTGATCTCTCCTCTGTTATCTTATCAGTACATGTACACAGGATCCCCGATCTCTCCTCTGTTATCTTATCAGTACATGTACACAGGATCCCCGATCTCTCCTCTATGTTATCTTATCAGTACATGTACACAGGATCCCTGATCTCTCCTCTATGTTATCTTATCAGTACATGTACACAAGATCCCCGATCTCTCCTCTGTAATCTTATCAGTCCATGTACACAGGATCCCCGATCTCTCCTCTATGTTATCTTATCAGTACATGTACACTGGATCCCTGATCTCTCCTCTATGTTATCTTATCAGTACATGTACACAGGATCCCTGATCTCTCCTCTATGTTATCTTATCAGTACATGTACACAGGATCCCCGATCTCTCCTCTGTTATCTTATCAGTCCATGTACACAGGATCCCCGATCTCTCCTCTGTGTTATCTTATCAGTACATGTACACAAGATCCCCGATCTCTCCTCTGTTATCTTATCAGTACATGTACACAGGATCCCCGATCTCTCCTCTATGTTATCTTATCAGTACATGTACACAGGATCCCCGATCTCTCCTCTATGTTATCTTATCAGTACATGTACACAGGATCCCCGATCTCTCCTCTGTTATCTTATCAGTACATGTACACAGGATCCCCGATCTCTCCTCTATGTTATCTTATCAGTACATGAACACAGGATCCCCGATCTCTCCTCTATGTTATCTTATCAGTACATGTACACAGGATCCCCCATCTCTCCTCTATGTTATCTTATCAGTACATGTACACAAGATCCCCGATCTCTCCTCTATGTTATCTTATCAGTACATGTACACAGGATCCCCGATCTCTCCTCTGTTATCTTATCAGTACATGTACACAGGATCCCCGATCTCTCCTCTGTTATCTTATCAGTACATGTACACAGGATCCCTGATCTCTCCTCTGTTATCCTATCAGTCCATGTACACAGGATCCCTGATCTCTCCTCTATGTTATCTTATCAGTACATGTACACAGGATCCCCGATCTCTCCTCTATGTTATCTTATCAGTACATGTACACAGGATCCCCGATCTCTCCTCTGTTATGTTATCAGTACATGTACACAGGATCCCCGATCTCTCCTCTATGTTATCTTATCAGTACATGTACACAGGATCCCCGATCTCTCCTCTATGTTATCTTATCAGTACATGTACACAGGATCCCCGATCTCTCCTCTGTTATGTTATCAGTACATGTACACAGGATCCCCGATCTCTCCTCTGTTATCTTATCAGTACATGTACACAGGATCCCCGATCTCTCCTCTGTGTTATCTTATCAGTACATGTACACAGGATCCCCGATCTCTCCTCTGTTATCTTATCAGTACATGTACACAGGATCCCCGATCTCTCCCCTGTTATCTTATCAGTACATGTACACAGGATCCCCGATATCTCCTCTATGTTATCTTATCAGTACATGTACACAGGATCCCCGATCTCTCCTCTGTTATCTTATCAGTACATGTACATGGATCCCCGATCTCTCCTCAATGTTATCTTATCAGTACATGTACACAAGATCCCCGATCTGTCCTCTGTTATCTTATCAGTACATGTACACAGGATCCCTGATCTCTCCTCTATGTTATCTTATCAGTACATGTACACAGGATCCCCGATCTCTCCTCTATGTTATCTTATCAGTACATGTACACAGGATCCCCGATCTCTCCTCTGTTATCTTATCAGTCCATGTACACAGGATCCCCGATCTCTCCTCTGTGTTATCTTATCAGTACATGTACACAAGATCCCCGATCTCTCCTCTGTTATCTTATCAGTACATGTACACATGATCCCCGATCTCTCCTCTATGTTATGTTATCAGTACATGTACACAGGATCCCCGATCTCTCCTCTATGTTATCTTATCAGTACATGTACACAGGATTCTGATCTCTCCTCTATGTTATCTTATCAGTACATGTACACAGGATCTCCGATCTCTCCTCTATGTTATCTTATCAGTACATGTACACAGGATCCCCGATCTCTCCTCTACGTTATCTTATCAGTACATGTACACAGGATCCCCGATCTCTCCTCTGTTATCTTATCAGTACATGTACACAGGATCCCCGATCTCTCCTCTATGTTATCTTATCAGTACATGTACACTGGATCCCTGATCTCTCCTCTATGTTATCTTATCAGTACATGTACACAGGATCCCCGATCTCTCCTCTGTTATCTTATCAGTCCATGTACACAGGATCCCCGATCTCTCCTCTGTGTTATCTTATCAGTACATGTACACAAGATCCCCGATCTCTCCTCTGTTATCTTATCAGTACATGTACACATGATCCCCGATCTCTCCTCTATGTTATCTTATCAGTCCATGTACACAGGATCCCCGATCTCTCCTCTGTGTTATCTTATCAGTACATGTACACAGGATCCCTGATCTCTCCTCTGTTATCTTATCAGTACATGTACACAGGATCCCCGATCTCTCCTCTATGTTATCTTATCAGTACATGTACACAGGATCCCCGATCTCTCCTCTGTGTTATCTTATCAGTACATGTACACAGGATCCCCGATCTCTCCTCTGTGTTATCTTATCAGTACATGTACACAGGATCCCCGATCTCTCCTCTGTTATCTTATCAGTACATGTACACAGGATCCCCGATCTCTCCTCTATGTTATCTTATCAGTCCATGTACACAGGATCCCCGATCTCTCCTCTATGTTATCTTATCAGTCCATGTACACAGGATCCCCGATCTCTCCTCTATGTTATCTTATCAGTCCATGTACACAGGATCCCCGATCTCTCCTCTGTGTTATCTTATCAGTACATGTACACAGGATCCCTGATCTCTCCTCTGTTATCTTATCAGTACATGTACACAGGATCCCCGATCTCTCCTCTATGTTATCTTATCAGTACATGTACACAGGATCCCCGATCTCTCCTCTGTGTTATCTTATCAGTACATGTACACAGGATCCCCGATCTCTCCTCTATGTTATCTTATCAGTACATGTACACAGGATCCCCGATCTCTCCTCTATGTTATCTTATCAGTACATGTACACAGGATCCCCCATCTCTCCTCTATGTTATCTTATCAGTACATGTACACAGGATCCCCCATCTCTCCTCTATGTTATCTTATCAGTACATGTACACAGGGTCCTCGATCTCTCCTCTGTTATCTTATCAGTACATGTACACAAGATCCCCGATCTCTCCTCTGTGTTATCTTATCAGTACATGTACACAGGATCCCCGATCTCTCCTCTGTTATCTTATCAGTACATGTACACAGGATCCCCGATCTCTCCTCTATGTTATCTTATCAGTACATGTACACAGGATCCCCGATCTCTCCTCTATGTTATCTTATCAGTACATGTACACAGGATCCCCGATCTCTCCTCTGTTATCTTATCAGTACATGTACACAGGATCCCCAATCTCTCCTCTATGTTATCTTATCAGTACATGTACACAGGATCCCTGATCTCTCCTCTATGTTATCTTATCAGTACATGTACACAGGATCCCCGATCTCTCCTCTGTGTTATCTTATCAGTACATGTACACATGATCCCTGATCTCTCCTCTATGTTATCTTATCAGTACATGTACACAGGATCCCCAATCTCTCCTCTATGTTATCTTATCAGTACATGTACACAGGATCCCCGATCTCTCCTCTATGTTATCTTATCAGTACATGTACACAGGATCCCCGATCTCTCCTCTATGTTATCTTATCAGTACATGTACACAGGATCCCCGATCTCTCCTCTGTTATCTTATCAGTACATGTACACAGGATCCCCGATCTCTCCTCTGTTATCTTATCAGTACATGTACACATGATCCCCGATCTCTCCTCTATGTTATCTTATCAGTCCATGTACACAGGATCCCCGATCTCTCCTCTGTGTTATCTTATCAGTACATGTACACAGGATCCCTGATCTCTCCTCTGTTATCTTATCAGTACATGTACAAAGGATCCCCGATCTCTCCTCTATGTTATCTTATCAGTACATGTACACAGGATCCCCGATCTCTCCTCTGTGTTATCTTATCAGTACATGTACACAGGATCCCCGATCTCTCCTCTGTGTTATCTTATCAGTACATGTACACAGGATCCCCGATCTCTCCTCTGTTATCTTATCAGTACATGTACACAGGATCCCCGATCTCTCCTCTATGTTATCTTATCAGTCCATGTACACAGGATCCCCGATCTCTCCTCTATGTTATCTTATCAGTCCATGTACACAGGATCCCCGATCTCTCCTCTATGTTATCTTATCAGTCCATGTACACAGGATCCCCGATCTCTCCTCTGTGTTATCTTATCAGTACATGTACACAGGATCCCTGATCTCTCCTCTGTTATCTTATCAGTACATGTACACAGGATCCCCGATCTCTCCTCTATGTTATCTTATCAGTACATGTACACAGGATCCCCGATCTCTCCTCTGTGTTATCTTATCAGTACATGTACACAGGATCCCCGATCTCTCCTCTATGTTATCTTATCAGTACATGTACACAGGATCCCCGATCTCTCCTCTATGTTATCTTATCAGTACATGTACACAGGATCCCCCATCTCTCCTCTATGTTATCTTATCAGTACATGTACACAGGATCCCCCATCTCTCCTCTATGTTATCTTATCAGTACATGTACACAGGGTCCTCGATCTCTCCTCTGTTATCTTATCAGTACATGTACACAAGATCCCCGATCTCTCCTCTGTGTTATCTTATCAGTACATGTACACAGGATCCCCGATCTCTCCTCTGTTATCTTATCAGTACATGTACACAGGATCCCCGATCTCTCCTCTATGTTATCTTATCAGTACATGTACACAGGATCCCCGATCTCTCCTCTATGTTATCTTATCAGTACATGTACACAGGATCCCCGATCTCTCCTCTGTTATCTTATCAGTACATGTACACAGGATCCCCAATCTCTCCTCTATGTTATCTTATCAGTACATGTACACAGGATCCCTGATCTCTCCTCTATGTTATCTTATCAGTACATGTACACAGGATCCCCGATCTCTCCTCTGTGTTATCTTATCAGTACATGTACACAGGATCCCTGATCTCTCCTCTATGTTATCTTATCAGTACATGTACACAGGATCCCCAATCTCTCCTCTATGTTATCTTATCAGTACATGTACACAGGATCCCCGATCTCTCCTCTATGTTACCTTATCAGTACATGTACACAGGATCCCCGATCTCTCCTCTATGTTATCTTATCAGTACATGTACACAGGATCCCCGATCTCTCCTCTGTTATCTTATCAGTACATGTACACAGGATCCCCGATCTCTCCTCTGTTATCTTATCAGTACATGTACACAGGATCCCCGATCTCTCCTCTATGTTATCTTATCAGTACATGTACACAGGATCCCCGATCTCTCCTCTGTTATCTTATCAGTCCATGTACACAGGATCCCCGATCTCTCCTCTGTTATCTTATCAGTACATGTACACAGGATCCCCGATCTCTCCTCTGTTATCTTATCAGTACATGTACACAGGATCCCCGATCTCTCCTCTGTTATCTTATCAGTACATGTACACAGGATCCCCGATCTCTCCTCTGTGTTATCTTATCAGTACATGTACACAGGATCCCGATCTCTCCTCTGTTATCTTATCAGTACATGTACACAGGATCCCCGATCTCTCCTCTGTTATCTTATCAGTCCATGTACACAGGATCCCCGATCTCTCCTCTGTTATCTTATCAGTACATGTACACAGGATCCCCGATCTCTCCTCTGTTATCTTATCAGTACATGTACACAGGATCTCCGATCTCTCCTCTGTTATCTTATCAGTACATGTACACAGGATCCCCGATCTCTCCTCTGTTATCTTATCAGTACATGTACACAGGATCCCTGATCTCTCCTCTGTTATCTTATCAGTACATGTACACAGGATCTCCGATCTCTCCTCTATGTTATCTTATCAGTACATGTACACAGGATCCCCGATCTCTCCTCTGTTATCTTATCAGTACATGTACACAGGATCCCCGATCTCTCCTCTGTTATCTTATCAGTCCATGTACACAGGATCCCCGATCTCTCCTCTGTTATCTTATCAGTACATGTACACAGGATCCCCGATCTCTCCTCTGTTATCTTATCAGTACATGTACACAGGATCCCTGATCTCTCCTCTATGTTATGTTATCAGTACATGTACACAGGATCCCCGATCTCTCCTCTATGTTATCTTATCAGTACATGTACATGGATCCCCGATCTCTCCTCTGTTATCTTATCAGTACATGTACACAGGATCCCCGATCTCTCCTCTGTTATCTTATCAGTACATGTACACAGGATCCCTGATCTCTCCTCTATGTTATGTTATCAGTACATGTACACAGGATCCCCGATCTCTCCTCTGTTATCTTATCAGTACATGTACACAGGATCCCCGATCTCTCCTCTGTGTTATCTTATCAGTACATGTACACAGGATCCCCGATCTCTCCTCTGTTATCTTATCAGTACATGTACACAGGATCCCCGATCTCTCCTCTGTTATCTTATCAGTACATGTACACAGGATCCCCGATCTCTCCTCTGTTATCTTATCAGTACATGTACACAGGATCCCTGATCTCTCCTCTATGTTATGTTATCAGTACATGTACACAGGATCCCCGATCTCTCCTCTATGTTATCTTATCAGTACATGTACATAGGACCCCCAATCTCTCCTCTATGTTATCTTATCAGTACATCTATACAGGGTCGTTTATAGTCGTTTCTAGGCAGTTGAGTTTAGAAGCTTTTTTTGAAAAGCAAAAAAATGCATTAAGGAGGAATGTTCAGAGGCATTTGAAACACCAACTGCCTGTAACAGCGTGCAAACGTGTGTAAACGCAGTGCCTTTCGTTTAGCCACGTTTACTGTTAACAGGCTTTTTTACACTTTTGACTACCGTATATACTCGAGTATAAGCTGAGTTTTTCCAGCACATTTTTTTGTGCTGAAAATGCCCCCCCCCCCCACGGCTTATACTCGAGTCTGTGTCCATCTTCAACTTTGTGCGCCTCCTGGACCCCAAACTTAGCACACATGTAGTCCCACTCGTCATCTACATGTGTGCAAAGCTTGTTGTCCGGGGGACCCACGGCCGGGGAGCACTGATTTTTCAAATCTGGGCACCCCTTCCATAGACTCCCATGTTAAACGGTAATTTCTCCGGTGATTTTGGAGACCCGGTACCGGCCGGCCCTAGGTCCCCTGGACTTGCCACACATGTAGCCCCACTCTTCTTCTACAAGTGTGCAAAGTTTGTTGTCCAGGGGACCTACGGCCGGGAAGAACCGATTTTTCAAAGCCAGGCACCCCTTCCATAGACTCCCATGTTAAACGTCAGTCTAGTCACACAGCGCCAGAGATCAGGTAGGGAGATTGGGCACAGTGAGGCATGGGCACAGTGAGGCATGGGCACAGTGAGGCATGGGCACAGTAAGGCATGGGCACAGTGAGGTATGGGCACAGTGAGGCATGGGCACAGTGAGGCATGGGTACAGTAAGGCATGGGCACAGTGAGGTATGGGCACAGTGAGGCATGGGCACAGTGAGGCATGGACACAGTGAGGGATGGACACAGTGAGGCACAGTGAGGCATGGACACAGTGAGGCAAAGTGAGGCAAAGTGAGGCACAGTGAGGTATGCAGATGGACACCTTAGGCTTATACTCGAGTCAATACGTTTTCCCAGTTTTTTGTGGTAAAATTAGGTGCCTCGGCTTACATTCGGGTCGGCTTATACTCGAGTATATACAGTATTTAAAAAAAAAAAAGATTCTTAATGCAAAAGCGGCTAAACATGGCATGTAAATGCGCCAAAACTGACATTTTTATCTGATAAGTGAAATCGTTCAGGGGAGGTTGTAAACCACCCCGTGTACATTAAGCCTAATAGTACCTACTTGCGCAGCAACCAATATAAACATCCAATAACTGATTGAATTTGTAGACATAAAACTCCCCTGGATACGCATTCACAGACACATTGAGGCTGGGTTCACACTGATAAGGTGTGGGGACCACAACGAATCCTCTGCAGGTTCCCGCACCGCGTCAGAATCGCAGGCAGTTCACACTGCGCTCTGCCAACTGCTGCTGGTGTCAATTTAAAGTTAATGACACCCCCCAAATCGGTTTTGCAGAATGCAGTGCGGACTGTGGAATCAGATTGCATGGGTCTGAACACCCCTGCGATCCGATTTCAGTGAGGACAAAAAAAAGGGGTCCTGCACCTTTTTGGTGTGGATCCAGCGTGGATTGAGCCATACATAATGTACGGCACGATAAGCATCCGCACTGAATTTGCCTGTCATTTGTACAGGAATCCGGTGCGATTCCTGTACAAATGACATGTGATGGGGTACACCGCATCAGAGTGAAGCCAGCCTTAAAGCGGAGTTCCACCCATATATTTATTTATTTTTTCGGCATCCCCGCTGCTTCTATAAATAAAATACAGTAAATCATCTCTATAAGGGTGCGTTTCAAAGTCTCATGTTTTTACCGCGTTTTTATAGTGACTTTGCTGCCTTTTTCTTTTCGTTTTGCTGTGATTTTGCCGCGTTTTTGCAGCGATTTTGTTCAGGCCACGAATGTAAAAGGCAGAAAAATGCCGGTAATCTGCCCCAAAGAAGCTCACGTTCTTTTTTGGGCTTAGGGCGTTTTTCGGGCGTATTGCTTCAGATGACAAAACACTCAGATAAATGGGATTTTGCTTGTTGGACGTTTTTCTGGTGTTTTTTCGGACGTTTTATGAGCTGAAAACGCTCAGGTGTGAATGCAGCCTAATGCAATCCCGGTCTGAGTACATGTTTTTTAGAATTTACTTACCTTATTTTTCATCTTCCTGAGCGCTTCCATCTTGATTGTGGGCACGTGAAGCCCACTAGGACTCTCTTCTGGGATAAGGTGCTGCTGGCTACCCAGCATGCACCTCCCGATCTCGTGCATGCGCAATCTAGATAGGGCTTGGCGCAGACAGTGTGTCTGGTTGCCATCACAACGATTGGCGACGGAGAAAAGGCCAGCCCTGTTGTTATGGTAACGAATCCTGCGGTGATGCCCACTGACTCTTGGGAACAATGACACACATCTCCCCGGAGCACAGGCGCCGCAGGAGATGCTGTACAGCGCCGCAGCCTGGAAATGGCAAAATAGAAGGGACACCCTAGCAACAGGACAGATACAGTAAGGAAAAAATAATAATTTTGGCCAAATGTTCTTATGCAAGCAGAAAGGAACTGATTTATATAAAGATGACATAAGGGTGGAACTCCGGTTTAAGGAGAAGATGTATTTTTTGCCCTCTATGGCAGGGTGGGTATTGCATTGCAGTATTGCATGGTGGGCATTGCATTGTATTATTCTGCAGGGGAATATCCCTAGTCAGTGAGTTTTCATATACAGTGGATGCTTCATCATTGGTTAATGTTTGGTGGATGTCACATGCACTGCTTTTTAAACATGTAATATCATTAACCCTTTGCTTACTGGGCACATAAACCCCCTTCCTGCCCAGGCGAAATTTCAGCTTTCGGCACTGTCACGCTTTGAATGACAATTGCGCGGTCGTGCGACGCGGCTCCCAAACAAAATTGACGTCCTTTTTTTTCCCACAAATAGAGCTTTCTTTTGGTGGTATTTGATCACCTCTGCGGTTTTTATTTTTTGTGCTATAAACCAAAAAAAGAGCGGCAATTTTTTTAAAAAAAAACACAATATTTTTTGCTTTTTGCTATAATAATTATCCCATTTTTTTTTTCCTCAGTAGAGGGCGATACGTATTCTTCTACATATTTTTGGTTAAAAAAAATCCCAATAAGTGTATAGTAATTGGTTTGAGCAAAAGTTATAGCGCCTACAAAATAGGGGATAGAATTCTGACATTTTTTTTATTCTTTTTTTTTTTACTAGTAATGGCGGCGATCTGCGATTTTTGTCAGGACTGCGACATTATGGCGAACAGATCGGACACTTTTGACACATTTTTGGGACCATTCACATTTATACAGCTATTAGTGCTATAAAACTGCACTGATTACTGTATAAATGTGACTGGCAGGGTAGGGGTTAACATTAGGGGGCGAGGAAGGGTTAAATGTGTGCCCTATGAGTGATTGCTACTGTGGGGGGAGGGGACTGACTGGGGGAGGTGACCGATCTGTGTCCCTATGTACAAGGGACACACCATCGGTCTCCTCTCTCCCTGACAGGACATGGATCTCTGTGTGTTTACACACAGAGATCCACGTCCTTGTCTGTGTACCGGCCGATCGCGGGTACCTGGCGGACATCGCGGCCACCAGGCACGCGCATCGGCATCTCAGTGATGCGTCGGGCACGTGCGTGCGCCACCGCCGGCGCTCGCGCGCCCCCCAGTGGCCGGAGGAGCAGAGGCCGTATAATGATGGCCTCCCGGCATTTTAGAACCACTTTGCGGCCGTCATTTGTCGTATGGCGGGCGCAAAGTGGTTAATAAAGCACCAAAAATTATACTATCATGGTGGGCACATTGGTGGAAATAAGTTGAATTTTCTAAATCTTTTTGGCCAGCGGTAAGAAAAAATACTTATGGGTTGGTGACCTTACTTACCTCTCACTATACATTGGCGATCCGTAACTCTTGTTGTAGAAGACAACCCTGTAGTAAGGTCTGATACAGTAAAAGTATTATTAGAAGTCGTTTCCATAGTAAGAGCTGTAGTGATATCAGATGATGTGAGTGCCGAGTCAGTTATAAGAGTTTGGATATCCATAGTGGAATGTGGAGTCTGAAAAGTCGTATCAATAGAATCCGTTGTATCAAAATTTGTTGTAGAAGGTTCTGCTGTGGTGATTGTCTCATTCCCTGAAACTACATTGTAAATACAGTTAGATTTTTTTACTTTCCAGTGTTTGTGATGTATGAGCGATGCTAAACAAATTTGAATACGTATTACAATTTGATATATTTTTGAGATACCGTAAGTAGTTTTTTTTTTTTTTAAATGTTCTTATGTTTCAAGAAGATACAGACTGTAATGAAAACAAACAAGACAAAGCATGTAACCCTTCTGTTACTGGTACTCTTCCTATCCAATCACACTCAACCATGTCCTGTCCTTGTGACTCCCTATTACCAAGAGATAAAATCCAGTAAAATACAGCTAGTGATAAAAAAAAAAAAAATGTACAAATGGAAGGAGCACCAGTCCAAAGGATAAAGAGCGAGTCCAAATTAATTTATTAGTTCGTACTGAAAAAACATCCAACACATTTCAGTGGTCGGAGAACCTTCCACTTCATCAGGGCTTCAGATAAAATAGGAACCCTGAATGGCTTAAAATAGAGCTTTTCATGTGTGAATCTGTTCAAGCTCATTTCTGGATCAGGAGCGTTAACTGGCCAGCAGTATCTGTGTGAGCAATCAAAATCTGTAGAGGAAGTTACCCCCAAAACGTGTTGGCTTTTTTTTTTTTAGTACAAACTAATTAATTAATTTGGATACTTTTATCCTTTGGTCTGGTGCTCCTTCCATTTGTGCATTATTTTTTTTCAGGTAACCTGCTGGGGCACCCACTGGAGGGGTATCCTTGTCTAATGCAAGCAGCTTAGAGTGGTTGTAAACCCTTACAAACCACTTTTCACTACAGGTAAGTCTATAATAAGGGTTCCTTGGCTTTCTAATGCTAGGAGAACAACACTCCCCATGTGAAATCCCCCTAAAGATTTGCCTCCTGGAGATAACCGCTCTTCTCACATTTTATTTTGCCTACGGCAGCCTTTTTCAACCTTTTCAACACAGAGGAACCCTTGAAATAGTTCTCCGGTCTCGGGGAACCCCTGCTAAAAAGTAGAAATCTACAATTCATGATACCTTTGTGTGATGGTCAGTGGGAAGGATGGTCCTTACACTTGTGATCATGGGGAAGAATTACCTCCTTACAGATAGCTAAAAAGATCAATGGTGTCAGTGAGAACTTATCTGAGAGGCAGAAATTGCCCAATGCTGAAGGAACCCCTAGCAACCTCTGGAGGAACCCTGGTTGAGAATCACTGGCCTACGGTATCCCTTGCCCAGATAGAGCCGTCAATTCCAAGGTCCTCACTTGGACTCATAAGTCATAATAATGTGAGTTATCTCAGGCTTGTACACATTCTTTACTGTCTTCTTCCCACCTGATACCCCTCCCCTTCCCTACCCTTGGACACCTCTGCTCTTCTGATCAGAGGTATCCCGGCCTCACTATGCTCTTTTGTACAATTTAGTAACTCGGTAACTGGGTTTTACACCTTTTCGTAATAGCATTGAATAAGTTGTTAAACTTTCTTTGTTGTTTGATATACTTCTCCTGACTCAAGGGTCTGTTACTCCCTGTTGAGTCATGCTCCTTTGTGTACAGTGGAACCTTGGATTACAAACATAATCTGTTGCAGGAGAATGCTCGTAACCCAAAGTACTTGCATATCAAAGCGTGTTTACCCATTGAAGTCAATGGAAATGAAAATAATTTGTTCCGCATTGACTTCAATAGCATGCAATACCACATGCGGCCACAGACAGGGGGCGCCGGAGAGCCTCAGAAACGGACGGAAAGGCCTGGGCCTTTCCGAACTGCGCCATTCGGCTCCAGCACCCCCCCACCTCAGGCCAAAAGCGGTACTGCACACTACTTTGGCCTGAATCCTGCTCGTTTTGCGAGACAACACTTACAAACCGAGTTAGGATTTTTAATAATACAGTGCTCGTATTGCGAAACATTCGTTAACTGTGTTACTCGCAATCCGAGGTTCCACTGTATTTCAATAATAATAATAAAAACATTGGAAAAAAATGGGACCTTTCTGGGTCCTCTTCAGGGAATTTTTAGGACTCCTTATGGATGTTAGAACTGACTGCTGTTCAGATGTTTTTATCCTACTTACCTGATATATGATATATTTGTAACCTGTTTTACATCCTACAGTTATATACTTTTTGTATAAATATAACATTTTGTAGGACTGTGGAAATTAACTATTAATTCCTCGATTAATCAATTAATTTTTTTGATTGATCAAAATTCTTTTGATCGGTACTCACCTGTCCGCCAGCTTCCGGGTCTTCAGGGAGTTCTGTCGGAGATCCGGTAACGTCACGAACACCGGCGGGGCTTGCCATGTCCATCTGAAGGGCTACTTTGCTGTGCCTTCATATCTGCATGCCGGCGGGACCTTACTATCTGCCACACGCAAGGGCTGTTACACTTCCCTCTATCACTTCCCTCTATCAACCTGGAATTCTACAGCCATCCACTGGGAGTTGTGATAGTTCCCTTCACGGGACATCTACATGCCGACGGACTGATGTTAGCCCCTCCTCATCTGGATTCAGCAGTGGTATCGTTGTACACATTTTTATACCAGTATCATACTTAGCTACATGTTTTTATGACTGCTTTTGCTACCGTTTGGTATTACTCGCACCATTTTTACAGTTTATGTAGCTACATCGATTTTATCTCCAGTGCAATATTTATTTTGTTACCTACTTGAAGACTATAAAAGTTTTAATGCTATTCCCATCGAGCGCTGCCTTTGTGTGTTTTTTGTATCCTGCTATCCATTTTTTCCAGTGGTTTTTAGCTGCACTGGGAATCGGCCTGCAAGGAGATCAGCTAAAAGTAGTTGGATCTGTATGTGCGTTATAATTAATCGAAATTTGTTGATTAATCGATTAAAAAAATAAATCGATTAATCGAACACGAAAATTTTAATCAGTAACAGCCCTAAAATTTTGAACAAATATAAATATGCTATGTATCGATCTTCAACTTTCAATAAAATATTGTTGGAAAAAAAAATAATAATAATTTGGTATAGGCATCTAGATTTTAGAAAACTCTTGGCCTGAAGGTGTAAATTATTATTATTATTATTATTATTATTATTATTATTATTATTATTATTATTATGTCATATTGATTTCCATCACATTAGCACTATTTCTTAGGTAGAATTAGGATCACGACATTGTTTACTGAATTATAATTTTTACAGGACAAGTTTAGTATTAATACACTGTGGGGGCCGCCACTGTCAGGAACAGGTACTGTACATAGGTACCTGAGTGGGGGTGGACTTAGCTAAGAACAGTTTTGGGATCTGAGTAGGTGGGGGAGGGGTTGAAAAGTTTTCATACTAAACCAAACTTATTTAATACATTAATAATAATAATAATAATAATAATAATAATAATAATAAAATGACCATAAATCAAGCATGTTATTGAATATGGTATATTAATATGTGATTACTTACCTGTACAGTAGGCCAACCAGCACTCTGGTGTTCCCTGTAGTTTATACACATAAAATCCTTCAGGACACAATCTCACTGCAATTTGATTGGACCATGTGCAGCAATTTTCCCACCACCACCAGTTGGCACAGGCTGTACGACTGACAATGCCATCGCTGACTGTTGGGTGTGAGCTGGTTATCCACATGGGAGCGTGTGTGCCACAGCGATAAAATGGTACACAGTACTCAGGGATATGAAGATCATATTCTCCTTTAAACCGATACCAGCCATTCAGGTCCCTGTCACAATGAACCCAATCCATGGAATTCCAATAGTCTTGTTCAGTATGGATATTAGAAATACTGCGCCAAGTGTCGTTAAGTATGGTGTGATTGGAGCAAGGGTCAATACATGAATTTGCGTAATTTTCATAATATCTAGAAGGACAAGTACACGTGTATGACCCGTATCCATTGGTACACACAGCTAGAGGATGACAGTCATTCAGAGAGCTCTCCGCACACTCATCAATGTCAACACAGCCAAATTCTTCATTATATTGAAACCCAGGGTTACATTTACAGGTGTAAGATCCAATAATGTTCACACAGGAACCACCACCATAAAAATCACAGATGTTGGTGTAACGATCCTGGCATTCATTAATGTCGTCACAATACAACCCGTCTCCGGCAAATCCAACTTTACATGTGCACTGCTGGTCCCCACCAAACTCTCCACATGTTGCATTCGGGTGACAGTCAAAGTCAGAGCAGTTTCCTAAACATAAAGAAAATGCCTTGGGTAAAAGATTACTGAACATGTGAAACAGAAGTATAAGAAATTCTCATCTATGGAAAATCAAATTTTTAAGTCAGGTTGTTAGGATTGAGTTCACCTGCTGGTGGCACTGTTCTGCTCTGGGCTGCTTGCTGCAGCTCCAGTGTCCACCAGCAGGTATCTCCCAAGAGCCAGCGGGCTGGAATGATCAGTGACACCAGGGTTCAGCTGGCAGGTGGATATTTAAGGCTGCTCCTCCCTTCCCCCAGCGTGTCACTATCCTGTTGATTGCCCCCTTGCTACCAGAGCCTTGTGTTTCCTGTATCCTGATCCTTCCTGCACCCCTTTGCTCCTGCTCTTGTAGACAGTTGTGATTCCCTTCCTTGCATCCCTGTTACCTTTGTCCCTTATATTATACATTTATTGTAAATAATTAGTAGTTAGTTTTACAGTGGAACCTCGGATTGCAAGTAACGCGGTTAACGAGCGTTTCGTAATACAAGCACTATATCCTAACTTGGTTTGCGAATGTTGTCTCACAAAACGAGCAGGATTCAGGCCAAAGCGGTGTGCAGTAACGCGTTTGGCCTGAGGTGGTGAGGTGGGGGGGGGGGGCGTGCGCCATTCGGAAATGCATGGAAAGGCCCAAAAACAGCTCGGCTGACCTCGGCAAACCTCGGAAAGACTCGGGAACGGAGTCTTTCCGAGGTTTGCCGAGACCAGCCGAACTGTCCTCGGGCATTTCCGGCCGTACTCGAGGCTCTCCAGTGCCCCCCGCCATTGAAGTCAATGCGGAACAAATTATTTTTGTTTCCATTGACTTCAATGTGGAAACTTGCTTTGATATCTAAGTACTTTGGATTACGAGCATTCTCCTGGAACGGATTATGCTCGTAATACGAGGTTCCACTGTATTAGTTATTTTTGTTCTTGTTTGCTGGAGTGGTTTATGTTTTCACTGGTTGCTGTGTATGTCTATTGGTGTGTGTTCACTAATAATTATTATCACTTTAAAGGTCCACCCAGAAAAAAAAATACATTAAAAATCCTAAAAAAAAAAGAAAATAAATTAATAGAAAAAAAAAAAAATGATACTCACCCGAAATGCCTGTTGCTATGCGGAAGTTCCTAATCTGCCTTCTGCTGTGCCTCTTCCTTGTCCTCGGATTAAGAACTTCTGGTTCCTCTTCTTGTGAATGGGGCGCGCTGCCTTCTGGGAACTGTGTGCATCCCAGGAGGCAAGCCGCCAATTCACAAAGTGCCGTGCGAGTGGCGCAGGTGCAGTAGGAAACGGGCAGTGAAGCCGTAAGGCTTCACAGCCTGTTTCCCTTAGTCAGGATGGAGGAGCCAGGAGCCTGGCAGCAGCGATCGATCGCTGTGGCAGGACCGACATCACGGGCGAGTAGGACAGGTAAGTGTCCTTATTAAAAGTCAGCAGCTACACTGTTAGTAGCTGCTGAGTTAAAAAAAAAAGCTGCACCCCCGCTTTAAGTATATATACGTTGTTTGTTTGGTCTCAGTTTCTGGGCGTAGCTACGTGTCTGGTCTCCTCGTCACTGATTCCTGACACTTTTTCGCTCAACCCAGCAGAATGAACAATAAAAAAAAAAAACATTCTGTGCTACTGTATTCTGAAAGGGAGGCTGCCCCCTCCCCCCGCCAGAACACACTGATCAACACACGAGATCCAGCATGTACCGTTGACAAAAGCCAATCATTAGACCGGCTTCTATTGGGCTGGCAACTGTACACACTAACTGAATGTTGGCCGCCTCCTGCTAAACTGGCCGAAATTCAGCCCTTGTGTACCCAGCTTTACAAGGGACAAACCTTTGAGATAAGGCACAGTAGAAGAGGGGGACTGTACATTCTCCCTTTCTACTCTTCTGCTACTCTTCCAGAATTCAGGCTCTCTCAATTGTTGGAACTATTAGGAAGGTTTGGGGCTTTAGACACATTCTTGGAAGCAGGACCTGTTTATGGTAGATATCTTAGTAATAGTACAGCTGGAGGACCCACATAAGGAGAGTAAGAGATGTCAAAATCATACCTCCCAACTTGAGATGGGAACGAGGGACACCTATTAGCAAAAGTATGTAGGCATAGGGCACACCCCTTAAAGAAAAATTATACAAATAAATGATTAGTTAGAGGGGTTGTAAACCCTCATTTTTTTCACCTTAATGCATTTTATGCATTAAGGTGAAAAAACACCTTGCTGTGTCCGGCCCCCCAGCCCCCCCCCCCCCGTTTTACTTACCTGAGCCCCAAATTTCCGTGGGCGCGATCCCGCGTCACTCTCTCCATGGCTTCTTGTCTCTTCATTGGATAGATTGATAGCAGCGCAGCCATTGGCTCCCGCTGTTGTCAATCAAATCCAATGACGTGGCCGCCGGGGGCGGGGCCAAGTCATACACTCAGCGGCTATGGACGCCGAATGTATGACACGGGAGTGCGGCTGCAAGGTAACCACCTTGGGAGAGAGCTTCCCAGAGGGGGTTATCTATTGCAGGGAGGAGCCACGAGAGCCGCCGTGGGACCCCAGAAGAAGACGATCGGGGCCACTCTGTGCAAAACGAACTGCACAGTGGAGGTAAGTATGAAATGTTTGTTTTTTAAAAAAAACAAAAAAACTTAAACCTTTAGTATCACTTTAAACCCACAAGTGCTTTTTTACCACTACTATCTTTTTATATTGGCTTTTAAAATTTCCAGATGCAGCAATCTAGAAATTGGATGAAAGGTTTAGCACTGGGAAACACGTTTTGAAAGATAAAAAGTGCATTTTATATACAACTATATAGATCAGACCAATATGAGGGACAAATGAGGGGGAAAGAGGGACAGAGGGACCTTGTTCCAAATCAGGGACAGTCCCTCGAAATCAGGGACAGTTGGGAGGTATGTCAAAATGGCCAAGAGTGAGTAGGGATGAGCCAAACACCCCCCAGTTCGGTTCGCATCAGAACATGCGAACAGGCAATAAATTTGTTTGAACATCCAAACACCATTAAAGTCTATGGGACTCGAACATGAAAAATCAAAAGTGCTAATTATAAAGGCTGATATGCAAGTTATTGTCATAAAAAGTGTTTGGGGACCCGGGTCCTGCCCCAGGGGACATGTATCAATGCAAAAAAAAGTTTTAAAAACGGCCGTTTTTTCGGGAGCAGTGATTTTAATAATGCTTAAAGTGAAACAATAAAAGTGAAATATTCTTTTACATTTCGTACCTGGGGGGTGTGTATGATATGCATGTAAAGCAGCGCATGTTTCCCGTGTTTAGAACTGTCCCTGCACAAAGTGTCATTTCTGAAGGAAAAAAAGTCATTTAAAACTCACTCGCGGCTCTAATGAATTGTCGGCTCCCGGCAATACAGAGAAAAGTCATTGAAAGTCAATGAAAAAAAAAATCTGTTACATCAGAGGGGGCGGGGTCACCCGCACGTCACTGGGGAAGGCCGGGTTTCCCCTTGCGTCAAAAGGGGGGCGGGATCACGTGACGGGTGGCCCCATCCTCAGCTACATAAGAGACCTGTCAGGCTGCCAAGATTCCCGAGGTGTCTCCGATGGAGACAAGATGCTTGCTGATGCTTGCTGTTCCTCGCTGCGCTGGACATCTCATCGTTGGAGCCTGGACCTGGATGGAGAGGAGATCACCCATCACAGAATACCGACAGCGCTGGAGTGGAGACCGAGAGTGGATTACCACGGCTGGAATCTTTTTTTTTGCTTTTTTTATTTTTAATAAAGGACTTATCCCAACGGTGTCTGTATGTGTTTTTGTTTTACATTTTTTTACACTTTCTTTGTGAAATGGTAGGGGTACAATGTACCCCTTACCAATTCACATAGGGGGGCGGGATCTGGGGGCCCCTTTTGTTAAAGGGGTCTTCCAGATTCCGATAAGCCCCCCGCCCGCAGATATCCCAACAACCACTGGGCAAGGGTTGTGGGGATGAGGCCCTTGTCCCCATCAACATGGGGACATTGTGCTTTGTGGGGCCACGGTCCCCCAAAGCATCCTCCCCATGTTGAGGGCATGTGGCCTGGTATGGTTCAGCAGGGAGGGACGCTCTCTCATCCAACCCCTCATTTCCTGTGGCCTGCCAGGTTGCGTGCTCGGATAAAGGGTGTGGTATGGATTTTTGGGGGGAACTCCACGCCATTTTTTTTCTTTAGTTGGAGTTCCCCTTAAAATCTATACCAGACCTGAAGGGTCTGGTATTGATATTTGGGGGGAACCCCACGTAATTTTTTTTAATTTGACGGAGGGTTCCCCTTAATATCCATACCAGACCTGAAAGGCCTGGTAATTGAATTTACGGGAACCCCACACATTTTTTATTTTTTATTTTTTATCAATGACTTTCAATTACTTTTCTATGTATTGCCGGGAGCCGACAATTCATTATAGCTGCGAGTGAGTTTGAAATGACTTTTTTTCCTTCAGAAATGACACTTTGTGCAGGGACAGTTCTAAGCACAGGAAACAAGCGCGACTTTACAGGCATACTATACACATCCACCAGGTACAAAATTTTAAGGAATATTTCACTTTTAATTGTTTCACTTAAAGCATTATTAAAATCACTGTTTCCGAAAAAAACGGCCATTTGAAAAAAAAAAAATTGCATTGATACATGTCCCCTGGGGCAGGACCCGGGTCCCCAAACACTTTTTATGATGACAATAACTTGCATATAAGCCTTTAAAATTAACACTTTAGATTTCTCCCATAGACTTTTAAAGGGTGTTTCCCGGCTTTTCGAATTTGCCGCAAACACCCCAAATTGTTCGCTGTCCGTCGAACGGGCGAACAGGCAATGTTCGAGTCGAACATGAGTTTGACTCGAACTCGAAGCTCATCCCTAGGATTGAGTTAGTAAGAAGGCCATATGGAGGAGTCATTGCTCGAGTCACCTGCTCTCTCGGTGTCCAGTTCCCACACCAAGCTTAAAAGCCAATGTTAATAGACTTTTACTTAGAGCTGCTCCCCCTTTCCCTTACAAATCTATAGGGATGCATAAGAAGCTCAAATTCAGGTCAACTAAGCCATACAGAACTCTGGTTGATCTCAGTAGCCTATTAAAATGATGTCAACAGCTTGCTGTATCAAAGCCCATTCACATACTGGAGGTCCAGTTGTCACCATAAATATTATGAATGAATCTGAAAATTAGAAAGAATTAAACAAGCTCTATTATAATCAAAAATAAATCACAAAACATTTATCCACCATGCTTACCTGATATGTTCAGACCTGCAAAATAAATGAGAGTAAGATAATTAGTTTTGTTCCTCAGAAACTCTCACTGTAATTCCTAATTCTATATCTAGTATATAATTGGGGCTAATATAGCTAAACAATTCTCATTTATGGACTGCGGTCATTCTGCTTTAGGCCGGTGGGAAGTGGTTAATGAGAGAGTATAACTGACTGCATCAAGTGATACACAATGATTATAGGGTTACAAATGATTAGATTAATGATTATTAAAGGGGTTGTAAAGGTGCATGTTTTTTCACCTTAATGCATTCTATGAACGTGAACGCACTGGCTTCTCGGTCGGCTTTTCGGCTCATTCATTGGTTGATTGAAAGCAGTGCAGCTATTGGCTCGCACTGCTGTTAATCATATCCAATGGCGCGACGCGTCGGGGGGCGGAGGCGAGTGATACAGTGAGCGGCTATAGCCGCCGGCTGTATCGCGGGAGCGCACCCGCAAGAACTTACCACCATGCGAGAGAGCTCGGGGAGGAGCCGAGACAGCCGCCGAGGGACCCCAGAAGACCAGGTTCGAGCTGCACAGAGGAGGTAAGTACAGGACCGCCATCAGGAATTTTGGGGCCCCTTACACAGCTTCAGGCATGGGCCCCCTGGAGCAGAGGAGAACCAGGGGGGGGTGAAAATTGACAAGCGGGGGGGGGGGGCGAATTGAGAATTGTTGAGGTCGGGGGGGCTTTGGGTGCTGACGAAAAAAAAAAAAAAAAAAGAACAAAAAAAAAGGGGGGGGGGGCTCTGGGAACCTCTGGGCCCCTTAAAAAAAAAAAAAAAATTAAAAAAGAAACATTTTATAAAAAAAAAGGGGGGTTGCCATCTGGGGACCTCCGGGGCCCCTTGCAAAAAAAAAAAAATGGGGGGGTTGCCATCTGAGCCCCTGGGGACCTCCGGGTCCCTTACAGGTGTACTGCCTGTACCCCCCTGATGGCGGCCCTGGGTAAGTATAACATGTTTGTTATTTAACCACCTCGCTCCGGCCGTACGACTATATACGGCCGCGAGGTGGCTCTACAAATCCGGGAGGCCGTCTTTTTACGGCCTCCGCTTCTTTGGCCACTGGGGGGCGCGCGAGCATGCCCGGCGCGTCACTGTAATGCCGATGCGCGTGCCTGGCGGCCGCGATGTCCGCCAGGCACCCTCGATCGGCGGTTACACAGACAAGGACATGGATCTGTGTGTGTAAACACACAGATCCATGTCCTGTCAGGGAGAGGAGACCGATGCTGTGTCCCTTGTACATAGGGACACAGATCGGTCACCTCCCCCAGTCGGTCCCCTCCCCCCACAGTAAGAATCACCAATAGGGAACACATTTAACCCCTTCCTCGCCCCCTAGTGTTAACCCCTTCCCTGCCAGTCAATATATACAGTAATTAGTGCATTTTTATAGCACTGTTCGCTGTATAAATGTGAATGGTCCCAAAAATTTGTCAAAAGTGTCCGATGTGTCCACCATAATGTCGCAGTCACGAAAAAAATCACTGATCGCCGCCATTACTAATAAAAAATTTTTTTTTTATAAAAATGCCATAAATCTATCCCCTATTTTGTAAACGCTATAACTTTTGCGCAAACCAATCAATAAACGCCGATTGCGTTTTTTTTAAATGAAAAATATGTCGAAGAATACGTATCGGCCTAAATTGAGGAAAAATTAAAAAAAAAAAAAAATTGGGATATTTATTATAGCAAAAATAAAAAAAGATTGTGTTTTTTTCAAAATTGTTGCTATTTCTTTGTTTGTAGCGCAAAAAATAAAAACCGCAGAGATGATCAAACACCACCAAAAGAAAGCTCTATTTGTGGGAAAAAAAGAACCTCAACTTTTTTTGGGAGCCACGTCGCACGACCGTGCAATTGTCATTCAAAGCGTGACAGTGCTGAAAGCTGAAATTTCGCCTGGGCAGGAAGGGGGTTTATGTGCCCAGTAAGGAAGTGGTTAAAAAAAAAAAAAATTCTCTTTAGTGTTCCTTTAATGATTACTTTACTGGGAACCCTGTAAAAAAAAAAAAAAAAAAACAAGTGACGTTTTGCTGCAATATATGAAGTGATAAAACTTACTATTATAACCCAATATTTGAACAGTCAGTAATCCATCCCCTTGAGCATTTAGAATCCAAGAACCTGCAGCTGGACTTTTTACCAAGTGAGAACTTAGAAAGGCATAATTGGAGAAGTTGGGATAATAAAACTTAATATTGTGGTTTTCCTCCAGTGTAATTATATTTTCTAAAGACAAAAAAAAAAATAGATGCTGGTATATATGCATAACATGTACTTACAATGAAAACAATAAAACAAGCCAACGTAGACCTGATAATGGAGACTTATAATATCCAATCAAGTGAGATCTCTCCAGTAGCGTAGTGTATATATATATATATATATATATATATATATATATATATATATATATATATATATATATATTTTAACTTTCACTCTTTATTCAGGTTTTTTTTTTTTTTGGTTCAAACAATGTACAATATGTTAGTAACACTACATCAGGTCATTGACACATACAAATTAAATACATTAATAATAAGTTTGCATAGTGTAATTTTAAAAAGTAACAATGTTGACACCTTGTTGTTAAAGCGGAGGTCCACCCAGAAAAAAAAACATTAAAAATCCTAAAAAAAAAAGAAAAAAATTAATAGAAAAAAAATATATATATACTCACCCAAAATGCCTGTTGCTATGCGGAAGCCCCCTAATCTGCCTTCTGCTGTGCCTCTTCCTTATCCTCGGATTGAGAAATTCCGCTTCCTCTTCTTGTGAATGGGGCGCGCTGCCTTCTGGGAACTGTGTGTATCCCAGGAGGCAAGCCGCCCATTCACAAAGCGCCGTGCGAGTGACGCATGCGCAGTAGGAAACGGGCAGTGAAGCCGTAAGGCTTCACTGCCTGTTTCCCTTAGTCAGGATGGAGGAGCCGGGAGCCTGGCAGCAGTGATTGATCGCCGTGGCGGGACCGACATCGCAGGCGAGTAGGACAGGTAAGTGTCCTTATTAAAAGTCAGCAGCTACACTGTTAGTAGCTGCCGACTTTACAAAAAAAAAAAAAAAAGCTGCACCTCCGCTTTAAGTACCATCCGATTTCTCACGTAACCTTGCCACAAACCTGCAGCGTGAACTGTGGTTCAATTTTTTAGAAAGAAAAAGAAAAGAAAAAAACAACAAGCGGTTTATGGTAAGAGCCGCGAAGGATGAGAAGAGGGTGAAACAAAACAAAAAGAACAATGTTACTCTGGTATATAGTAAGTATTTCTATTGAGGTCTTATGCCGCGTACACACGGTCGGTTTTTACGACAACAAATGTGCGATGTGAGCTTTTCATCGGAAATTCCGACCATGTGTAGGCTCCATCGGACAATTACTGTTGGAATTTCCGCCAACAAATGATTGAGAGCTGGTTCTCTATTTTTCCGACAGAAAAAGTTATTTTCGGAAATTCCAACCGTGTATAGCCATTTCCGATGCACAAAAGTGCTGCGCATGCTTGGAATCAATTTCGACGCATGCTCGGAATCATTGTACTTCATTTTTCTCAGCTTGTCATAGTGTTGTACGTCTCCGCATTCTTGTCATTGGAATTTCCGTGCAAAATTTGTGTG
This sequence comes from Rana muscosa, assembly GCA_029206835.1. Taxonomy (NCBI): domain Eukaryota; kingdom Metazoa; phylum Chordata; class Amphibia; order Anura; family Ranidae; genus Rana; species Rana muscosa. The sequence goes on from CM055127.1 coordinate 182,217,642, forward strand.
ACCGTGTGTATGTGCAAGACAAGTTTGAGCCAAAATCCGTCGGAAAAAACAACCACGCTTTTGTTGTCGGAAACTCCAATCGTGTGTACGCGGCATTACAGTCATTTGGATACAAATCCTTAAGGCCTATCATAAAACAGTACATCGGTTATCTTTAAGCCATAAAGCCCAAGTTTTCTGAAATTTGTCAAGTAGGCCATGAATTCGGGCAAAAGTTTTTTCAAAAGCTATGTTGGTATTTAGTATTTCTATTACCGTAGAGGAATGGAAGGAGCCATATTTTGTTTCCATAACCTGGCAAAGGCTTAGTCTTGCGACAATAAGGATGTGTATCAAGATGGGTCTGGAGTAGGGTAGTTTATATTTTTAACCAGATGATCAATTTCAGACAAAATTCTGATCTGAGAATGTTGAGCATTATGCCCCGTACACACGGTCCGACTATTGTCCGGCAAATTCACATCGGAATTTCGACAGAATTCCATCGGCGTAAGAGAGAGAGAACATTTTCTCTATCTAAACACTGACGGAATTCCTCTGAATTAAGTCAGATGGGACACACACAAGGTCGGAATATCCGATGAAAAAAGTCCGTCTGACTTTTTTCATCGGAAATTCTGACCGTGTGTACAAGGCATTAGATCTGTTAATGTCCATTCTCAACAGCTTCTGTAGGGTCTGTGTTGATGAGCGTTGGGCTTGTGTCAATGGCATGATGGCTTAAAAACCAGTTTGGGATGCTTTCAGTTGAACTCCTTCTGACCTGCATTTTATCTGCTTCAGGTTTTCTTTACATTGCATAGACCTGTATAGGAATGCAAAACCCACCTGGAGCAAACAAATGCCCAGTGTCAGAGACCCATAGAGGTTGATTTGTTAAAGAAAAGTTGCATTGAATGCATACAACACAGTTATAGAATGAAAATGAAATCACTTCTTCTTAACACCGACAACAATATAAAGGCTTTGTCTCCTCCAGAAGACATAGACTCACATAAACATTGGTCTATCATCCAAATTGTATGGAATTGGCTGCATCCAGGCTATCAGAGTTGCTATTAAAACTTATCATGGGTTCCTGAGCCTTAAGCCACGTACACACGATAGGTTTAACCGATGAAAACAGTCCGATGGACTTTTTTCATCAAACAAACCGATCGTGTATGGGACCCATCTGTCTTTTTTCCATCAGTGTTTAAAAATAGAACATGTTTTAAATTCATCCAATGGTTAAAAAAAAAACGATAGCAAATTACTATCGTCTGTGGGGAACTCCATCGGATAAAAAACCCACGCATGTTCAGAATCAAGTCGACGCATGCTCAGAAGCATTGAACTTCATTTTTCTCGGCTCATCTGAGTGTTTTACGTCACAGCGTTTGGAACGGTCGGTTTTTTGACTGATGGTGTGTGGGCAAGACTGATGGAAGTCGGCTTCATCGGTTTTCCGATGGAAAAATCCATCGTTTAAAAAACCATAGGAAATCCGATCGTGTGTACAGGGCTTTAAAGTGGAAGTAAACCCTCCTATCATTTTCAGGCAAGGAAGCTGCCATCTTGGCATCTGTTTAGTCTTCAACTGCCATGATGCTGCGCATGTGATCAGTTATGACACCAGCCATTGGATAGTTTGACAGTTTGGTTGAGAGCACAACCATTGTGACAGTTAGCATTCCCGGCATGCCGAGAATGTAACTGGATTTTGAAACTGTTAAATCGATGGTTTTACTTTTGCTCTAAATACTGTATTGTCTGACCACAGAATTATGATGATTCAGAAAGCAAGAGTTCCCTTATTTAAAAAAAAAGTTCAAGCTATCTAATCAGTAGGTGGTTTCTGATGGATTCCATGGAACTTTCTATGAAAATCTATTGCAGAAACCCTTATTTCTATCATTTTAATGCTGATTACAATAATGAGAAATGGATCAATATATGGATATATTCAAATATTCTTACTGTAATAATATTCTTACCATTTGGATCGGTGAAATTAAAAGTGAATTTGTCATCTCTTGTAATCAGTAAATATGATAAGGAAGTTGTGACATTAAACTCTTTGATGTATTGGTCGGTGACATTTAATTTTATGTCCAGGATATGCACAGATGAATTCAGAGGTTTAGATAAAAGTAATTCCAATGAGTTCACCAACTGCAAAGTTTAAGAGAGAAAAAAAAAGTGTTAAAGTATTTGATGTTTAATATTTAAGCCAAACAGATAAACTTACAACCAAATAAAAAGTGCTACTAACACTATATGCCCACCCACATCTGCCATGCACATAGAGACATGGAGCTCTATCTTGGTCCACAGCCCAAATAGTAAGTAATACCAATAACTCCAGAAAACTGTTGTCTCCATTGTCTTTAACACACGTACATTTACACTATATTACCAAAAGTATTGGGACACCTGCCTTTACACGCACATAAACTTTAATAGCATCCCAGTTTAAGTCCATAGGGTTCAATATTAAGTTGGCCCACTCTTTGCAGCTATAACAGCTTCAACTCTTCTGGGAAGGCTGTTTACAAAGGTTTAGGAGTGTGTCTATAAGAATGTTTGACCATTTTTCCAGAAGAGCATTGGTGAGGTCAGGCACTGATGTTGGACAAGAAGGCCTGGCTTGCAGTCTCCGCTATAATTCATCCCAAAGGTGTTCTATTGGATTGAGGTCAGGACTCTGTGCAGGCCAGTCAAGTTCCTCCACCCCAAACTCGCTCATCCATGTCTTCATGGACCTTGCTTTGTGCACTGGAGCGCAGCCATGTTGGAACAGGGAGGGGCCATCCCCTAACTATTCCCACAAAGTTGAGAGAATGAAATTGACCAAAATGTCTTGGTATTCTGATGCCTTAAGAGTTCCCTTCACTGGAACTAAGGGGCCAAGCCCAACCCCTGAAAAACTACCCCCCACCATAATCCCCTCTCCACCAAATGATTTGGACCAGTGCACAAAGCAAGGTCCATAAAGACATGGATGAGCGAGTTTGGAGTGGAGGAACTGGACTGGCCTGCACAGTGTCCAGACCTCAACCCAATGTGGATCATATTTTTTGCTGACAGAGCATGTTTTGATTTCTCACAGTTTTAAGAGTCACACACATTGGGGTAAGTCAATATATGTGCTTCAGTGGAAGGAGTACCTGGGTGTTTCACATTTGTTGAAGAGCACTGTCTTTCAAAAAAGGACTTCACACTGGTAGATAGTTACATAGTTACATAGTCTGTGAGGCTGAAAAAAGACACAAGTCCAAGTAAATTTATTTCCCAATGGGATGCACTGGCTAGTGCCCTTATTTAATATGCTCTTAAAGCAAACCCTTCTCTGCTCCGTGTTCTTTGCTTCTAATATTTTATCCCAATTTATTTCTTCTAGCAAGGTTCATAGTTTAGGGAAGTTGGCTCTTTTGAAATTCAGTGTCTTTGTGTTTCCTGTTAGTGTGATTTATACTGAAGCCAATGACCTGTGATCGCTGTTTCCTAAATTGCCCCATATTTCCACATCCATGATCAGGTCTGTATTGTTGGTAATCAGTAGGTCTAGTTTGTTTCTAGTTTGTGCGTCTACCATTTGACCCATGAAATTGTCCTGCAAGACATTTAGGAACTGGTGAGCCTTAGACGAATGCATGGTTCCCTCTGCCCAGTCTATGTCTGGATAATTAAAATCCCCCATTATGATAACACTTCCCACAAATAGATATAGACTTATTTTTTTTATGGACATTAATTTAATGATTGACTTTATTTAGTTGATGAATATTTTACATTTGTTTTTATTAGCGCTGCATATGCTTTATATCTATGTATAGAAACATTCCATTCTTACCTGATAATAACTATACTTAGTCACAGTGATGAGTTCTCCATAACTAAGCGATGAAATGTCATTGAATATTTCTTCTTCAGAGGCACTCACTGAACAACTCCCAGCATACAGCAGGAAATAAACCTGGAGAGAGACAATATGATTATCCATCGGTCAGAGATATGTAGATGACGTAACTTTTCATGAAAGGTTCTTACTTGTGAGTTCTTTTTCTCCAACAATGTATAAACCTCAGAAAGGAGCTGAGTGTCATTGTAATCCATCATGGAACCAAAACTGAATGCAGCAATGACAGACTGAGCCGGGGAAATCTCCAGAGCTCTCTTCAGCCCATAGAGGAGGGACTGGTTACAGGGAAACATTTGGCCATACGTTTGAGATTCCCCATAGTTTGTATTTATGCTTTGTAGGAAAAAGTCCTTGTTGGTGCTGATGGTCTCATTTGTAACTGAACAGAAAGCAGAGGGAAAATACAGATAAATATAATCTTTTTAAGACTGACAGAAGCATAATTACACAAAGGAGACCAAGACTCTTCTATGGAAGTCCTACTGTTTTCCTTGGATGACTATATGTGGCTTTTCCTGAAGTCCCAACATGTCTATAAAACACCAAAACCCCAGTAAAAGCATCCCATGCTCAAGGAAACTCACATACTGACTAACCCGAGAACAATGTTCAGCATCTAAATATATGAAGAGAAATATATAAGAGCTGGAAATTGATATCTTTTACAGACATGTATGAGCTTATTTTTTATCAGTTGATAATATTCTATTTGGGGAAAGACTATAAAAATCCCCAATATAAAAAGCCAGTGGGAAAATGACTGAATTTAGTTGAGTGGACCCTCAAAGAAGTACAAGTCAGAAGGATATAAAGGAAAAATCTTGATAATATGCTGGTGTCACCACGTTGATCAGAATACTGTATTAGTCTTAGGAAGACCACCAGCAGGAAGAACCCAAGCACTGAGAAAAGAGGGACAGAACCTCCAAGAGACAATTTTAAATTGTCCTTTAAAACAAAATCTCTAATATCAAACTTCTAATGCAACGACTAAAGAAATTATTGAATTTTTACCTCCATTGTCCAGTAATACTGAAATATATTGGCGAGTAATGCAGGGAAATCTTAGAGATAAGCCATTCAGAACTTTTTCCAGGTAGAATGGAAAGCCCAAAAAGTTGAGGTATTTATCCGCCAACACAGTAAAGGAGGTCCCTTCTGCAACAAAAATGTCAAAACAATTTCCAGTGATCACATTTCCTGAATGTTTTCTGTATCATTGTTAATATGAACATCAAACCCACAGAATGTTTGGACCAAAATCTTTGTTGTTGGAGAATCTAGGACATGTGACAATACGGAAACCTGGAGGTAATGAGACAAAGAGATGTCTCCTGAAAGCAATCAGGGGGAGAGTCAACCACGGTATAATTTAACAAAATTGAGCTATATTGATAAAAAACACAATATATATTGATCAGTCCAGCCCAGCCGAGTTGGCACAATGACCCCTCGGGTGGGCCGCGCTCCTCCAATGTATCCAACTCAATAATAAAAGATACACTGCAGTATTAAACAACGTTGTCATTTAAAAAAAAAAAAAACACAACACTAAGCACACAAACCCTGCAACTCCATATGTGAAAATCCCATCTTCCAGGGAGGGGATGAGAAGTGGTGCTACTTAATTAATTGTTTCCTTTCTGTTCAATGACCCTCAGTTATTTGAATTTTATGTCCAAAAAAGGGCTTGTACAGGTATTTTAACGTGGGGGTCAATAAATGTGACAATAAAGTAAACTGATGATTTTAGATATGGCCATCTTAATATTACAAAAGAGGGTAAAATGTGAACATGTTCTGTCTGGGAAGATCAACCCATAGGCTTAAAGGAATCTTGTTCATTTTTTGTCATTTTCATCTTTCCAATCAATGATGTCATGTATCTGTGTAAGTTACCTGATGATCTTCAAGGTTTTTAACATGCAAAAATTACAGGAAATATATAATAAACATTTAGAATACACAGGGTGTGGCAAATTCCATTGAAAATAATTTTCCTTTCTATGTATGAGAATCAGACAATTGAATTATTTTTGTACCAGTTAAATCTGAAGAAAATGTACTGCATATGATGGTGACCTGCCATATAGCGGGGCCCTTTACATGTCACTCCACTCTATACAATGTGGTGCCAACTTGTCCTGACATGTTAAAGAGGAACGTCAGTCCTTTTTAGCTTTGGCTTTACCACCCCACCCTCTGGTGCTGCCTTCGGGTAATGTTCCATGTATGCACAGACACAGTGGGGTTTGGGGCTCTGTCTTTACGCATTGCGCAGGTAACTTGTATATGGCAGACCACTTCCACTCTGCTGCGACCAAAAGCCTGTGGTATACAGTATCTCTGCATGTGCACAATCTGGGGTGGGTGACATAATTTCTTGTGAGAAGGGAAGGTAAAAGAAGGTGGGGGAAAGAAAGTACAGTGGATTCTTGGATTACGAGCATAATATGTTCCAGGAGAATGCTTGTAATCCAAAGCACTCACATATCAAAACGAGTTTCCCTATAGATGTCAATGGAAACAAAGATAATTCATTCCGCATTGACTTCTATGGCATGCAATACCGCATGTGGCCAGAGGTGGGGGGCGCCGGAGAGCCTCGGAAATACTCAGGGACAGCTCGGCTGATCCCAGAAACCCTCGGAAAGGCTCGGGAACTGAGTATTTCTGAGTGATTCAGAGTATTTCCGAACACCTCCGAACCACACCGAGTGTCACCGGTGCCCCCACACCTCTGGCCAAATGCAGTACTGCACACCCCATTAGCTTGAATTCTGCTAGTTTTGTGAGACCACACTCGTAAACTGAGTCAGGATAAAAAAGAAAAAGTTGCTCGTCTTTCAAAACGCTTGTTAACCGCGTTACTCGTAAACCAAGGTTCCACTGTATGCATTTAAGGTTACAGTGTGTCTTATATAATCATTAGCAAAGTATTACTCACAAAGGACAGCAGCCAAAAATGACATTGTACTATCATAGCATCAGTTTGATCTCATGGTGCCAATAAGTTGATTTGTCAGCATAGTCAGCTGTATTTGTGGTCAGTTGTCTTTGTGGTCAGCTGTCTACAAAAAAAATATTTTTTTCCTCTACTTACCTCTGACTGTACAGCTTTGATATGTGACTGCTGTTGTAGAAGAACCCGTAGTAAGAGTTGATGCAGTAAGAGAATTAGTAGAGGAAGTTTCCACGGTAAGAGCCATGGTGATATCAGATGCCGTAGGTGCAGAGTCCGTTATAACATTTTGAACATCCGTATTTGGATAGGAAGTCTCAGAGGCTGTATCTGTAGGAACCGCCGTACTAAAAGCTGTTGTAGAAATTGTTGCAGTGGTGTTTGTCTGAGTCTCTGAAATTTTATTGTAAGTTCAGTTAGTTTTACAATTTATTAAGTTTATTCAATATAAATCATATGAAAATCAGTTACACCAAAAGGGAATTAGACACATCACCTCCTGTGCATGAGTGTGGTGGTCTGATGCTAAAAGTTTTGCACAACACCTTGCAGTCCTCTTGAGACTGGGAATGTCCCAAAGCCAACTGAAAAAAACCCAAGAAGAGAGGGTACACAAGACTAGCACATTATTTCCTAAACCATTTATTCAAAAGAATGTAAGTAAATCTACTCACAGAGGTCCAGACTTACAAAGCGTATCAGAGTAATACAATCAGTTTTTCCACTCTGCTTGCTCCTGGGCTTGGGAGGACCTCATCAAAGATCCAAATGGCTTATGTGGTTTTTTTTTGGAGCTTCGGCTCTGAGGAAGTGGGCATGGCACTCAAAACATGTAAGCCATCTGGATCTTTGATGAGGACCTTCCAATCCCAGGATCAAGCGGAGTGCACAAACTGCTTGTATTACTCTGATAAGCTTTGTCAGTCTGGACATCCATGGGTAGATTTATTTACATTCTTTTGAATAAATGGTTTTACAGATATTGCACTAGGCTAGTGCGGCCTCTCTTCTTCTTCTTTTTTTTTTTTTTCAGTAGGGCTTAAAGAATAAGTTCACTCTTTGGAACATCTGTATTAAGACCCCTTTCACACTGGGGTGCTTTGCAGGCACTATAACGATAAAAATAGCGCCTGCAAAGCACCTTGAAAGAGCCACTCCTTTGAATCGAGTGTGAAAGCCCGAGGGCTTTCACCCTGGAGCGGTGCGCTGGCAGGATCTTTGGAGCGGATCTTTGGAGCAGCATCTTTGGAGCGGTGAATGAGCGGTGTACACCGCTCCTCCACCGCTCTTGCCCATTGAAATGAATGGGCACCGCGGACGTACCGCCAGCAAAGCGCCCTGCTAGCGGCTGAACACCTCTGCAAAAATGACGGTAAAGCACGGCTAAAAATAGCGGTGCTTTACCGCCGCCGCCGCCCGCGCCCCAATGTGAAAGGGGCCTTAGGGTGGAACATGTAACATGTTTCAGCTCCTGCTGCCAGCTCAGCTGATCCGACAGCAGATGAGGCATCTTTTCTCCCACTGTCACTTTTTGAGAGAAGCCTGGCTGCATGGGGCTTTGCCCAACAGCGCATCATTCATTTACAGTTTCATGTCAAAGAAAGAACTACAAGAACCGTCAGCCAGCATGGCTAATGGCTTGTAGTTCAAAATAGACTGTGACTGAGGGCACCTTCCGCTTTCTAACAGACAGTCAGTATCTTTTCAGAAGGCTTACATTGCAACCTTTCCAGGCTCCCGCAAAAATATGTGAATTTATATTTTTTATTCTGGAAAAAGTTAACTTACCTGTTAAAAATTTGCTGGGATAGTTCCCCCAATAGTGAACCCAATACTAACTGCAGCACTTGCTATATAGTAATGACTCCCACATATTAAAGTTAAGGTAAAAAATCTTAAATAAATAAATAATAATATACGAGATATATATATATATATATATATATATATATATATATATACTGAGATTAGCAAAATATGGATGGGACTAACTGGCCCGGGATTGTTCGGTAATGCTGCATTGGATGACGAGACTATACTTTGTGCATGGTTTCTTAATGAATGATTAATTAAGGTTATTGAAAATGCCTCACAGGTGCTGCCCATTCCTTCGCCCCATGGAGGTGCTAAGAGTGTGGCTCCTTGTAAGTCCTCTGGGGCTGGATTACATACTGAGGAGGTGGGATCAGCATACAGAGGCTATTGAATCACTAAAATCTCTTTTAAACAAATTCTGGTTATAGAACACAGTTCCAAACTTTGAGCGGTAGTTATGAACCTTTTTATAATAGAGTATATGTAAAATCACGTGTTGATTATGCAGTATTGATTTTATGATTATTTTGACATATCTTCCTAGAATTTAAATCCCCCCGAAGACGACGACGACTGATTAGGTCGAAGCGTGTTGGGATTTTCATGTGGGTGGCAATTTGTAATGTATTGTCAAATATGATATGTGCCAATCTTAATGGAACATGTTTGTGTATATCTGTAACCAGAGCTCATATTTTAAATTTCATTCTATAATTGATTTTAATTTTGTACAAATAAAAGATTTTCACAAAAAACAATTGTTTTGATTAAAATACTTTGCTGCTAACCCCCCCCCCCCGGGGGAACTATCCCATGTTTTGCATTTTTTTCTGGGGTGTACAGCATTATAGACTCTTAACTGCTTCCCGACCGCCGCACGCTGATGTACGTCGGCAGAATGGCACGGGCAGGCAAATGGGCGTACCTGTACGTCCCTTTGAATTTGCCGCCCCGTGCCTCGGGAGTGCGCTCGCGGGTCCTGGGAACTCGATGTTCGCTGGCGGCCCATTAATGCGGTGTGGAGAGGGTAGAACGGGGAGATGTCTATGTAAACAAGGCATTTCCCTGTTCTGCCTAGCAACATGACAGAGATCTACTGCTCCCTGCGATCGGGAGCAGTGATCGCTGTCATGTCACAGGTAGCCCATTCCCCCCACAGTTAGAACACATTCCTAGGACACACTTAACCCCTTCATCGCCCACTAGTGTTTAATCCCTTCCCTGCCAGTGTCATTTATACAGTAATCAGTGGCTATTTATAGCACTGATCGCTGTATAAATGACAACGGTCCCAAAATAGTGTCAAAAGTGTCTGATGTGTCCGCCATAAAGTCGCAGTCCCGATAAAAATCGCAGATCGCCACCATTACTAGTAAAAAAAAAATATTAATAAAAATGACATAAATCTATCGCCTATTTTGTAGACGCTATAACTTTTTGCGCAAACCAATCAATATACACTTATTGCAATTTTTTTTACCAAAAATATGTAGAAGAATACGTATCGGCCTAAACTGTGGAAAAAAAATTGTTTCTTATATTTTGTTTGGGGATATTTATTATAGCAAAAAGTAAATTATATTTTTTTCTCAAAACTGTTGCTCCTTTTTTGTTTATAGCGCAAAAAGTTAAAACCGCAGAGGTGATCAAATGCCACCAAAAGAAAGCTCTATTTGTGGGAAAAAAAGTACGTCAATTTTATTTGGGTACAACGTCGCACGACCGCGCACTTGTCAACAAAAGCGACGCAGTGCAGAATCGCAAAATATGCTCTGGTCAGGAAGGGGGTAAATTCTTCTGGGGCTGAAGTGGGTAAAATGCATTTCATTAAAAATTTGCCCGTTTTTAATGGAATCTCAATCCTCTGGTATCATCAGTGTTCGCATTGATATGGCTAATAAAACATAAAAAAAAAGTTAATAGTATGATGTAAATATATGACGACCCAATAGGAATGGCATTACAACATTACAACATATTTCTCAGTTATTATATCTTGATTTTCACTGGTTTTGCACCATTCAAACAGAATGGAGTCATAAATAAATAACATTTGTATAATTCTTGTATAATTAAATCCTGACAGTTTTGAACACATCGTTACACATACGGGAACAGATAATACATTTTATTGAATAAGGTAGATTGTATCTGACATCATGTTAGATGGTGTCTTACCTGTGCAATAGGCGTAGTAGCAGTTTGGTGTACTTTGAATTTTGTACACATAAAAGCCTTCTGGACACATTTTCACTGAAATGGGCCTTGACCATGCACAGCACCCACCCCAGTTGGCACAAGCTGTACGGTTGACGATGCCATTTCCAATTGTTGGGTGGGAGCCTTCCAACCACATAGGAGCATGAGCTCCACATCTATAAATTGGTACACAGTACTCAGGGATTTGCAGGTTATATTCTCCTGTAAACCGATACCAGCCATACATGTCAATGTCACAATGAACCCAATCCATAGTGTTATAGAGTTCAGGATAATTATGAATGTTAGCAGTGCTGCGCCACCTGTCATTAAGTATGGTGTGGTTGGAGCAAGGGTCAGTACAGGAAGATGATTCTTTTTCATAATATCTGGAAGGACAAGTACAAGTGTAAGTCCCGTATCCATTGGTACACACAGCTAATGGAAGGCAGTCATTCAGAGAGCTCTCCGCACACTCATCAATGTCAACACAGCCAAATTCTTCATTATACTGAAATCCAGGGTTACATTTACAGGTGTAAGATCCAAAAGTGTTCACACAGGAACCACCATAAAAATCACAGTTGTTGGTGTAACGATCCTGGCATTCATTAATGTCATCACAATACGACCCGTCTCCGGCAAATCCAACTTTACATGTGCACTGCTGATCCCCACCAAACTCTCCACATGTTGCATTCGGGTGACAGTCAGAGTTAGAGCAGTTTCCTAAAACAAAATATAATATATAAAAAAAATTAAAATACAATTATGAAAAATAGCTGAGAAGTGATTGTAGATGTGAATCAGAAATGTATGGTGGCTTAAAGGCTCAACACAACTGGATAAGGGTCCTTTAAAAAAAAAAAAAAAAAAACACAGTTGTTAATGGCTGAGTCCAATGAGATGTGAAAATTACAATCGTGTGGCAAAAATAAAGATCTTATCCTTGCTTTGAAGCTTTATGAATTACAAAGCCTTGTGTCTTTGAAAGGTTCTATGTATTCCTGCATATTGTATAGGTCTCATTAAGCTGGACTTGTTTTGTTCTGCTTTGTTGAAGTTCCTTCAGTTCACTTCTCATGCAAGAGGCGTCCTTAGTTAAGCTAAATGTCAGGAATGTAAAAGTTTGTCAAAAAAGTTCCAATTTACAAAATCCAGCCACCTTGGTGCCATGAAATCTCAGATTGTATTTATTTCATACAGGTACTCATATAGCGCCGCCCATTCACGCAGCACTTTACATACATAGTGTGCATTCACATCAGTCTCTGCCCTCAAGGAGCTTACAATCCAAGGTCCCCAACTCAAATTCACACAAACACATACTAGGGCCAATTAAGATCGGAGTAAAAAATACTACCAGAGTCTATAGAGTGTGGGAGGAAATCCATACAGGTACAGGGAGAACATGAAACTCCAGGTAAGTAGCGCCGTGCCTGGGATTTGATCCGAGGACCCTAGCGCTACCAGGTGAAGGGACTAACCACTTAGCCACTGTGCTGCCTAGATAAGTGTTAATTATTTGAGTCACATTGCTGAAGCCGCAATTTCTGTCAGAGGTAAACCTTTGGGTTAACAAATCCATTTTTTTAAAAGAAAAAAACTCATAGGTGGGCTATAGTAACAGACCTTTGGGACCAGACACATTGGTAGATAGGCGTCCTACATTCTCCACACTCCATACTACCTCTCAGCTACTCTCCCTGCCATTCCCTTAGGTGTTGTATCTATTATGAACGTCTATGACCATAGATCACTCCAGGGAAACTAAACCTCCCCAGTATCTTGGCTGCCATCGGAGGACCCACACTAGTAGAACAATATATGTAAAAAGAGTCAGGGTGTGGTTAACATAACTACCATATATATATATATATATATATATATATATATATATATAAGTCATTGCTTAGACCCCCAGCTTTCTTGGTATTCATTTGCTAGTGTACATTCAATTTCCATACCAAGTCTAATAGACATTATAAGCTACCCTATGGACACACTCCCTCTGAGTGCAATTGTTTACTACACACAGTGTATTGCCTTTGTAACAATTTGTAATTGTTCCCCTTTTTTTTATTATTGTTGTTTAATAAAATATTTCATATACATATATATCTATATATAGATAGATAGATATATCTTATGAAGGAAATAATATATATATATATATATATATATATATATATATATATATATTTGTTACTGTTCATTTATACAATGCTTTGTATAAATTAAGATAAAATAATCATATAGCATAGTGATCATAATAAATAGTTTTGTCATTTAGACTTACCAGATGTGTTCAGCCCTGCAAAAGATGAGAGAGTAGAAAAATTAGTCTTTGTTCTAACACAATTATCTATTGCAACTTGCAATTCTACATTTAATGAAGGTTTGAGTTTGCTATTATAAGGATCTGCTGCCCTCTACTGCCTGAATATGATATAACTTACCAGTAAACCCTAATAGTTGAACAATAAGTAATCCATTCCCCCGGGCCTTTAGAGTCCAGGATCCCACAGCTGGACTTTTTACCAAATGGGAACTTATAAAAGCATTATTGTAAAGGTTGGAATAATTCTGTTTAATATAGGGATTTTCCTTGAATGTAATTGTGTTTTCTAAAAAGAAAATGTAAATATTAGTTCTTATACATACATAGTACATGCAATGAAAACAGTAGAATATTACAAAATAGACATTGTAACGACAGGGGTTAACGTTGTTTAAATATATTCCATTCCCGAACACACAGCAGCTACCAGACACTCCACAGTCAGGCGACCGAGACCCATAGGAATTATTCTCCCAGAAATACGAGACAAACGCTTTGTATGAGGTTTCCAACTTGTCTGACACACTTTATTGAAAAACTACAAGTTTTATACACCAAGAAAGGAGGTTCTTACATTCTCCTCATTTTCCTCTGACAATACACCTTTGACCAGACCTAATTTACATGAGCTAATTAACTACGGCTGATGACTCAGACACATGACCTTTAGGCTAGCCTTACTGTCTCCTTAAACTACAGCACACATTCTGACACCTCTTAGCAGACAACAGGTGAGTTCATTAGCTAATCCCTTTTCAGCTTAAATGACTATGCATAACCTTTATGTTCCTCAGACTGTCTGTCTGCTAATTTACATTACCCACAATTACAGAGTTAATTATCACAAAGAAAGATCCTCAGAAGCCATCCTAGATTTATTTACATCACAACAGGCAGGTGGGCTGGAGTTGGTGACATTAGCATCCAACAGTATGTGTCCCAACAATATGAAGGAGTCACTTTTTCAGTTAACCTGTTGAGTTCATAATCAAACAGTAAATAGTTCTTTACAGATATCCTGGGGAATATTGTGGAAAAATATCACTGTCCTATTTTAAAGCAATCCAAGACATATTCTTAATGTCCATTATTTTCTTGCTCACCCTGTGCCCAAAGTGACCCCTGTCACAGACATGATAGAGAATGTTTAGAGCAATTTATATACATATATATATATATATATATATATATACATTTAAATATATATATATATATATATATATATATATATATATATATATATTTGTGTGTATATATATATCTATAGATATATATATATGAATTTCTCCCCCTCTCTTTTTTTCTCTTTTTTTTAACAGATGAGCAGTTGCAGAAAATTATGTGGATGTCCGTTTTCAACAGATCCTATAATTACAACTGAAATACAGAATTGAAGATCACAAATTAAAAAATCACTGAAATTGACTGAATTTGCAATGAAAATATTGGTCAAAAAGAGACCCTGCTCTGTACATATGTGGCTATTAAAGAGTTTCTGCTCTGGTACTAGCACATAGTATAAAGAAGGGAGAGTTACAGCTCTCAGTCACTGTTTATATATCTCCTCTCCAGCAGTCCTGCTACACTCTGTAATGATCTGATTCTTAATTCAAATATTACTCTCTACTGGAAACCATGATAAACTTGCATGCTTGCAACTAGGTTGGCTTTATGAACTATTTTAGTGGTCAAATTGGCACGGAACCCATATAACAAAGTTATACGCACCGAAAAAAAAAATAATAATAATATCTATAGGTTTTTAATAAAAACGAATAATAGTATAATGGATTTTTTTCCTCCAGTAGACAAAAACATGACATTGGGCCATCTTCCAATTTGGGAGGACTGGCTGGATCTAGTGACTGAGGTCTCACATTTATGTCTATATTGCAGTCAGAATTGCTTATTAAAAGTTAACCTAGGTAGATTATTCTGACTACCAGGGAGATTTCTGCGGAATGTTTCTCCAGGAGCTCCTATTTCTCGTATTTTAGTGCTGGGAGGCGTACATCTTGCCACAATGATGAGGAATGGATAAATATGTAGATTATTTAGATATTCTCTGTACTTTAGTTCTATATTAAAATTCTTACCATTTGGATCGGTTATGTTAAGAGCAAATTTATCATCTCTTGTGATCAGTAAGTAGGACAAGAAAGTTTTGACATTAAACTCTTGGCTGTATTGATCGGTGACATTTAATTTTATGTCCAGAATGTTCACAGATGAATTCAGAGGTTTAGATAAAAGTAATTCCAGGGAGTTCACCAACTGCAAAGGAGACATATATTTATTGTGTTAGTATCTAAAATAAGCAGACAAAACGTACTATACAATAAGAAATTTCAAAAACACACTTTGTCCTGCTGCATTCTCGTGCAGAGACATGGGGGGTTATTTACGAAAGTGCACTTGGAAGTGCAGTCACTGTAGATCCAAGGGGGACATGCAAGGAAATAAAAAAAACTGCATTTTGGCTTGCACATGATTGGATGATAAAATCAGCAGAGCTTTCCCTCATTTCAGATCTTTCCCTCAGATTTACAGAAACTGCACTTCCAAGTCCACTTATAGTGCAATTTCAAGTGCACTTTGCACTTGTAGTTTGCACTTGTAGTGCAAAGTGGATTTACCTTTCGTAAATAACCCCCCATGGTGATCCATCCGAACTCGAAGATTCAAGAGCTAACAATACCAATGATTTCATATAAGGGGGGGGGAAATGCAAAGCCAGATCTGTATTTTCCATAATGGCATTTGTAGGTCAGTGTCTAGAGAAGCCTTTCTTAACCAAAGCTTCTCCTGAGGTTTTTGAGGGGATCCTTTAGCAGTGAGAAATAGTGGACTGATCTTCTACCTGTCAGGAAAGGTTTCACCCGTTGGTGGCGCTGTCGGTCCTGTGGATCGCAGCACTGGTGTCCACCAGCAGGTGTCTCCTAACAGACGGGAACTGTCATGAAAGGTTTCACCTGCTGGTGGCACTGTTAGATCTTTGGGCCGCAATACCAATGTCCACTAGCGGGTGTCTCTTGGCAGTATGGAGCAGACATCACCTCCTGCGATCAGGCGTCACCTGAGGCTAATTACAGGTGTGTGTATAAATACCCGGCAAGCATTCACATGCTTGCCCTGGTATCTTCCTTGGTCCCTGACCAGTACCTAAACCTGATCTTGTTATCCTGTATACCCATGATCCTGATCCTGAGCCTGTTACCCTGTACCCTGCCCTGCTGCCTGATCCTATCCACCTTCCCTCTGTCCTGTCCTGCTCCTTGCCCCATCTGCTGATCTCCTGTGTATGACCCTGGCCTTGCTAAGTTTATGATTTCGGTATTCCCCTTCTATTGTTCTTGCTTGTTTGTCTGTTGCTGTCATACCCATTATATCCACTAATATAATATTATACCCATTAATATGAAGGGGCGTTCTTTACCCTTTCCACCATTGTAAGGAACATTTTTTTTGACTGTCTAGTGATGAGTGAACTAGACTGGGTTCAGTTTTCTGGACCCAGTCTGAAATCGACAAACCCTAATCATAGCATAGAACCCCTTTAAAGTGAATGGGAGCTGAATTTTATATTTTTCTGGCATGCTTGCAACCTGTTGTTAAAAAAAGGACATGGATAGACTAGCCATAGCCATAGAGAATCATAATAATAATGATGATAATATTAATTAAGAAAAAACGGCTGGATCAGGGTTTGATCTAGGTCATTGCCAGGGTCATTGCAAAGGCCATAATCAGAGTCAAAGGTCAGTGTGAAAAGTTGCAGTCAAAACCCCAATTTGTCCAGTTATATTTTGTGCATCCAGCTCTTTTAAAAAAAAAATGACTGTGCAGGTCATAACTGTTGTGACACTTGAGTTCATTTACTAAAGGCAAATCCACTTTACACTCCAAGTGCACTACAAGTGCACTTGGTAGTGCAGTCACTTTAGATCTGAGGGGTAGATCTGAAATGAGGGGAAGCTCTGCTGATTTTATCATCCAATCATGTGCAAGCTAAAATGCTGTTTTTTATTTTCCTTGCATGTCCCCCTCAGATTTACAGCGACTGCACTTCCAAGTGCACTTGCAGTGCAAAGTGGAATTTCCTTTAGTAAATAAACCCCACTGTCAGAGTTTGTTGTCTGTTATGATCAAATCAATGTAAAAATGAATTCACATAGATTACTGCTCAGGTTATGACTTCATAAAATGCAGCCTGATGATAACTGCGAGATGACTTATCAAGAAAATTAAAAACAAACAAGAGAGAAACATCTTTGTGAATTACATATACATCATTTGTCTATATTTTTCATCATCATCAATGGCTCAGACTGTTATAAATAGAAAAATACAACGTCTTACCTGAAAATAATTATATTCATTCACAGTGAGGAATTCTCCAAGACTAAGAGATGAAATGTTATTGAATATTTCTTCTTCTGAGGCACTCACTGAACAATTTCCAGTATACAGCATGACATAAACCTGAAGAGAGAAATACTATAATTGTCTAGGGGTAAGAGAAATATAGACGTTAAATGATGTTACGTAACTTGTATAGTTATACATTCTACATAGATGCTACAGAAAGTAAACCTGGAGAAAGATAATATGATTAGCTATTGGTCAGAGATACGTAGATGATGTATAACTTTACATGAATGGTTCTTACTTGCGATTTCTTTTCCTCCAGCAATGTGTAAACCTCAGACAGGAGCTGAGTGTCATTGTAATCCATCATGGAACCAGAAGTGAATACGACAATGACAGACTCAGAGGGGGAAATCTCCAGAGCTCTTTTTAGTCCATAGAGAAGAGAATGATTGCAAGAAAGTATTTGGACATCTGTCTGAGAATTCCAATAGTTTTCCTTTAAGCTTTGCAGAAATAAGCCCTTCTCAGTAGTGATGGTTTCATTTGTGTCTAAATAGAAATCAGATTATTGGAAAAGTAGAAATTTGTTTATTACATCTCTCACAGTCATTATGTAGGCTTTAATTTATAAAAAATGTATGCATGTTTTTCATGTTTTTATTTTCTGAAAAATGCAATAAAATACTAATGTTAAAAAAAATGTAGTGTTGATAAACTATGAGGTTGTGGGGAATGGGGTCAGAAGCTGGTAAGAGAAGATCTTGCCAATATAAAAAGCCAGCGGGTATTTGGGGTGGATGGATTGCCATTTACCATTTAGTTTTCAATACAAGAAAAATCTTAATGCCATATTGGTGATACCACATCATTCAGAAAGTGTGTGCCAGACTTCGGGAGACCTGCAGAAAAGATTCTGGAATAGTCCAAACCCAACAACACATAAAATATGGAAGTACCTTTTTGAGAAGCATTTTTCCATTGCTGGCCTTTACAGATTCTCCTCAAGAACAAAACCTCTAATCACAATTTATTACTGAAACAACTAAGAAGTGAGTTTGTATTTACCTGCATTGTTCAGTGTCACTGAGGTATATTGTCGGGTAACACAGGGAAATCTTGAAGATAAGAGATTCAGAACTATTTCCAAGTAGAATGGAAAACCTAAGGAGTTGAGGTATTTGTCTGCTAACACAGTAAAAGAGGTCCCCTCTGCAACACAAAACATTTATCTTAAACTGGTTTCCAGAGATTACATTAAACAAATTTCAATAATTACTTTTAATTAAAAAAATGTAATTTCAATAAATTTACATTTAAATAAAGATTTCCTTTATCAGTGTTATGGTGGACTTTGCATTCTTGAATTTTGATTTAGAACCTAAGACACATGAAAGACAGCACACTAAAAACCAGACTGCTACTTTTGTGTTGTTTTAATTTTTTTCCTGTACAGAGATCTTTAGTTACAAAAGAAGACACAAAGATAAAAAAAAAATTGTCTGGGTAGGATAATCAATATGCAAAAGGTACCTCTGGGTAGGGGAACACACTAATTGGTTCTTAAAACATCATATGTCTTCAGAAGACCCAGGATGGTCAGATCTGATTTCTTACCCCGGGTCGACTTCACACCTTGAATACCTCACCTATTTTTTCATTTCTATACTTTTTTTTTTTTTTGCCATTTTGCAGCACAAATAAAAGGTAAAAAAGTATTACCATGTGCGATAAATGGTACACAACATTAGTGGAAAAACAGAGTTCAATACAAAGTTACCCGGTGATATTGTGGAATTGACCATTGGACCAATGTGGACATTTAAGGTATCAAATCATATCATTAATGTTTTAAGACCATTATTTTTTTTATTGGGATCATAATAAAATAATGCATCTTAAAAACAACTTGATTACAGTGTAATAAATATATTAGAATATTAAAAAAAAAATGAAAATTTGTCACTGCTCCCACCTCCTTTCCCCATCCCCACCCAATATATGAAATCATGTTGTGAGCGAGTCATTTTTAAGATATGATATTATTATTTTTTTATGAATTACAAACTGAAAGATTTTAAAATATTAATGTTGTGATTTGATACCTTACAACTTTACCTTTGTTTAGGGCCCTTTCACACATGCGGATTGTATGTCTGTTTTTTCATCCATCCGTTTACGGATGAAAAAGGGACATACATGTATCCCTATGGGATTGCGAATGTCAGCGGATGAATATCCGCTGACACCCGATCTCATCAGTGTCCGCTATGCTCCGTTTCTGCAGACGGAGGAAAATCCTATTTTTCCATCCGTCTGCAGAGTGGATCGGATGAACACGGACAGACGGTCCGTGTTCATCCGATCCCCTCATAGAGAAGAGCAGAGATCTGACAGGGCGGTCCCTGCACAGTGTGCGGGGACCGCCCTGTCATCTGCCGGCTCAGCGGGGATCAATGGAGCGATCCCCGCTGAGCAAGGATATGCATGTCTGAAAGGGGCCTGAGGTCTACATATTACATTATATGGATTTGGTACGAGTGACGTCACGCCTGGCCGGCTGGTCTGTGCTAAGAGTGTATCAGCAGGGAATATAGGGAAGCAGACCTCGAGCGCTTACCCTTACACCTACATACAACAGCACTGTTGCCGCCATACGAGCCAATCACCCTGCATAGGCCAGGAGAGGAGGTTGGAACCAAGAGACCTGTCTACATGCGAATATACAAGCACGTTTGTGAGTGCAATCCTCCTTATTTTAACTCCTTTCTCCCTTTTTATATTTTCAGATGCAAGTCCGCCACCCAGTGGATTTAAGAGGGAGCTGCAGCACCTAAGATAAGGGAACTATTTTAGAGATTTTTCTTTTTTGGACTCAAACTGCGATAGCAGTGCAGTGTATAGGAGAACTGCACTGCATTTGGTATGTTTTCTGTGTCTTATGGATTTGGTACCCCTAATGTTACAGTCCACTTTGTAAAAAGTTACTGAGTGCCTGAGGTTGAACCTGTGTATCAGACAAGTTCAATGATTTAACTAGTAGTAAGGACAGACATATTGGAGATGCCTATGGATTAGCTAAGACTCCCAATAGGAAAGGAGTCATATAGGAGGCGGTAAAGTTTTTCCATGAGCTGAATGGAATTAAATCTATTGATTTTTTTTTACAGAGGGAAGATTAGGTGATTTCCATTTGCAAGCTTTGGTTCAGTGTGCCACCCCTAGGATAGGGCAAACTTAAAATGAATATAGAGAACCCCGTTGGGATCATAAAATGTGGGAGAAATACTAAATGCTGGGCCAAAGAGAGGTCCAGAGTGGACCTCATTAATTTTTTAACCTTTTCTTTACCCAACCAATCCTAAAAAAGTTTCTGAAAATTTAATTGTCAGGTCACCTGAAGCCAGGTGACAGATGCACACCGTTGGGGTCAGGAGTGCACCGCTAAGATAGTGAACCCTATGGCTGACTGCTGCGGATGAAACTCTGGATGGTTAAGGAAGGCAGGTCCACTAGAGCGCAAACAGGGATCCCACAGGGAGCTAGAGCCCAAGATTCCCCAGGGGGCAGAGTTTAAGATCCAGCAGGTGTTTACCAGAGCCTCTAGTGGCGAGGATGGACTGAGCTGCAAATGGATCCAGGTCACGGCCCCCAGAGTCCCCTAGCTCACGCTCCGTAGGGTATAGAGGATAGAGGGGAAGCAGCAGCTCAGGATACAAGAGATGTGAGGGGATAAGCCAAGGTCAGGGTGACAAGCAGACAAGGATAAACAAAGGACAAGCCAAAGGTCAAGGTCACAAGCAGACAGGTATAGTCGAGAACAAGCCAAGATCGGTAACACAGAGACAGACGTAACACACGGCAAGCAGGAACCCAAACACACAATGCTTAAAAAACAATGTTGATCAGTGCACAGGTTAATATAGAGTTCTCTGATAGAGCCTGGGGTGGGGCCATGCTGGGTGGGGCCATGCTGGGAGGAGAGATTATTAAAGCAGCCAGGTGAGAGTGTCTGGCCTCTAAGGTGAACACATGGAGAGGAAGGTAAGCTGACAGACAAACATTACTGCATATCCATGACAGTAATAAGGCAACTGTCCATCCACAAACTTACAGACAATAAACAAATGCCGTGCCGTCCTGTGAAAGAAGGAAATGAGGAGAGCAGTGCTGCAGTTGAGGACAGTGCTAGAGCAGTGACATGGAGCCAGGTAAGTGTTTAGGTACGGGGAGGGGGGTTTTATAAGTAGTGAGTGTTTTTTTTTTCATTTAATGCAAAGAATGCATTAAGATGACAAACATTTAGACTTTAGAACCACTTTAAGGAATTATGTGTCAAGATGGCCACCCAACTCTCACAGAATTTTAGTGTCCAATAAGATATGTCATCCTCCCCAAGATGCCTGCCTGGAGCCTATAGCAGGGGACAAATGAGTTGTCAATGGTCTCCTGCCAGCCTAAAGAGATGGCACAGAGCCACCTTTAGTTCAGTGGATATACTGCAGCCTAACAACTGCCTACAGACCCAAATGATATGTCCAGGACACATTTCTGATACTGCTGGTGTCATTGGAGTGTAGCGGGCTGTTTCTGTCTAGCAATGTAGGTGGGGGGGGGGGGGCAAGCGACCAAATAGTGGGAGCTCTTTATACGGCTCTATACGGTGTGGTGCCAGGCTGTCCTGATACTCATGTAACAAATCAATGTGTTATAATATCAGTAGTAAATGGTTACTTATAAATTACCACTAAAAAAGTGAGATCACATTATCATATTGGCTCTTTGGTGATATGGTAAAAAAATTGTGTTATCTGTCATCTTTTTGACTACAAAAAATAATTTGGGTCTGTGATCAGACTTACCTAGCACTGTACAGCTGCGATGTGTAACTGCCGAAGTGGAAAGAGGCCCCGTTGTTTGACCTGATGAGGTAAAAGCATTAGTGGAAGGAGTTTCCATGGTAAGAGGTGTGGGGTTATCAGAAGCCGTAGGTGCAGAGACAGTTATTAAATCTGGGATGTCCGTAGTGGGATACAAAGTTGTAGAAGCAGTATCAGTGGAATCTGTTGTACTTAAAGCTGTTGTAGAAAGAGGCTCCATTGTAAGAGCTGGTGAGGTAACAGCATTAGTGGAAGGAGTTTCCATTGTAAGAGGTGTGGGGTTATCAGATGCCGTAGGTGCAGAGTCAGTTATCATATTTGGGATGTACGTAGTGGGATACAAAGTTGCAGGAGCAGTATCAGCAGGAATTATTGTACTTAAATTTGTTGTAGAAAGAGGCTCCATTGTAAGAGCTGGTGAGGTAACAGCATTAGTGGAAGGAGTTTCCATGGTAAGAGGTGTGGGGTTATCAGAAGCCGTAGGTGCAGAGACAGTTATTAAATCTGGGATGTACGTAGTGGGATACAAAGTTGTAGAAGCAGTATCAGTGGAATCTGTTGTACTTAAAGCTGTTGTAGAAAGAGGCTCCATTGTAAGAGCTGGTGAGGTAACAGCATTAGTGGAAGGAGTTTCCATTGTAAGAGGTGTGGGGTTATCAGATGCCGTAGGTGCAGAGTCAGTTATCATATTTGGGATGTACGTAGTGGGATACAAAGTTGCAGGAGCAGTATCAGCAGGAATTATTGTACTTAAATTTGTTGTAGAAAGAGGCTCCATTGTAAGAGCTGGTGAGGTAACAGCATTAGTGGAAGGAGTTTCCATGGTAAGAGGTGTGGGGTTATCAGAAGCCGTAGGTGCAGAGACAGTTATTAAATCTGGGATGTACGTAGTGGGATACAAAGTTGTAGAAGCAGTATCAGTGGAATCTGTTGTACTTAAAGCTGTTGTAGAAAGAGGCTCCATTGTAAGAGCTGGTGAGGTAACAGCATTAGTGGAAGGAGTTTCCATTGTAAGAGGTGTGGGGTTATCAGATGCCGTAGGTGCAGAGTCAGTTATCATATTTGGGATGTCCGTAGTGGGATACAAAGTTGCAGGATCAGTATCAGCAGGAACTGTTGTACTTAAATCTGTTGTAGAAAGAGGCTCCATTGTAAGAGCTGGTGAGGTAACAGCATTTGTGGAAGGAGTTTCCATTGTAAGAGGTGTGGGGTTATCAGAAGTCATAGGTGCAGAGTCAGTTATAATACTTTGAATGTCTGTAGTGGGATACAAAGTTGTAGAGGCAGTATCAGCAGGAACTGTTGTACTGACAGCTGTTGTAGAAAGAGGCTCCATTGTAAGAGCTGGTGAGGTAACAGCATTTGTGGAAGGAGTTTCCATTGTAAGAGGTGTGGGGTTATCAGAAGTCATAGGTGCAGAGTCAGTTATAATACTTTGGATGTCTGTAGTGGGATACAAAGTTGCAGAAGCAGTATCAACAGGAATGGTTGTACGTAAATCTGTTGAAGAAAGAGACTCCATTGTAAGAGCTGGTGAGGTAACAGCATTAGTGGAAGGAGTTTCCATTGTAAGAGGTGTGGGGTTATCAGATGCCCTTGATGCAGAGTCAGTTATAATACTTTGGATGTCCGTAGAGGGATACAAAGTTGTAGAAGCAGAATCACTGGAATCTGTTGTACTGACAGCTGTTGTAGAAAGAGACTCCATTGTAAGAGCAGGTGAGGTAACAGCATTAGTGGAAGAAGTTTCCATTGTAAGAGCTGTGGGGTTATCAGATGTCGTAGGTGCAGAGTCAGGTACAATACTTTGGACGCCTGTAGTGGTAGAAACAATGTCAGCAGGAACTGTCATACTAAAAGCTGTTGTAGAAAAAGACTCTGTTGTAAGAGCTGATGTAGTAACAGCATTAGTGGAAGGGGTTTCCATGGTAAGAGCTGTGGGGTTACCAGATGCTGTAGGTGTAAAATCAGTTATGACATTCTGGACACCCGTAGTAGGATACAAAGTCGTAGAAACAGTATCAGCAGGAATTGTTGTACTTAATGCTGTTGTAGAAAAGGACCCCAGAGAAAGATTTGATGCAGTAGAAGTATTAGTAGAAGGAGTTTCTATGGTAAGAGCTGTAAGGTCTGTATTGGGATATGAAGACTCAGTGGTGGTATTAGCAGGAATTGTTGAAGGGGAGGTTGTCTGATTCTCTGAAATGACATTGTAAATCCAGTTAGTGTCACAATGTATTAACTTTATTCAATACATTTATAGAAAAAAAAAATGTTTTACTTTGTGATTCAAAATAATTATTTTTTTTTTTTTTAAGTTTACATTTCATGTATTTTTTTAAGAGCTTCTTTGTTCTCTTTTGTATTGTTTTTTTTTTTTTTTTTTATTGTATAAGTCTAGAGGAGAAGGTTCTCTCTTGTTTTTGTTGTTCTTACTATCTGCATTCATGTTGTGGAGATTTATGTGAGGTAGTAAGTGATGGGAAATCTCTTCAGACAAGACAGACCAGAAACACTTTATATCAGAGGTATGCTGAAAGGTTACATTGTCTGTCAGTTTCTCATTACTGAGACCTCTTGTCCTTATGACAGTATTTCCTATAGTTTATTATTGGTGTCTCCAGGGACAGGAAGTGAAGAGAAATTATCCCAGAAGAGTCACCAACAGCAAACATGAAAGACATTGGAACTTTCTTCTCATTTTTGCCCAATAATCCAAATCTTCTGGAAAGTCTTGTGACTTCTATCAGTGTCTGTTAAAAGCTTGTATTCCCCTCTGACTGTCCTATAAGGCTGCAGAACCTCTGACCCTCTGTCTGGACAGTGCTGATCACATGAAAAAAAAAAAAAAACTCTTTAGCAAAACACACTAAACTGAGCATGTGCGGAGTGCCCCCAAGGCACTGTTCTATCAGGAGAGGGATTGGAGACAGTGGAAGAAGGATATGATCAGAGAAGACAGGATCAAACAGCCTTTTTACACAATGCAGAAGATTAACTCCTTAGGTTTCTCAGGGAGTATAACAAGCATGGGGAAAGGGAGTTACCGCTCCAGGTGGATATGCTTCCACAATCAGTGTCCTCCCAGGAAATCACCGGGTGCCGGAAATGCACAAGGCAAAATGGTAGAGAAAATTGATGGACAGCCGCACTCCAAAAAAACGTAAATGGTTGTCTTTATTGTAAAAAAAAAAAAAAATGAATAAAAGCACTACAAATCACAGCAGAAAAATGCAGGGATGTGCAGCCTACACGTTTCACACTTCAAATGAGTGCTTAGTCATGGCTTCTATAACAAGCATGCTTTACTGTATATACAGACTGATTTTACTGTTGTGGGTTTAGACCCCTTTCACACTGGGGCGTTTTTCAGGTGCTTTAGCACTAAAAAAAGCGCCTGTAAAGCGCCTGAAAGAAGCCTCATCTGCAATCCCAATGGGGAAGCACTGCCAGCACCTGAAAAATGCTGGTAAAGCACGCTAAAACTAGCGGCGCTTTACCTGTGTTTTTCGAGCGCTAGCGGGCACTTTTAACCCCTGCTATTGACTGAATAAAGGGTTTAAAGCGCCCACAAAGCGCCCCTGCCAAGGCGTTTTGCAGGCATTTTGCAGGCGCTTTGCAGGCGCTTCCCATTGATTTCAATGGGAAGGGGCGCTTTAGGAAGCGGTGTATTCACCGCTCCTAAAGCGCTGCAAAGAAGCTGCTCGCAGGACTTTTTTATTGACGCCCTGCCAGCACAGCGCCTCAGTGTGAAAGCACTCGGGCTTTCCCATTGGGATTGCAGATGCGGCTTCTTTCAGGAGCTTTACAGGCACTTTTTTTTTAATGCTAAAGCGCCTAAAAAACGCCCCAGTGTGAAAGGGGTCTTAGTAACACTTTAATATCACTTTTTCTAAACTAGACCTCCTGGGTAGAACAGTCATCAGTACATACATACCCAACTATTCTATTTCCTGGTGGAGATGGGGAGGCCAAAACTTTTTTATTTATTTTTTATTTTACTATAATAAAAATATTTAATAAATAATAACTGTTTATATAATAAAGATTTATCTGTCAACAATAGTTACGTGAAGTTTTTTTATAACTTGTGTCCTAGGTGACCATAGAATTGGCAATAACCTGGAATATCACTATTGATTTATATATTGGAAATTCTTTTTTATGTGTTTGTCACGCTTTGCAGACTTTCAGATGTGTTTGATTTTTTTTTCATACTTACCTTTCAATTATTTTGATTGATTTTTTATTTATTTTAGTTCCAGTAGAGGACAAAAGAAATGAATTTTCCTGCTGAACAGGTCTGTTGGGTGCTGTTGAGGGGAAATCATTCAGTATCTGTCATGCGATCCGTTTATATAATGCACAAACAATGTTCCTTGTCAAAGAAACAATGCTGGACGTGTGTAATAAAAAGTAAAAGGAGCAAAGTGCTAATTCTTGAAATACCGTACCCTGGAAGAGCCAGTTAGAATCATAATCAATCATAAGCAGGGCTGTTTTTTTCAGCTGGAACTTGGTGGAACTCAGATCCACCACCTCTGGCTCAGGCCCTCTTCTCCCTGCTCACCACAATCACTTGTAAACTAGGGTGACCAGACAGTCCCGGGATTGAGGACACTGTCCCCGGACCAAGTCTATCCCCGGTTTTGTCCCCGGATTGGATTTGAACAGGGGCTGGGGCAATTTCAAAAACAGTCAGTGCAGAATAAAAAAAAAAAATCAAAATTACACCCCCCCCCGCTCCTACTAGCTTAGGGGGGTGTATTTTTTTCCATTATCTGTGCCCCTTTCTGATGATCATGTGCTGGTCGGAGCGGAGGGAATATTTCTTCAGTTTCGGGTGCCCATTCCGCTCCGCTCACATGTTCTTCTGCCTTGGCTCAAGTCCCGGCCAGCCGCCTGCCTGCTTATCTCCTTGCCTTCCCTGGCTGAGTGACCTTCCTCCGCTCCCCACAGAGTAGTAGCTGGAGCCCGGAGAGTTAGATTTGACAGGCTGTGAGGCGGGCGGCAGCGGCGACGGGCAGAGAGTCACTGATTGCCACCATTACTAGTAAAAAAATATATATGTCCCCGGATTTCATTTAAAAAATCTGGTCACCTTATTGTAAACACAGAAGACCGACTTCTGTGTTTACAAGTGACAGCTTGACTCTCAGCAGCTCCCACAAATCAGATCTCCTGAGTGGCTCCCACTGAGTGCAGGATAGGGACAGGGGAGATGTGGGTGCCTGGGGTGCAGTGCAGATGCCAGCACCCCCACTGGATGATCTCCCTGCAAGTGAGAGAGGCAGAGCCATTTACAGCGTACGGGGAGTTCCTAGAGACGGCTGGGAAGAGGGGTGAAAGTGAAATGTGGATGGGGGATGCAGAGGTGAACAGCTGTGGAAGAAGGCTGAACTCTGCCCTCTGAAAGCAGCGCACCCCTAAACTCTGCACTCCTGGTATTTAATGTCTCTTTAACCGGTTCCCAACTGGCTCCTGCACATATAAGTCGGCAGAATGGCACGGCTGTGCAAAGTAATATATTTCACATTAAAAATACAGCCGTGAGCTCCATGACCGTGCCCGCAGGACCTGCAGACTCGATGTCCCGCGATCGGGTCACAGAGCTGCAGAATGGGGAGAGGCCAGTGTAAACAAGCATCTCCCCATTCTGCCTAGTGACACTGTCACTGATCGTCTACTCCCTCTGATCGGGAACAGCGATCAGTGATGTGTCACTCGTAGCCACGCCCCCTAACAGTAGTAATCACTCCCTTAGGCACACTTAACCCCTTCAGCGCCCCCTAGTGGTTAACCCCTTCACTGCCAGTGTCATTTTTACAGTAATCAGTGCATTTTTATAGCACTGATCGCTGTAAAAATGACAATGGTCCCAAAATTGGTGTCAAAAGTGTCCGATGTGTCCGGGAATGAGAATGGCGCAGGGACAGTGCAGTTGAACGCACGCCGCGGCTCTCATCAGCCATCCCTGTTAGCGAGATCTACTGGTTCTTAGGCCATTCTCTGTAATTGTTTTTTTATATGGTGTGGGCCGGCTTGCACAGTGCATGTAGTCAGATGCAAACGGCCTCTTTTTAACCATTATTTTTAGATTTAAATAAAACTTTTTTACGCTATGGAAGCATTTTTGGTTTACTTCTTATGAGGAGCTGAACGGTGACTTTTTTTTCCACGCGGGCTGGTTTGAGTGAGGATTGAAATTCCAGGAAGTGCCGCGGCTGAAGCTACATACCGGCAGCAGGAGGAGCAGTCCATTCATTCCCCCAGGTGTGCCGTTTGCCCCTGCAGGGGTGTCTACGTCCGGTGAGTGGGGACTCATAAGGGGGGGAGCACTTTAGGTCAATTGGTTTCAACCCGAGGACCAACCAGCTTGGATTTGCATCACAGAAGTCACTTTGTTTACAGCTTGCCGGGATTATTTATTATATTGAGCGTGCCTCTATTTCAGTCGTTTATTGACTTTGTCTCTGTATCAGTCCTCTGCCAGTTTTCACCTGGTTTAGTGACTAGGAAAGTGAAGTTACTGTTTGGACTTTTATGAACTTCAGATTGCATATCATTATTTCCTACATCTGGAGGAAGGATTTTTATGAACTAAGGGTTTATTTGTTTATTTTTTCTACATCACTCACCTGGAGGAAGGAATTTATGAATTCAGTGTTTGTGTTTCATGCTTTTGTGGTTTATGGTTTTCACTTTATGTTTGTATTATTACATACCTCCCAACCCGCACAGATTCTGCGGTACCATCTTCATTCCCGCACAGCCACAGCAGGAGTTTGGAGGCAGAGGAAGGAGGAGGAGGTAAAATCTGACGGACGTCCCTGTGTAGTGTGTAGTGAAGTCCGCCCCCCCACTCTGTGAGTAAAAAAAAAAAACGTCCCCCCGCTCTTATGAATGAATGTCCCGCAGTGGACATTTGAAAAGTTGGGAGGTATGTTATTATTTTGCACAGTCAGCCCTCTGACAGGCGATCCTGAGTTAGATCACTTTTCAGAGGCCTTATTTGTAGAGCATCATCTACTCACTCTTTTGCACATTATATTTCCACTTTTTGGGAACTTAGCCTGCACACTTTAGCCTAACGGCAGCACAGTTTTTATACGGCACCAGAAGCAAGGTGTCACCTAGCCTAGCTATATCTCTTAGCTACATAGCAGCGCCATTACCCCTATCACTCACTCTCTTACTTTATTTTTTGCCCTGATTCAGGACTTAAGCCTCGTACACACGGCTGGTTTTCTCGGCAAGAACCGACAAGAAAACTGCTTGCAGAGCTTTCTTGCCGAGAAAACCGGCCGTGTATACTAGGCTTTCAGGTTTCTCGTCAGGAAAACTGACCAGAATCTCGACGAGAAAAAAAGAGAACCTGCTTTCTTTTTCTCGTCGGGATTCTCATCGGCCTGTTTCCCGACGAGAAACCTGAGAGTGTGTACACTTACCTGTCGCCGAGGAAACCCGCGCATGCTCGAAATGACTTTGACGCATGCGCGGTAGCTTCCTAGGCATAGGTAGGGTGTAGCAAGATGGCGGCGACGGCATCGAATGTGACGAGCGCGCGCTCGTCGTAGTTGATGACGTCACCGCGATCGTTCCATTCAAAAGAACGGTGGTTCTTTAGAATGGAGCGTGTGTACACTCGGCCGGGACAAGATTCTTGTCAAGAATCTTGTCAGGAAAAATGACTGTTTTTTTCCTGACGAGATTCTCGGCCGTGTGTACGAGGCTTTAAAGAGGGGGGCAGCAGCAATTTTCTTCCATTTTGCGCGGTTATCTCTTTCTTACTAGGTAAGTATAACATGTTTGTTATTCTTATGGAGAAAAAAAATGAGACTTCACAATCACCTTAATGCAGAGAATGTATTCAGGTAAAACACTCTCTGCTTTTAGAACTGCGTTAAGCAGCTCACAAATACTTGAAGGCTTTTCCAGTGTTCCTTGCTAAGTCTCCATGATGTGTTTACAACCTTGATCATGAAGTCTTCTCCGAAGTTGTCTGCTTCGTCTCCATTATGTGCTTGAAACCTCAGGCATGAAGTCTTCTCTAGTGTTGCCTACTCAGTCTCCATGATTAGGGATGAGTTCAGAGTTCAATGAAATTACATTCGGATCAAACCCTTGCTGTTTGAATGTTCATCTGTATATGTTGAATGTTTAGGGTGTTCAGCACAGGTGAGTGTGACAGTTGACCCGCTGTCAATGGTTGCTAAGGAAGCAGTGATTGCTTGCACCCTCTGCCTCCTTATCAACCACTGATGTCACCTGGCCCATTCACTTACATGGCCGAGATTCCCTGGCCACATAAGCATATGGGCAGGGAATGGAGCGGGCTACATCATTACCTAAATATACCCACATGGCCATATTTTGGCAATTCTGTCAATGGTTGTTAAGGAAGAAGTGGCTGCTGGCAGCCTCTGCTCCCTAACCAACCACAGATGTCACCTTGCCTATTCTTTTACATGCCCGGGGAATCCTTGGCCATGTAAGCAAATAGGCAGGGGAAAGGAGTCTTACATAATTGCCTAAATATGGCTAACTGGCATTATTTGGGCAATGTTGTCACCTCTATCCCCAACAGTTTTTTTTCTTTATATGTAATAAATGTACAATATGTGATATAGTATAATATAAGTAATATCGTATATGTAGTAAAATATGTAATATGTGTATATAATATATGTAATATACAATATATATATATAATATACCTGTATGTAATATAGTATAGTACAGTATAGTAGTATATTTTATAGCACAGTGTAATATAGTAGTATACATACATTATATGTAAAATATGTGTACCGTATATACTCGAGTATAAGCCAAGTTTTTCAGCACATTTTTTTGTGCTGAAAATGCCCCCCTCGGCTTATACGCGAGTCACCTTTTTGCGCCTGATCTCCTGCACTTTGGGGACCCAGTACCAGCAGGCCGTAGGTCCCCTGGACCCCAAACTTGGCACACATATAGCCCCACCATTCCTCTATAAGTGTGCAAAGTTTGTTGTCCGGAAGACTCACGGCCGGGGAGCACCGATTTTTCAAAACCGGGCACCCCTTCTATAGACTCCCATGTTAAACTGTAATTTCTCCGGTGACTTTGGGGACTTGGAACTTGTAGCCCAATTTCTCCTCTACAAGTGTGTAAAGTTTTTTGTCTGGGGGACCTATGACCGGGGAGCACCGATTTTTCAAAGCAGGGCACCCCTTCCATAGACTCCCATGTTAAATGTCAGTCTAGTCATGGGCACAGTGAGGCATGGACACAGTGAGGCATGGGCACAGTGAGGCATGGACACAGTGAGGCAAAGTGAGGCACAGCGAGGCATGCAGATGGACACCCTAGGCTTATATTCGAGTCAATACGTTTTCCCATTTTTTGTGGTAAAATTAGGTACCTCGGCTTATATTCTGGTCGGCTTATACTCGAGTATATACAGTATATATTATATGCAATATAGTAAGTGTAATATGTGTATGTAATATATGCAATAACTCATATGTACTAAATGTAGTATAGTATATGTAATAAATGTATGTATTATGGTATATGTAATGTGCGTTGTATGTAATATGCTCTATGTAATATACACTATATTGTCAAAAGCATTGGGACACCTGCCTTTACACGCACATGGACTTTAATGGCATCCCAATCCTAGTCTGTAGGGTTCAATATTGCGTTGGCCCACCCTTTGCAACTGAAACAGCTTCAACTCTTCTGGGAAGGCCATCCACAAGGTTTAGGAGTGTGTCGAGCTTTGTGCACTGGTGTGCAGTCATGTTGGAACAGGAATGGGTAGTCCCCAAACTGTTCCCACAAAGTTGGGAGCATGAAATTGTCCCAAATGTCTTGGCCTGGCTCGCAGTCTTCTCCACTCTAATTCATCCCAAAGGAGTTCTATTGGGTTAAGGTCAGGACTCTGTGCAGGTCAGTCAAGTTCCTCCACCCCCAAACATACAAAACAGAGGACATTGTATGGAAGTTACTAAGAAGAAAGTCTTAAGATGACCACATGTGACATTTGGTCAGAGTGTGTATCCCCAGCCTGGAGTCTCTGCTCGTTTTCCTATCGGGATACCGTGGAGAATTTCTGGCTACATTAGGAGGATTCCAGTGACACGGGAGACCTATTAGACCCTGCAGAGGGCTAAATCTGCTGACGTATACGACCTTGCTCTTTAGGGGGTCCACCAGTTCAGGTAAGGGCTCCCACGTACAGAGTGGGATTCCTCTTCAGTTGAGACCCCCCCTCTTCCTCTCTTTCTTGGTGAAGGTGGATGGAATCTGGGTCCTACTGTCTCATTGGACTTATCATCATTTTTCACATTATTTTTTTCCTTTTGCTATATAGACTTGACTGTGTATTTTATCATTAATTTTCTTCCACCTTATATTTCACTTATTATTTGTGATTATTCATGTTTATGAGCGCAACTTATTTTTATAAAAAATTTTCTGCACTTAGAGATATTTGATAGTTTTGTTGCAGCTGTACACTGATATTTTAACTCTAGCGCAGTATAACCCCAATTTTTTTCAATTTTTTTAAGATGACCATAAATCGTAGAATCTTCTGTAATGTTTTTGTTTGAAGAACATTTGTTTGATTTTCTAATCATTAGTGGGGTCAAATCGACATTTATTTTTTATGACTAGAAAATTCAAGAGCGGGATTAGGATTTTTTTTTCTTAAACTTAACGAATGAAGAAACACATTTCTGATGCCCTGTACACACGATCGGATTTCCGATGGAATAAAATCCAATGGAATTTTCCGTCGGAATTACGATGAAGCTGACTTCCATCAGTCTTGCCTACACACCATCAGACAAAATTCCGACCGTCCAAAACGCCCGTGACGTACAACACGTACAACGGCACTATAAATGGGAAGTTCAAATCCAACGGCGCCACCCTTTGGGCTGCTTTTGCTGATCTCGTGTTACCGCGTGTTACTAAAAGTTTGGGGAGAGACGATTCGCGCTTTTCAGCCTCGTGCTTTTCAGTCCGTTACAGCGTGACAAATGTGCTATCTCCATTATGAACGCTAGTTTTACCAGAACGAGCGCTCCCGTCTTCTAATTTAGTCTGAGCATGCGTGGATTTTTCTCCGATGGAGTTCCACACAGACGATCGGAATTTCCTATGGTTTTTTTTTTTCCATCGGAAAAATTTAAAACATGTTCTATTTTTTTACACCGATGGAAAAAAGTCCGATGGGGCCCACACACGATCGTTTTTTCATCGGAAAAAAACGATTGTGTGTACAGGGCTTAGGAATGTATGTGGTTTTCATTCAGGAAAGTCCATTTCAAAATCACTTTTTTAAAAGAAAAATAAATTTTGAAGAATTTTCAAACGACATTCATCCAGTCATCAAATGTACTGAGAATATTCATACGAAAAAAGTTGTTCAAAAGTCTACTCTTGAATCCACTCACCTGTTGCTCCGTGGGAAGAACATAGAAGGACCAGGAGGAAGAGGAGATCCGGTCGTTTTTCCATCCTGGAAATCTTGGTTGCCTATCACTCCTTCATGAGCAGAATTTGCTCCCAAAGCCGTCGGTTCACAGATAAGATTTCACCTTCACCACCTCCGTATTGTACTGCCAAAGTGAAAATTTCTTAAATGCCTTATTTACCGTTTGCTGCTCTTTTTACTTTGGCTTCAGGTTTCCTCATTCTTTATGTTTACCGCTCTAACAAAAAAATGTGGTCAATCCTGTTTGGAGGACTGTTGCCTAGATATCCTTGAATGCTCCATTAGACGAGAAGCAAGGTTGATTACACAAGATCTCTAATCTTTCCCCATCATTTAGTCTAAGTAAGCCATATTATAGAACCATTTCTGCTTTCTATATCTACATAATGGTGCCATTGAAATGCCAAATGAGACGTAAAGTATTTCCCATACATTGTATCAATGTCTTTCCAAAGGAAAAAATTAAATGGAGGCCATTGTCATGTCTGGCAATTATTCTCAGGCATCAATAAGGGAGCAGTGACAGTGATAATGTAAATTTTTACTTATTTTATGATTGGTCAGATTAAAGAATATCTGTACTTCATGAATAGAATCTCAAATACAATTTTAAGTATTAACCAGATTCCCTCTAGAACAATTTTTGCATTTTGTGCACACAAGGTCAAATCTTAATTCCTGGCTATTAGGGATGAGCTGAACACCCCCCCTGTTCGGTTCACACCAGAACCTGCGAAGGGACCGAAAGTTCGCGCGACCTTTAGAACCCTATTAAATACAATGGACTCGAACGTTCGAAATCAAAAGTGCTAATTATCAATGCTAATATGCATGTTATTGTCCTAAAAAGGTTTTGGGACCCGGGTCCTGCCCCAGGGGACATGTATCAATGCAATTTTTTTTTTTAAACGGCCGTTTTTTTCGGGAGCAGTGATTTTAATGATGCATAAAGTGAAAAAAAAAGTGAAATATTCCTTTAAATATCGTACCTGGGGGGTGTCTATAGTATGCCTGTGAAGTGGCACGTGTTTCCCGTGTTTAGAACTGTCCCTGCGCAAAAAGACATTTCTAAAGGAAAAAAAGTCATTTAAAACTGCTTGCGGCTTTAATGTCATGTCTGGTCCCGGCAATATGGATGAAAATCATTGAGAAAAATGGCATAGCTACCCCATCACACCCCCCCCCTACCCCAGCCCATTACCAGCCCCTTTGGGTATTTGTATTTGTATTCAGTGGCACGTGTTTCCCGTGTTTAGAACTGTCCCTGCACAAAATGACATTTCTAAAGGAAAAAAAGTCATTTAAAACAGCTTGCGGCTTTAATGTCATGTCTGGTCCCGGCAATATGGATGAAAATCATTGAGAAAAATGGCATAGCTACCCCATCACACCCCCCCCCACCCCAGCCCATTACCAGCCCCTTTGGGTATTTGTATTTGTATTCAGGTACGCTTTAGGTGCACACTGTGCAAAGAACACTAAAACAAAATACTGGAGGTCCCTGTTTCACTGCCTGTATTTTTATGAGAACACCAGCAATTGTATTAAGGTGAGCTTTAGGTGAACGCTATGCAAAGCACACAGTACACTAAAGCCCTGTACACACGATTGGTTTCACCGATGAAAACAGTCCGATGGACTGTTTTCATTGGACAAACCGATCGTGTGTGGGCCCCATCGGTCTTTTTTCCATCGGTGTGAAAAAATAGAACATGTTTTAAATTTTTCCGATGGGAAAAAAAACGATAGCAAAATCCGATCGTCTGTGTGGAACTCCATCGGATAAAAAACCCACGCATGCTCAGACTGAATTATGAGACGGGAGCGCTTGTTCTGGTAAAACTAGCGTTCGTAATGGAGATAGCACATTCATCACGCTGTAACGGACTGAAAAGCACGGAGACTGAAAAGCGCGAATCCTCTCTCACCAAACTTTTAATAACGCGCGGGTAACACGAAATCAGCAAAAGCAGCCCAAAGGGTGACGCCATTGGATTTTAACTTCCCCTTTATAGTGCCATCGTACGTCACAGCGTTTGGGACGATCGTTTTTTTGACTGATGGTGTGTAGGCAAGACTGATGTAAGTCAGCTTCATCGGATTTCCGATGGAAAAATCCATCGGATTAGAATCCATAGGAAATCCGATCGTGTGTACAGAGCTTAAGTAGAACACTGACTGCAGCTAGCACAATCACCTGCCTGCCTGTCAGTATAGAGAATAACAGGAACAGATCTATCTAAACTGAATACAGTGTATAAATAAATATACAACACCCAGGATGCATATATATCCTCTACACACTGTAACTGCAGCTAACTGACTCGCCTGCCTGCTCTATCTAACTCAATATAAATGACACTGTCTCTCTCTCTCTCTGTCTTTAACCATCACAACACAGTACACAAGGCCGCCACAGAGGTAGCCTTATATAGTGTGGGGCGTGTACTAAACCCCCTGAGATGATGTGATTGGCCAAAGCATGCGGGTCATAGTGTATGCTTGGCCAATCATCAGCCAGCAATGCACTGCGATGCCGCAGTGACTTATGGGTCGTGACGCGCCACTCGAATTTGGCGCGAACGGCCCATAATGTTCGAAATTCGGCAAACGATTGAACAGCCGATGTTCGAGTCGAACATGGGTTCGACTCGAACTCGAAGCTCATCCCTACTGGCTATAAAATTACTTAAGTTCAACCCTAAAGTGGAACTTCCGCTCATCTGATTCCCCCCCCCCCCCTCCGTTGCCACAATTGGCAACTTTGGTGGGGGATGGGGGACAGGATACCTGTCTTTGACAGGTATCCTTTCCCACTTCCGGGAATCCGGGCCGCGGCCCGTGACGTCACCGCGGGGCTCCCTCCTCCTCCTCCGGCTGCCGGGCCAATAGGAGAGAGGAGCTAGGCCTCATGCATGCGCAGTAGGGTTCCCGGCGTGAAGCTGAATGGCTACACTTCCTTTACCCGCAATGGCGGTGGCAGCACCCGACATCTGATTGAAACATCAGCTGCGGTGCCGACATCGAGGGACTCCAGGACAGGTAAGTGTCCATTTATTAAAAGCCAGCAGCTGCAGTATGTGTAGCTGCTGGCTTTTCATTTTTCTTTGGGCCGGAACACCGCTTTAAAGTGGAGCTCCACCCAAAAGGGTAAGCTCTGCTTGTCTGCCTCCTCCCCCCCTCCGCTGACACAGACACATTTGAGAAAGGGGGGAGCAGGTACCTGGTTTCGACATGTACCTGCTCCCACTTCCAGCTAAGTCAGCCAGAAGTTTGGCCCCCCTCCTCCTCCCCCCGCAGAACACATTGCTAGTGCTCAATTTTTTTGGGGGTAGCAAACAAACCTGGCCCCCTCACCCCCCGTTGCTCAATTGATCACCCACTCGATCGCTGATTTGCTTGCTCACTCGCCCTTCGCCCCGCACTTACCCCATCCAGGTTGCGGCTTCGGAGGCTTCCTCCCTGCATCTCCTCCTGAGTCCCAGCGGTCACTTCTCCTCCTGGCCAATCGGGTCTTAGGACTCCCTGCCAATCGAGTCTCAGAACTCCTGGCCAATCGGGTCTCAGGACCCGTTTCCTGATTGGCTGGGAGGAGAAGCAGGAAGACATTAGTGACCCCGCCCCCCTCTGATGCAACAGAAACCTGCGTTACATCAGAGGGGGGCGGGGTCACCCGCACGTCACTGGGGAAGCCCGGGTTTCCCCTTGCGTCAGAGGGGGACGGGGTCACGTTACGGGTAGCCCCGCCCTCAGCTACTTAAGAGCTGTCACTGGCTGAAGCCACGCCATTCCCGGGATGTCTCTGCTCCAGTGAAGAGAGGACTGTGTGCTGTTCCTCGCTGCGCTGGACATCATCGTTGGAGCCTGGACCTGGATAGGAGAGATCATCCATTGCTGGACCCCAGAGAGGAGATCACCCATCGCAGGATACCGAGAGGGGATTACCACCGCTGGAATCTTTTTTTTTTTTTTTTACTAAAGGACTTTTCCCAACGGTCTCTGTGAGTTTTTTTTTTTTTTTTACACTTTCTTTGTGAAATGGTAGGGGTACAATGGACTCTGATAAGGCCCCTGTCTGCAGATCCCCACAACCACCGGGCAAGGGTTGTGGGGATGAGGGGTCACAGACCCCCAAAGCATCCTCCCTATGTTGAAGGCATGTTGCCTGGTACGGTTCAGGAGGGGAGGCGCTCTTTTGTCCCCCCTCTTTTCCTGCAGCCTTCCAGGTTGCATGCTTGGATAAAGGGTCTGGTATGGATTTTTGGGGGAACTCCACATCATTTTTTTAAAATTTGACGCAGGGTTCCCCTTAATATCCATACCAGACCTGAAGGGACTTTTCTCTATATTGCCGGGAGCCGACAATTCATTATAGCGGCGAGGGCTTTTAAATGACTTTTTTTCCTTCAGAAATGACACTTTGTGCAGGGACAGTTCTAAGCACGGGAAACAAGCGCTACTTTACAGGCATACTATAGACACCCCCCAGGTGCGAAATTTAGAGGAATATTTCACTTTTATTGTTTCACTTTAAGGATTATTAAAATCACTGTTCCTGAAAAAACGACCATTTTTAAAACTTTTTTTTTGGCATTAATACATGTCCCCTGAGGCAGGACTCGGGTCCCCAAACACTTTTTATGACAATAACTTGCATATAAGCCTTTAAAATTATCACTTTAGATTTCTCCCATAGACTTTTACAGGGTGTTCCGCTGCTTTTCGAATTTTGCGGCAAACACCCCAAATTGTTCGCTGTTCGGCGAACGTGCGAACAGGCAATGTTCGAGTCGAACATGAGTTTGACTCGAACTTGAAGCTCATCCTACTGGTGACCCCACAATAGGGATAAAACTTTTTTGCAGAAGGGAGTTTAACAAGACACGTGGCCACACATTAAAATTAGAAGAAAAAAGCGGTTTAATCTTAAACTATGTAGAGGGTTCTTTACTGTAATGCCCCATACACACGATCGTTTTTCTTGCCATTTTTTTTCTTGCCGTTTTTCACGACGTTTTTTTTCATGTTTCCTCTCAAGCCTGTCTTGCGTACACACGATCATTTAAAAAAACGATCAAGCAAAGCGCAGTGACGTACAACACATACGACGGCACTATAAAGGGGAAGTTCTGTTCGAATGGCGCCACCCTTCATGTTAGTAAAGTTTGTTGAGCGACGATTCGCTCTTTTCAGTCTCGTGCTTTTCAGTCCGTGACTGCGTGACGAATGTGCTATCTCCATTACGAACGCTAGTTTTACCAGAACGAGCGCTCCTGTCTCATACTTGATTCTGAGCATGCGCGTTTTTTTTGAAAAAAGAGAGCATGTTCGAAATTTTTAATGGCCGTTTTTCACGTCGTTAAAAATGCTCTGGAGCCTACACACGATCATTTTTAATGGCCATTTTTTTTAATGCCATTTTTAACGGCATGAAAAACGATCGTGTGTATGGGGCATAAGAGCGGTAAGGATGTGGAATTCCCTTCCACAGGCGGTGCTCTCAGCGGGGAGCATCAATGGTTTGAAAAAACTATTAGATAAGAACGACCACAACATACAGGGATATACAATGTAATACTGACATATAATCACACACACAGGTTGGACTGGATGGACTTGTGTCTTTTTTCAACCTCACCTACTATGTAACTATGTAACCTTTGAGACACGAATACAAAGGATATTTCACTTATTTTGGGTTTCTTTATGGACTGATCACTGTTATATATTAATCATGTATTTTGTTTTGGTTATATTGTTTCATTATCGTGGCGATCTTTATTTTCTATTATTTTACACAAATGTTCTGTTGTGTGATTGGCAGCTGCTGTTTTTTTGAATATTTAATCACTCATTTTCTTTACCTGCGCAATCACTATATACATTTTTTTATTTTATTTCCCATGTCATATCAGTTCATGTGGACTGGCAGGTTTAATACTAGGACTAGGAAAACAATGCTTGTGATGATCATGGTGATAAGGTTTGCAGTTGTCACAACAGAACCGGAAAAGCAAGAAAGCAATAAATCCAACAGTCAATGGGCGTCGTCACACACATAATAATAACTAAAGCTGAACTTCAGGCAGATATACAAGACACTAATTATGCAGATCTATAATCAGTATTACAAATATTTTTTTTTTAATAAAAACAGTGTACGTTCCCTGCC
Organism: Rana muscosa; assembly: GCA_029206835.1. Classification (NCBI taxonomy): domain Eukaryota; kingdom Metazoa; phylum Chordata; class Amphibia; order Anura; family Ranidae; genus Rana; species Rana muscosa. The sequence continues at coordinate 182,257,777 of CM055127.1, forward strand.
ATAGAGAGGTCTGTCTATGAAACATGTCATTTAGGACAATTATGTAATTGTTTAGTATAAACCCTAGGGCTTTGGTGTAAATTCTAATATCTCCCACCATTTTTACCACCCCAGACAGCCAATGCTGAACATGATGGTGCAGTAGAAAAAAAATGATTGATATATATATATATATATATATATATATATATATATATATATATACACATATATATACAGTATATACAGTGGAACCTCTGAGCTATTTTTTTTCCTTTAAATCCTGGTTCGCTTTGCGAGCGTTGTCTCGCCAGACGAGTAGGATTCCAGCCTCTGAGGTGTGCAGTACCGCATTTGGCCAGAGGTGCAGGGGCGCCGGTGATGCTCGAGGACACACAGAGACTCTCGGAGACACTCTGAAACACTTGAGTGTCTCTAAGTGTTTCCGAGTGTCTCCGAGCATCTACGAGTGTCTCCAAGTGTCTCTGGGCATCTTTGAGCATCTTCAAGTGTCTCTGAATGTGTCCGAGCATCTACGAGCGTCTCCAAGTGTCTGTGAGTGTCTCTGAGCATCTACGAGCGTCTCCAAGTGTCTCTGAGTGTCTCTGAGCATCTACGAGCATCTCCAAGTGTCGCTGAGTGTCTCTGAGCATCTACGAGCATCTCCAAGTGTCTCCGAGTGTCTCAGAGCATCTACCAGCATCTCCAAGTGTCTCCGAGTGTCTCTGAGCATCTACGAGCATCTCCAAGTGTCTCCGAGTGTCTCTGGGCACCTACAAGCGTCTCCAAGTGTCTCCGAGCATCTACGAGCGTCTCCAAGTGTCTCCGAGTGTCTTTGGGCACCTACGAGCGTCTCCAAGTGTCTCCAAGCATCTACGAGCGTCTCCAAGTGTCTCCGAGTGTCTCTGGGAACCTACGAGTGTCTCCAAGTGTCTCCGAGCATCTACGAGTGTCTCCAAGTGTCTCCGAGTGTCTCTGGGCACCTACGAGCGTCTCCAAGTGTCTCCAAGCATCTACGAGCGTCTCCAAGTGTCTCCGAGTGTCTCTGGGAACCTACGAGCGTCTCCAAGTGTCTCCGAGCATCTACGAGCGTCTCCAAGTGTCTCCGAGTGTCTCTGGGCACCTACGAGCGTCTCCAAGTGTCTCCAAGCATCTACGAGCGTCTCCAAGTGTCTCCGAGTGTCTCTGGGAACCTACGAGCGTCTCCAAGTGTCTCCGAGCATCTACGAGCGTCTCCAAGTGTCTCTGAGCATCTATGAGCATCTCCAAGTGTCTCCGAGTGTCTCTGGGCACCTACGAGCGTCTCCAAGTGTCTCCAAGCATCTACGAGCGTCTCCAAGTGTCTCTGAGTGTCTCTGGGAACCTACGAGCGTCTCCAAGTGTCTCCGAGCATCTACAAGCGTCTCCAAGTGTCTCCGAGTGTCTCTGGGCACCTATGAGCGTCTCCAAGTGTCTCTGAGCATCTACGAGCGTCTCTAAGTGTCTCTGAGCATCTACGAGCGTCTCCAAGTGTCTCTGAGCATCTCCGAGCATCTCTGAGTGTCGCTGAGAATCTCAGTCTTAGTCCGTAGGGTTCAATATTGAGTTGGCCCGCCCTTTGCAGCTATAACAGCTTCAACTCTTCTGGGAAGGCTGTCCACAAGGTTTAGGAGGGTGTCTATGGGAATGTTTGATCATTCTTCCAGAAGAGCATTTGTGAGGTCAGGCACTGATGTTGGACGAGAAGGCCTGGCTCGCAGTCTCCGCTCTAATTCATCCCAACGGTGTTCTATCAGGTTGAGGTCAGGACTCTGTGAAGGCCAGTCAAGTTCCTCCTCCCTAAACTCATTCATTCATGTCTTTATGGACCTTGCTTTGTGCTCTGGTGCATAGTCATGTTGGAACAGGAAGGGGCCATCCCCAAAATGTTCCCTTAAAGTTGGGAGCATGAAATTGTCTAAAATGTCTTGGCCTGACTCGCAGTCTCCACTCTAATTCATCCCAAAAAGTATTGGGACGCCTGCCAACACACTTCATAAGACTCCCTGGCCAATCGGGTCTCAGGGCCCGCTTCCTGATTGACCGGGAGGAGAATCAGGAAGACAATAGCAAATATTAATTTGCTATTGTCACACAACTGAGTGGGCTCGGAGCGCATTGCCCCGAGCCCACCCTTTTTTATCTAAGCCAATTAGAGCCTCAGGCTCTAATCACATGCTTCAAAAATTAAAACAGAAACCCCATTAAAATTCATGCGTCCAGCGCCCTGCGTGTAGATTGGGGGGGGGGCGCCCCTGCACCACGTATGGACGGGCCGCCATTGGTCTGGATGTTCATGTACACCGTTCAGCCCCCTGCGGCAATATGCATGAGCCCTGAGGCATACAGGTTTATTATCAAAGTGCTGGCCAGGATGACATGGTAATACATCTACAGATATGGGGAATGAAAAGGAGACAGGTGATTACCAACAACATGATCCCAAGGATGCTATGGGGCCCAAGTATGGAAAGGGGACCCCCCGCCCCCCCACCCCTATTGTGCTTTTTCTGATTTCTCTATTCCAAAAGAGCTGACTTTAGATGCACCGGATCCGTCTTGTTCATCTGGCATCATCTCTTCTGGAGTAAAGAAATCAGACTACTTCCCTTTTTTGGGCCCCATAGCAGATGCACTCAAAATGCTGCAACAATGTGCCCTATACACCTGCTGTGGTCTGGCGTGCATTATGGGTGTTTAGCTATCCTGAAAATGTCAGAAACCTTGGCCAAGGTATATACCGTATATACTCAAGTATAAGCCGAGGCACCCAATTTTACCACAAAAACTGGGAAAACTTATTGACTTGAGTATAAGCCTAGGGTGAGAAATGCAGCAGCTACTGTAAGCGGAAAGGAGGGTCAACAATGTCCATTTGCAGCTTCACTGTGCCCATTGCAACCTCACTGTGCCCAACCTCACTGTGCCCAACCTCACTGTGCCCATTGCAACCTCACTGTGTCCAATCTCACTGTGCCCATTGCAACCTCACTGTGCCCAACCTCACTGTGCCCAACCTCACTGTGCCCATTGCAACCTCACTGTGTCCAATCTCACTGTGCCCATTGCAACCTCACTGTGCCCAACCTCACTGTGCCCAACCTCACTGTGCCCAACCTCACTGTGCCCATTGCAACCTCACTGTGCCCAACCTCACTGTGCCCATTGCAACCTCACTGTGTCCAATCTCACTGTGCCCATTGCAACCTCACTGTGCCCAACCTCACTGTGCCCATTGCAACCTTACTGTGTCCAATCTCACTGTGCCCATTGCAACCTCACTGTGCCCAACCTCACTGTGCCCATTGCAACCTCACTGTGCCCATTGATAAATGTAACAATAATTCCGTGCCAATGTGAAACGATAACCTAAATATTGAATATATAATATAAATATATATAGCTGCTCCCCTGAAAATAAAGTGTATAACTTCTATTGGATAATAGTGAAAGAAAGAGGGCGCTGTGCAATAGTGCAAAACCTGAGTGAATTAATTAACTATACAGAAATAAATGCACTTGCTATAAAAAAGTTAGATGTCTGGGCCCATTGCAGTGTACCTGAAATTCTTGACAGGCTGTGGGCGTCCATTGTTTAAAATTTGTGGCTTCCCCCTGGTCCCGCCCCGTTCCGTGATAGGCGTTTGACACTGTGTTCAGTGTTTCGCCTATCACGGACGTCTTCTCATCATTGGATATTGGACAATGACCTCATCATGTGGCCCTGCCCCTGTGTTTACTTTAGTGACAAGGATCTGAATATATAATTTGGTGTGAAGGAGGCAACAGGATTAGGTGTGTCTTGGTTCATTTTTTTTTTCTTTTGGTGAGTCGGCGGCCATCGTTCTTCATGACTGACATGGAACCGCACTGTTGGATGATGTTATTGAACATGGATGTACAATCTGGGACTTTTTTTTTAATAAAGGACTTGTCAAAGGTTTGGGTGTGTTTGTTTTTAGGGTACATCTTTTTTTTTGTGAGTAGGGGTACCCATTCACATGGGGGGGAGGCATCTGGGTACCCGTATTGTTAAAGGGGCTTATGGATTCTGATAAGCCCTCTGACAGCAGACCCCCCACAACCACTGGGCCAAGATTGTGAGAAAACATTGAGGACAAGGTGCTTTGCCAGAGGGGTCTCTGCTGGAATCATTTGAGACACAAGTTCCTGACCAACAGGATACCCCCCTAAGTGTTCCCCAACAGAAATAGGCAGCCATTGTTCTTTGTTTAGTGTTCTGTCAGCCGCCAGTCATGCAGTAGACTCCGGTGATTCTTATTAGCACTATTAATACAACTAATTCAGAAATAAATACCTCCAGTCTGTACAGTATATAAGAAAACTGTAGGTAATTCAGACCTACTCTGGGTTGGCATTCAGACTGTATGCAGTGGAGCATATTTGCCACCACTACCCAGGTCCACAGCCAGCCCCTCTGTACTGGACCCAGGCACTATCAGTTCAAAAGGGAGGCCCGGACCCCTCTTGAGCAGGAGGGCCGGTTGTACTGACTTATTGCAGACATCGATCTTCTTCTGCCTCCCTCTGCAGCGATTCCAGCTTCTCCTCCTCTTTCTCCCTCTGACTGCACTACAGGGGGATTGGTCCTAGCACATGTGCCCCTTCCATCTGCTGTCTGGGCCCGCTGTGCGCCCCTTTCAACTGCAGTGCTTCCAGCTTCCCTTCTCTTGTCTCCCGCCGGCAGCTGCTGCGGGCACACAGAGGGATGTTTCAGGATAGAGGGTGGGGGAAGGGGTTGGTAAGTATGTAATTTACTAGCCCCTTCCTTTCCTGAATGAACACAGTGAGCAATTGGTACCAATCAGTCCTGTGTCCATTCATCAATGACGGACAGTAAACTGTGTTTACTATGCTTCATTTTGTGAATGAACATTAGGCCTCAGAGTGTTTCCTATTCATTCATATGTGCTGCTGAGGCTGCAGAGAAAGGGACTGATAAATATGTGTCCTCAGTCACTTTCGGCCGGGGGGGCCTGTCAGGTAGGCTCCATTTTTTTTAACAGCAGCCCTGCCACTACCCCCTCCCTGTCAGGTTGTTAAGGATGCTGTTGGCTCACAACATATAGATATATATTTTTTTACTTTCTGCTATGAAACACATCCAATAAAAAAAATGTAAAATTTAATTTCTTCATCAATTTAAGCCAATATGTATTCTGCTACATATTTTTGGTAAAAAAATCCCAATAAGCATATATTGATTGGTTTACGTAAAAGTTATAGCGTGGATAGATTTATGGATTTTTTTTTTTTTACTAGTAATGGCGGCAATCAGCAATTTTTAGTGGGACTGTGACATTGCGGCGGACAAATTTGACACTTTTGCCTTGTTTCCACTGAGCGGAGCGGTTTGGGTCGGTACAGTTTGGAACGGTTTGAATGGTCCGGTCTATTCTGGTGAGCGTTTCCACTGCAAGTCGGACCGTCAGGGGCCATACAGGGTTTAGAAAAAATGCCTAGCGTGTCCGCCAATCAGTGGAATTTTTTGTTGCTCCGCTGTAACCGAACCGTTCCATTTTCTATGGCCCCACATCTGAAGCAGGACCCAGAATGGTGCGGTACGGTTCGGTTGTATGGGCTGCTTTCATAATGGAAACACCCAAAATAGCGTACCGTACCGAACCGTACCGAACCGATCCGCTCAGTGGTAACGAGGCATAAGTGACACTTTTGTGGGGGAACAGTGACACCAATACAGTGTTCAGTGCTAAAAAAAATGCACTGTCACTGTACCAATGACACTGGCAGGGAGGGGGTTAACATCAGGGGCAATCAAAGAGTTAAATGTGTTCCCTGTGAGTGCTTTCTAACTGTGGGGGATGTGCTTTGGCTGGGGGAAGACAGAGATCAGTGTTCATGCTTAGCAGAAACACAAGATCTCCATCTTCCCCTCTGACAGAACGGCGATCTGCCTTGTTTACATAGGCAGACCGCCGTTCTGCCTCTCTCGGGAACAAATCGTGGGGTGCCGGCGAACATTGGGTCCGCTGATTGGCTCCCGCTGTGTCCAATCACAGCAGGAGTGGGTCGCCAGCGACGCGCGTGTACGCCCCAGACCTGGAACTAGAAAAATCACGTACAGGTACGTGATTTCGCCCAGGAGGGCCACCCTGCCGCAGTATATAAATGCGTGGGGCGGTCCGGAAGAGGATAATGCACCTTCCTATCTATTCACTAAGGCTGGCAGCATGAGGGCTACAACAACGTGTTGCTGATTGAGAGAGTTATGTGGAAATAGATGTAGTTGGAAACAGCCCAATCCCCAAAAAAGTGATCAATGTTGGATGATGGGGACTTTAATGGGCACAAAACCAGACACACACATAAATAATAATAAAAAAAAAAACTAACAAAACTTTATTAAAGTGACAAATAAAATATTACATCCAGGCCATCATTTTAAAATGTACTCAACATGTCAGATCTAGTTCAAAAAGATTTATTTTTCTTATAAGCTATTCTGAGTAAAGACAGTATGGCAATCCTCCCCTTGGGGGGGCATATAGAATGTTTGCAACAGAAAAGTTCCTGCCCAAAGACGCATTTCGATACTTGCTCTTCCTCAGGGGGAACCAAATGGAGCTTTACTGTGTTATAATTAGCAATCATATAGTGAGCACAAGATGGCCTGAGATCAGAAAGTTAAAACCATGGTAACTCATGTATAGAGAACCAGCCCCTCACATGGAGGATGGGGGAACCTAGCCAGACTAACACAGAGATCACATTAGGGGTGCTTTAACATGATTCCTCTTAAGCCCAATCAGCGGCATGGCCACCCACCACCATCCAAAGGGAATGCAGCAGTTAACATGGTGGCAGTAGGCCATGCCTTGGGAAAGGCCTACAGTAGGTGGAATCATGTTAAAGAACCCCTAATAGGATCTCTGTGTTAGACTGGCTAGGTTCCCCCATCCTCCATGTGATGAAGGCCCGTTCTGAGAAATGCCATTGACCCATCCTCGGAGTAGTCAGGAACCTAATCAGTAGTACTGAGATGGAAGAATGGAGGAAGAAATGGTAAAAAGAGAATTTTATTTATAAAAAATGTCAATGTCAATTATTTATGATACAAAGTGCACAGAGCAAACCAATGTCCCCAGTTAGGGGTTACTAATCTACTTTAAAGAAAATTCAACATCAGCTTCCTCCTCATGTGCACAGACCAATGAAAGATCAGGACGACACTGAATGGAAAAAGCGCCTTGAGGCGATTTAGTTCGCATTTGTAGCGCTATACAAGTTATTCACTCACTCTATTTTGATTTATTCTACTATAAAGTAACGCACAGGATAATAATCAGAATAATCAATAGAAGGGCAATAAGTCCACCGATTATGAAAAACACCATCTGTAAGGAAAAAAAAAAAATATTTAGTTTATTATTTTAGTTTAAAAAAAAATAATATATACAATCATATATCTTATATTGTAAGCTTTTCCTTTATTATAATTCTGCCTGAGCCTCAGAGCCATTGACCTCCTTTAGAGCTGTCCATGATTGTGTTTATTTAAGTAGTAAGATAGATCCCGATTAGGGATGAGCCGAACACCCCCCCGGTTCGGTTCGCATCCAGAACATGCGAACAGGCAAAAAATTTGTTCGAACATCCGAACACCGTTAAAGTCTATGGGACACGAACATGAAAAATCAAAAGTGCTAATTTTAAAGGTTAATATGCAAGTTGTTGTCCTAAAAAGTGTTTGGGGACCCGGGTCCTGCCCAAGGGGACATGTATCAATGCAAAAAAAAGTTTGAAAAAACAGCCGTTTTTTCGGGAGCAGTGATTTTAATAATGCTTAAAGCGGAAGTAAACCCATCGATTTAACAGTTTAAAAAATCAGTTACATTCCCGGCATGCAGGGAATGCCAACTGTTACATTGGTTGTGCTCTCAACCAAACTGTCAAACCTTCCAATGGCTGGTGTCATAACTGATCACATGTGCAGCATCATGGCAGTTGAAGATTAAACAGAGGCCAAGATGGCAGCTTCCTTGGCTGAAAATGATAGGAGGGTTTACTTCCACTTTAAAGTGAAACAATAAAAGTTAAATATTCCTTTATATTTTGTACCGGGGGGGGGGGGGGTGTATAGTATGCCTGTAAAGTAGCAAATTTTTCCCGTGTTTAGAACGGTCCCTGCACAAAATGTAATTTCTGAAGGAAAAAAAATGAATATTAGGGGAACCCTGAACCCAAAAAAAAAAATGCGTGGGGGTCCCCCAAATTCCATTACCAGGCCCTTCAGGTCTGGTATGGATATTAAGGGGAACCCTGCACCAATTTTTTTTTAAATGGCGTAGGGGTCCCCCTAAAAATCTATACCAGACCCTGAAGGGCCTGGTAATGGAATTTGGGGGACCCCCACACATTTTTTTTTATTTTGGTTCGGGTTTCCCCTTAATATTCATACCAGACCCAAAGGGCCATGCCATTTTTGAAATGACTTTTATTTGTATTGCCGGGATCCGACAATTCATTAATAGCCGTAAGTAGTTTTAAATGACTTTTTTTCCCTCAGAAATTTAATTTTGTGCAGAGACAGTTCTAAACACGGGAAACATGCGCTACTTTACAGGCATACTATACACACCCCCCAGGTGCGAAATTTAAAGGAATATTTCACTTTTATTGTTTCACTTTAATCATTATTAAAATCACTGATCCCGAAAAAACTGAAGTTTTTAAAACTTTTTTTTGCATTGATACATGTCCCCTGGGGCAGGACCCGGGTACCCAAACATTTTTTATGACAATAACTTGCATATTATACTTTAAAATGAGCATTTTTGATTTCTCTCATAGACTTTTAAAGGGTGTTCCGCGGCTTTCGAATTTTCCGCGAACACCCCAAATTGTTCGCTATACGGCGAACGGGCGAACAGCCAATGTTCGAGTCTAACTCATGTTTGACCCGAACATAAAGCCCATCCCTAATCCCGATGATGTGACAACCATTCAGAAAAAGAAATATAGCGAAAAAAATGGTGTGTTGGGCAGGAATGGGCAGCACAAGTGGTTATAACTTCCACCTGGCAGCAATAGGGTTGTCAGTTTCAATCTTAACCATGGCACAACCTGCTTGGAATTTGCATGTTCTCCCTGTGCCTGCGTGGGTTTTCTCTGGGTACTCCAGTTTCCTCCCACGCTCCAAACACATGCTGGTAAATTAATTGGCTCCCATCTAAATGTGAGTTAGGGACCTTAGATTGTAAGCTCCTTGAGGACAGGGACTGTTGTGAATGTACACTATACAAGGTGTGACAATCTAATTTCCGGAATGCCTTTAGCGTAGCACTATGGTGGTAGGTCACACAGCCATTTGCGCACAAGCATGTTCTAACTTGCACTCACTTCAGTTGCAGACCAGTTGACTCAGTTTACTTGTGAAAATTGGCAAAAGTGAGAGTGAAACTTTAGCTCTGTTACAAGAGGCTTATGGTGAACATTCTATAAATAAATCAAGTGTTTTTTGAATGGAATAGGCAGTTTAACCACTTGCCGCCTGCCCTTTATCAAATGACGGTGGGGCAGTGCGGCTCTTGTTCTAAGCGGACGTCATATGACAGCTTCCCAGAACGACCGCTCTCATTGCCCACAAGTGCAAGCAATCTGTGCCCACAAGGGCC